>CM059213.1:30479327-30861827 GCA_030347435.1 Clarias fuscus
AGGAGTACGGATCCCGAGCCGAGGCTGTATGTCGAGGTAAGCCCCACCAGATCTAACTTATAACGCTCCACCTCCCGCACAAGCTCCGGCTCCTTCCCCCACAGATAAGTAATGTTCCACGTCCCTAGAGCCAGCTTCGGCCGCCCGGGTCTGGTCTTTCAAGGCCTTCACTGCTACCCAAATAGCTACCCTTCCTTCTTGGACACTCTGAATGGAGTATTGCTTCGGGCCCCAGTAGGGGATTCTATAGTCTTGCTGGGGGACTTCAATGCACATGTGGGCAATGATGGAGATACTTGGAGGGGCGTGATTGGGAGGAACGGCCTCCCTGGCCTAAACCCGAGCGGTGTTTTGTTATTGGATTTCTGTGCTAGACATGGATTATCAATAACAAATACCATGTTCGAGCATAGGGATGCTCATAAGGGTACTTGGTACCAGAGCACCTTAGGCCGAAGGTCATTGATCGATTTTGTGATCGTATCATTTGACCTGAGGCCATATGTCTTGGAAACTCGGGTAAAGAGAGGGGCAGAGCTGTCAACTGATCACCATCTGGTGGTGAGTTGGGTCAGGTGGCAGGGGAGGCCACTGGACAGACCTGGTAAGCCCAAACGTGTAGTGCGGGTGAATTGGGAACGTCTAGGGGAGGCCCCTGTCCAAGAGGCCTTCAACTCCCACCTTCAGCAGAGCTTTTCCAGCATCCCTGTAGGAGCTGGGGATATTGAATCGGAGTGGTCAATGTTCAAAGCTTCTATTGCTGAAGCTGCAGCTGTAAGTTGTGGTCTTAAGGTTCTGGGTGCCTCAAGGGGCGGTAACCCTCGAACAGCGTGGTGGACACCTAGGGTTAGGGAAGCTGTCCGACTGAAAAAGGAGTCCTTCAGGAATATGTTATCCCAGGGGACTCTAGAGACAGTTGCAAGGTACCGGCAGGCTCGAAGGACAGCAGCTGCAGCGGTAGCAGAGGCAAAGCAGCGGGTGTGGGAGGAGCTCGGAGAATCCATGGAGAAGGACTTTCGGGCGGCACCAAGGTGCTTCTGGAAGACCATCCGGCACCTCAGGAGGGGGAAACGGGGAACCACCCAAGCTGTGTACAGCAAGGATGGGACGCTGCTGACCTCGACTGAGGAGGTAATCGGGCGGTGGAAAGAGCACTTTGAGGAACTCCTGAATCCAACTAAGCCACCCTCTGGAGGATGACGGGGGGGGGGGGGGGGGGGGGGGGGGGGTTGATTTCCCTGGGTGAGGTCACACCGTGGGTAGTCAAACAACTCCACGGTGGCAAAGCCCCGGGAATTGACGAGATCCGTCCGGAAATGCTGAAGGCTCTGGGTGTTGAGGGGCTGTCTTGGTTGACACGCCTCTTCAACATTGCGTGGAAGTCGGGGACAGTGCCTAAGGAGTGGCAGACGGGGGTGGTGGTTCCCCTTTTTAAAAAGGGAGACCAGAGGGTGTGTGCCAACTACAGGGGCATTACACAACTCAGCCTCCCTTGGGAAAGTCTACTCAAAGGTGCTGGAAAGGAGGGTTCGGCCGATTGTCGAACCACAGATTGAAGAGGAACAGTGTGGTTTTCGTCCTGGGCGTGAAACAGTTGACCAGCTTTTTACTCTTGCAGGAATCCTGGAGGGGGCGTGGGAATATGCCCATCCAGTCTACATGTGTTTTGTGGATTTGGAGAAGGCATATGATCGCGTCCCTCGGAATTTCCTGTGGGAGGTACTGCGGGAGTATGGGGTGAGGTGGTCACTTCTCAGGGCCATCCAATCCCTTTACACCCAAAGTGAAAGCTGTGTTCGGATTCTCTGCAGTAAGTCAGACTTGTTTCCAGTGGGTGTTGGCCTCCGCCAGGGCTGTGCTCTGTCACCAATCCTGTTTGTGATTTTCATGGACAGGATATCAAGGCGCAGCCGTGGAGGAGAGAGTATCCAGTTTGGTGAGCTAAGGATTGCATCGCTGCTTTTTGCAGATGATGTGGTCCTGATGTCATCATCAGTCTGTGATCTGCAGCACTTGCTGGATCGGTTTGCAGCTGAGTGTGAAACGGTGGGGATGAGGATCAGTACCTCGAAATCTGTGGCCATGGTTCTCAGCAGGAAACCGATGGATTGTCTACTCCAGGTAGGGAGCGAGTCATTACCCCAATTGAAGGAGTTCAAGTATCTCGGGTCTTGTTTACGAGTGATGGAATATTGGAACGTGAGATTGGCCGGAGAATTGGAGCAGCGGGGGCGGTATTGAAATTGTTTTACCGCACCGTTGTGACGAAAAGAGAGTTGAGCCAAAAGGCAAAGCTCTCAATTTACCGGTCGATCTTCTTTCCAACCCTCACCTATGGTCATGAGTGTTGGGTCATGACCGAAACGACAAGATCGCGAATACAAGCGGCCGAAATGGGGTTTCTCAGAAGGGTAGTTGGCTGGCTTTTCTCTTAGAGATAGGATGAGAAGCTCAGTTATCCGTGAGAAGCTCGGAGTAGAGCCGCTACTCATTTGCGTGGAAAGGATCAGGACGCCTTCCTAGGGAGGTGTTCTTGGCACGTCCAGCTGGGAGGAGACCACGGGGCAGACCAAGGACTAGATGGAGAGATTATATCTCCACACTGGCCTGGGAACGCCTCGGGATTCCCCAGTCAGAGTTAGCTGATGTGGCTGGGGAAAAGGAAGTTTGGGGTTCCCTGCTGGAACTGCTACCCCTGCGACCAGATTTTGGACACTTCTTACATGCTAGTGATGTATTAGCAATTTGCAGGCTTAACACTGATTTCAGTGATTGCTCCGAGCCTGAGAGAGTTTAGCTGGAACAATAAACTACAGGAGGCACTCTGTGTATGCAGCTATTCTGCCAAGGCAAAATCTCCACAGCGTGAGAGAATGCAAAATAAAGGACAGTTCTAATAGAAATCCTGGTTAAGGCCCTGGAGTTGATCATTCTTCCCTCTGTGCAAGCAAGTGTGCGCAGATGGCAAAAAAAATAAATAATAAACAATAGTAATAACAACCAAATACAGTGAAAAATGAACAGATTCAACAGGAAAACACTAAAGCTCACAGAGGGAGAAGACTCACACTAACGCTCACACCAGAGGCCATGTTTATCCATTTTTTTCTTCTTCATTTGGTAAGAGCAATTTTCGTGCCTCATTTTCCCCCCTGTTGTTTTACAATTGCCATTTCAATATTTCACAGAGATTTAAGCTCCTGGGTAATAGTTAAGCCAAGGCTGAACATTTTCATGTTTTTACTTTCTAAATACTATATGTGTGTGCGAAAGTGCATTCCTATTTGAGTGTCTTGTTTTGCCACAGGTTCTTACATTTGCAAATATTTACTATAGTATGTACAAATATATTATGCATATATTATGTAAGTATACCAGTGGGACTTGTATTGGGAATACAGTTTATAAGGCTCTATGACACTTCATAGCAACTATTAAAAAAATCTACCTAATGATTTTATTCCAACAGGCTTTCAGTGTAATAAGGACTAGCTCTGGTCATTCTCTATTTAGAAAATTTCACATAAGATTGTGGTATATACATTTTTTTACACGTAAACTGTAACAAACTGTGACATACATACATACAGACAAGTTTTGGGTCCCTAATTTTATTTTTACAAATATACAGACTAAACCTTTTTTTTTATTCATATATATATATATATATATATATATATATATATATATATATATATATATATATATATATATATATATATACAGTGGAACCTCGGATTGTGAGTCACTCGGTTTACGAGTGTTCCGCAAGACGAGCATAGATTTTTAATAAATTTTGACTTGAAAAACGAGCATGTCTTGGTTTTTACAAGTGCCGAGTTTTTTGACACCGACAAACACACACCGACACACACACACACACAGAAACTCTGCTCTGTCGCGCTTCTTTTCAAAGGTAAGGTGCTGGTTCATTTGTTTTTTGTTTTTTTTTACTTTACAGCACTGATTCCGTTAGTCTGTGCTCACGTGAGTGTTATTAGAGAGATTTATTTTTTTCCCATTAAAACAGTGTTTCCGTTGTGTGTGTGTTTGTTGTGAAACTTAAAAAGCGAGGTGGGGGGAGGGAGGAGGAGTTTTACTGTGTAAGATGATGCGAGGGAAGGGGCTAATTCAACACACACACACATACACACACATACACACACAAATACACATGCCTGCGCATTTACTTTTTTAAAAGGTAAAGTGCAGGTTAATTTGTTTTATTTTTAATTTATATATTGTATTAATTATTTTTATGTATTTATTTTTTTGGGGCTGTGGAACAAATTATTTGAGTTTTCATTATTTCTTATGGGAAGATTTGATTTGGTTTACGAGTGTTTTGGAACACAAGCCCGCTTCCTGAACGAATTATGCTCGTAATCCAAAGTTCCACTGTATAGATAGATAGATAGATAGATAGATAGATAGATAGATAGATAGATAGATAGATAATTATGTTGTAATATATATTTTCATATACGGTTTTTCATTTTATGTAGGCGTGGCAATCCTTGCCTGGAGGGCATTTTAGAACATAGCACTGGGCTCTCAGTTTGGGTATTTTCAACCCCCTTAACTCAGACTTCTGCAGATATGCTTGCTCTAATAACCTATGTTTTAACTCATAGCGATGCTTAACATGGTTTCAAAACATATGAGACAAACTGCTATTAAACTTCCCGCAGAAAGAATTAACAAACAATGATCTGTCTAACTGAATGTCCAGTTTTCATAGTGTATTGTATACCTTTTTTGGAGTAAAGTGCATTACTGTTGTTTCTGTGCTTTTTCCATACTCTGTGACATAGCTGCTCATAACTTTACTTTTACTCAACATTTTGATTTCGTTTGTGGTGCCGTTTTAACTTCAGACAAATACCAAATTTTCATTAAATTCTGTCCAGCCAGCTTTGCATGATGCTGTGACAGACAGACAGACAGACAGACCAGTGTACAGGTTTCAGGGCCATCAATCTATGAAACATAAAGATATCATTGAAAGATTGACTTCTGGCCAATGTCCGAGCAAAACCTCCTTTTATTTATATAGATACAGGGTCATGTCAAGGGGGGCCTGGAACCTATCCCAGAAGACTTAGGGCACATGGCGGGGTACACCTTGGACTGGTTGCTAATTCACTGCAGGGCGCACACACATTCACAGACCCGAGGTGAGAATTGTACCTGGACCATGGAGGTGCAAGGTGACAGTGCTAATCACTACACCATCTGCCACCTGTTTATAGCTCTAGCAAATCATAATAAGAATACATAAACCGAATAGCCATTTTGGTTAAACCCTGGTGTTAATCGTTTTGCTTTAGGAATTGCAGGCTGAACTGTCATAACCCTGTAGAGTAAGTGTTGTTTACAATGCACCCATGGATCGAAACTTACCACAAAATGCCTGTAGGACTCATTCTCTCACACACCAATAAATCTCTGTCATATTTTTTAAAGATAACTTATGTGCACAAAGGACTCTACTCATCACGAGGCTGCGGAGCAGAGCAGGGGTAGATTGATTTGTTTCAATAGAGTAAAGGCTACAGGGATTAAAAGATTCACTGTTCAGGACCCTGTCCAGTGACAAAGCGGTCCTTGCAGTATGAAAAATTCTTATATGATCATACCATATATGTTTTTCATATGTGGTTAAGTGAATTATACCACTAAATTTCAATGCCAGCTTAAAAACAGGTTTTAAAATTGCTGCTGATTAACCTATTATGTTGCCTTCTTATTAAAGGTCCCATGTTGAACTGTTCCTTTCACAACTTAGCACAGGTCTCAGAGCTCCTTCAAAGTGTGTCTTTTAATACTCCAGCTGAAATATCACTCAGATAATGCACTTATTCATACCTCAGACTCCCTTTATTTTACTTCTCTGAATTCACAGTCTATGTAAATGATCTGCTATTGAGCTTCTTTCCTCAAAAGAACAGCAATGCTAAGCACAGTGGGGTGGAGCTGAGCAACAACAGTAAATGTGGGAGGATATCCTCAAGGGATGAAAGCAGTTACTCTTATGAAGCAAAAGGAGAAGAGAATAACCCAGGAAACTGACATAAACTAAATAAATAACATAAGTGTAAAGCTAGTGCGCTATGTACAGTAGGTTGTTGATTCCTTTGTTCCACACACCAAGTAGTGCCCCTGTTCAGGGGTTAGATTCAGGGATTTGCGATTCAGTCTTGTGCTAGAAGCTCGTTAGTTTTCTATTCTTTGTTAACAGTGAATAAATAGGTGAGGTGGATCATGAACCTATCAGTGTGCTAGTGGAAACTGTCGGTCAGGGTAACCAACACGCATGAAAAATCAAAACAACATGGATGCTCCAGAGGCAATTCCGAATGACTTAGCAATTTATAAGGAGACAAAGTGCGATTTAAGATGATAACATTAGCAGAAAGTGCTTCCAAGCTGGTTTTGAATGTGGAATTTGGCAGGCAGCTGCTTTCCCCCACCCCCCCCCCCCCCCCCTTTTTTTTAATACTATGTACCATCACTGATTTTTTTTTTTCTTTATTCTTTTTCTTCTTCTTTTTTGTGGTACCAGTCTATACTGGCTTAGTTTCACCTATCTTTACAACTTCTTATATAAGATCACAATTGAGGAAAATCTAGTTGCCTTGTTTAAGCCGTAGCCAATACAAAAATGGGAAAAGGACAGAAAGCAGGGAAATGTTTTTTTTTTTGTTCATACAAAAAAGTTTTTTTTTTGCATGCACAGTGAAGACCCATCTGTATGTCTTAAAGAAACTAAAATGGAATCCTACCTAATAGGTCCCCTTTAATTTTTATATTATAGGTGCTGTGAAGTAGGTTCACAAACACAAAGGTTATGACGAGCATGGAGCTGTAACCTTAGCATGCAGAGATCCTGTTGTGTAAGATAGCACCTCAGTTCACTTCTGTGTACACTGACACCTGTTTAGCAGGGTGTACACTTTGCTTAAGAGTACAGTGGAACCAGAAGTGCATCACTATCAGCACTTGACAGCAAAACAAACATAAGCGAAGCTAAGCAATATATTCCACGCTGTCCCTGATTACTATTTAGGCAACCAATTTCAGTATCTGTATCAGCTAGAACTTAAATAACACATAATGCATTACTATTTATTTTAAAAGGACTTTTACTTTTACCAGAACTGTCAGTGAAATTGCCTTCCTTTATTTTTTCAAATCTTTTCTTATAGATCAACAGTTTAATTCGATATCCCACGCATTCTGAGAGCTCATTTAGTACGATGCTCAGTGCTACAGCCCTCCTAAATTGAATGCTAATTTCAGTCGCATTATAAATGCTATTGTGTCCACATCAAGGCACATTCTCTTCATGTGCACGCATCTGTGTGGTCCAAACAGAAATGCACTGCAGTGTGCTTCTAATGTGTTCCATTTTTAAATGCATAAAGGTTGCAGCTCATTTCTGTGTAATGTTTGTAAAAGCCTCTCTGCCAGAGCCAGGTTGTAAATTAAAATAAGGATCCACCTGCAAACAATTTGCAGTCTTCACTGTGGCTTCCTCATTATATTACAAGCCAGACAGTGATGTGCAGGACTTTTTCAGAATAGCATGCAGCCGTTGGCCATGCAGAACTAAGCTCAGGGTTGGATTTTACCCACATATAGCATCCACAGGCCATAACTTCTGATAATGGGCTGTGCTTTGTGCATGAAACATATGTGGGTGAATAAATGGATGGAGGGATGGCCTGCACTGTGGGTGTTAGCATGGAAATGGATGGATAATAGGCAGATGGAATGGTACTTTCAATATCACAGGCAAGTACTCGTGTCCATTTATTTTTACAACAAAGGGCTTTTATTCTCACTTTGCTTTAATCAAATTGCATCTCAATGGAATATATATATACCGTATATTGGCAGCCTATGGATAAAGATCTGAACATGATCTAGTTATAGTATGATGAAGCCTGTCTTCTTATCAGGTTTAATATCTGACATGCTGATTATGCAGATGTGTACACACCGGGCGAATCAACTAGCTGACCATATGAACATAAGCAGCTGTACAAACTGGGGTTTAAGAGCATAAGGTCAAAGAGTGTCTTGATTATAGCTGCACCGTGAGACTAAGCATGTAGTGCAATCTCTAGGGTCCTTTGAAATATACTCTGCTGCACACTGAAAGCATGTGGTGGATACAATGGCACGCTGTGCAACTCTGAGACTCTGAGACTGAAATAATGAAGCAAAATCTGAGGACACAAAGATTTCGAAAAATTGTGTAGGTCTGAAATATGTGTCCAAGCTTTAGCTGCTCTGTAAATTAAACCCTGGCACAAACCATATCCATGACATCGGTTGGCCTCGCATGTAGGACTACTTATGACGCATGATCAAGAGATGTCCTCTCAAAAACATATAAAGCCCCTTACACCAACATTTTACAAGCAATCATAAGGTTTGAGTAAAATGTAATCATGTGGGAAAACATGTGAACATTTAACATGGTATATTCAAAAACCACAAAAGAGAATTAATGTAATATTATGGGACTAATGTGAAAATCAATGAATCCAATGAGAAATGTTGTTGTTGTTGCTCTTTCACCTGCTCCCGGCAAGGGGTTGCCACAGCGAACTATACAAGTTTGGCACAGGTTATTTTTACGCCGAATTACAACGCAACCCACCCTTTTTTTCCGGGCTTGGGACAGGCACTGCATCCTGTGGCTGGGGTTTGGGCACTGGCTAGGAATCAAACTCAGGCCTGCCAGGCGAAACACCTACCACTAAACTACCAGTGTCTTGAATCCAATGAGAAATCACATGTGAATGTCAACATGTGAAATTAAATGAATTATTTTTGAAAATAAATCAGTTACCTAAAAATAATGTAAGCATAAAGAAATCATGTGTGGGGTCATGTGAAAATAAATAAATGAAATAAAAAAATTTAGATGAAAATTTAGAATTATTAAAACAAATCTAATTAATTAACTATATGGAACAATCACACTTTTAAATTACATCAAAATGTTAAATCACTGACTCATCGTCTATACCACTTAATCCTGTATTCAGAGTCGCGGGGTGCCTGGAGCCTATCCTAGGAGACTTAGGGCATGAAGCGGGGTACACCCTGGACATCATCATCCATCACAGGGCACACATACACACAATCACACCCTCTTTCACACACTACAGGCCATTTGGGAACGCCAATTAGCCTAACCTACATGTCTTTGTACTGTGGGAGGAAACCGGAGTACCTGGAGGAAACCCACCAGGCACGGGGAGAACATGCAAACTCCATGCACACATCGAGCTTGGCTGGGGATCAAACCCGGATCCTGGAGGTGCAAGGCGACGGTATTAACCACTACATCACCGTGCCGCCCAATATGTTAAAGAAATGTGAAACAAAATGGGACTGTATATAATTTTTGTTTTTTTAATGGTCACAAATGGACGTACACACATGGACAAAATGGTTGGTACCCTTCGGTCAATGAAAGAAAAACTCACAATGGTCACAGAAATAACTTTAATCTGACAAAAGTAATAATAAATAAGAATTCTATGAATGTTAACCAATGAAAGTCAGACATTGCTTTTCAACCATGCTTCAACGGAATTATTAAAAAAATGAACTCATGGAACAGGCCTGGACAAAAATGATGGTACCCCTAACTTAATAGTTTGTTGCACAACCTTTTGAGGCAATCACTGCAATCAAACGATTCCTGTAACTGTCAATGAGACTTCTGCACCTCTCTGCAGGTATTTTGGCCCACTCCTCATGAGCAAGCTGCTCCAGTTGTTTCCGGTTTGAAGGTTGCCTTTTCCAGACAGCATGTTTCAGCTCCTTCCAAAGATGCTCAATAGGATTTAGGTCAGGGCTCATAGAAGGCCACTTTAGAATAGTCCAATGTTTTCCTCTTAGCCATTCTTGGGTGTTTTTAGCTGTGTGTTTTGGGTCATTGTCCTGTTGCAAGACCCATGACCTGCGACTGAGACCCAGCTTTTTGACACTGGCCAGCACATTTCTCTCTAGAATCCCTTGATAGTCTTGAGATTTCATTGTACCCTGCACAGATTCAAGACACCCTGTGCCAGATGCAGCAAAGCAGCCCCAGAACATAACAGAGCCTCCTCCATGTTTCACAGTAGGGACAGTGTTCTTTTCTTGATATGCTTCATTTTTCCATCTGTGAACATAGAGCTGATGTGCCTTGGCAAAAAGTTCCATTTTTGTCTCATCTGTCCATAGGCTTTTTTATGATTTGTTTTCAACAATGGTGTCCTCCTTGGTCGTCTCCCATGTAGTCCACTTTGGCTCAAACAACGACGGATGGTGCGATCTGACACTGATGTTCCTTGAGCATGAAGTTCACCTTGGATCTCTTTAGAAGTCTTTCTGGGCTCTTTTGTTACCATTCAGATTATCTGTCTCTTTAATTTGTCATCAATTTTCCTCCTGCGGCCACGTCCAGGGAGGTTGGCTACAGTCCCATGGATCTTAAATTTCTGAATAATATGTGCAACTGTAGTCACAGGAACATCTAGCTGCTTGGAAATGGTCTTATAGCCTTTACCTTTAACATGCTTGTCTATAATTTTCTTTCGAATCTCCTGAGACAACTCTTTCCTTCGCTTCCTCTGGTCCATGTTGAGTGTGGTACATACCATGTCACCAAACAACACAGTGACTACCTGGAGCCCTATATATAGGCCCACTGACTGATTACAAGATTGTAGACACCTGTGATGCTAATTAGTGGACACACCTTGAATTAACATGTCCCTTTGATCACATTATTTTCAGTATTTTCTAGGGGTACCATCATTTTTGTCCAGGCCTGTTCCATGAGTTTATTTTTAAAAAATAATTCTGTTGAAGCATGGTTGAAAAGCAATGTCTGACTTTCATTGGTTAACATTCATAGAATTTGTTAAAATTATTACTTTTGTCAGATTAAAGTTATTTATGTGACCATTGTGAGTTTTTCTTACATTGACCGAAGGGTACCAACAATTTTGTCCACGTGTGTATGATCTGTATGAGAAAAATCACATGAAAATAAATTGTGTGAGAAATCACATGAATATAAATTGTGAGCCATGTGAAAATAAATTGATTGTGTAAATAAACAATAGGAAACAATCAAACATGATGTGTTAAAAAAATTTCCCATGTGATTTTCACATGTGAAAGCACCAATGCCAGTATATAGGATTAATCAGTATAGATAGAACAGAGTGGATTAGCACTGTGGTGGAAAATGGGTTTACCAGATGCACAGCTTCCTACAAGACTATCTTTCAGAAGAGCAGCAGAACAGAAAAAATACGCACACTCACATGTGCTTGCATCATAATTGTGTTAAGATGATACATGCTTACTATGGAGAGCTTGATTTCTCACACAATTTACTCCAATGTTGAGTGTTAAAAGCAAGCTGATTTGGTCCTTCACCCTCACTGTTAAAGCTGCATACAGTATAAAGCAAAATAACACCTAATATTAGTGCCTACAGTATACTGCCTTCAGCTTCCTGTCTCTGTAATACTCAGATAAACATCTCAGGAGACCCACAGTAGTCAGATATCAGAATAAAGCTGAGGAGGTTTTCTAATAAGGCCAGTTTATGGCTCTAACATGACCTTTACCAGTGGCCGATTCTGTTCTTAGCCGTTACCAGGAATTAATGGCCACTGTTTCAGTTTGCCAGAGAAATGCAGGTGTGGAGATTTGAAGATGTAGTAATGTACCCCGAGGACATCACATCTTGTGAGTAATGGCAGAACACTACATATTTTGTTATTTATTACCCTATAGTCTTAAGTACTCCGAGAGTGTGAGTAAGTACACTACCAGACTAGTAATGTGAACCCTGTTCAGGGAAGAGTAGCTAACATATGCTCATGAAGCAAAGCAAGAAACAAGCAGATAGATGATAATGGAGTAGTGAGTAGTTGCCTTGAATAGAATAGAATAGAATAGAATAGAATAGAATTTTAAGTATAGAACAATTTAGAAAGAATATGTCTATGGTTATGGCACTGGAAACAGGCAACCATGAATGGATGGAATAATTTCATTGTCATCGACTATACTACTGTATCCAGTATTCAGGGTCCTGGGGGGCCTGGAGCCTATCCCAGTAGACTTATAGCATGAGGCAGGGTACACCCTGAATAGTTGCCAAATTGCTTGTAATTAGTCTAACCTGCATGTCTTTGGACTGCGGGAGGAAACCCCCCAAGAACAGGGAGAAAACTCCATGCACACAGAGGCGGGAATCGAACCTGGCCAGAAAACAAACCCAGACCCTGGAGGTGCAAGGCAGCTACTAAGTGCTAATTGCTACATTACCATGCCACCGGATGGAATAATCGATTGCAAGTATAATCTGGAAGAAAATTTAAAAATGAAAAATAAAATTGTGCACACATAGGCCACTTTATCATTATACAAAGGTCTTTTTAAACAACAGTCATCAGTGATTTATCTCTGGGGACAATGATGATCAGTTATTGGTCATTGGGAACAACCATGATCAGTGAGACATCACTGGGGAGAAATAGTGAAGCAGAATCAATAAAGATTGGTGATTGGTCATTGGGAATAATGATGATCAGTGATAGGTTTCACTGTGATTGGGAAACAGTAGTGAAACATTGATAATTTTGTAAAAAGGGTGATCAGTGATTAGTTATTGGAAACAATGGTGATCAGTTATTGGTAGCTGGAAACAATGGTAACTACAGTAGTAATGGGTTATTGGCAACAATTGTGATCAGTTATCAGTTACAGGGAACAATGGTGATTGGTCATTGGGAACAGTGGTGTTCAGTGATTGACCTGAAAAGCTTGAAAGTTGTAAGGTTTTGTCAGTAAGCTCTTGTTTAAAAAGAAGTCAATGTCTCTAATTTGGCCACACTGTATGGATGGACTAGATGCAAATGTGTAGATTTCACTGCAATCTAAGACAAAATTAAATATTGTTGACAGTGTGCCAAGCATCAACTTGTTAAAAAATTAATAGAAAATATTTTTTAGTTGTTTATCATTTCATCATGGGCTTGATTTTTTTTTTTTTTATTATTCTACAACAGTAAAAAGTACAAAACTTTTGGTGTCGATGAGTCCAAATAGTTGACTGCGAGTGTTAGAAATATGCATTTACAATGCATAGGTTCTCTGAGGGAATAAGAGGCTATAATTGTGCTGGTAATTGAGGCTACAATTGAGGCTGTAAACAGCAAAAGTAGCAACACCTCATGTTCTGGAAATTCCAGCAATATGCAATAAAATGGACCTGCATGAAATTCTAGTCATCATACTCTAATTACAGACCATCATCACTGACCTGTTTTGTCTCTAAATGGCTTATAGAAAAGAACATCTGCTATTTATTCAAATGACTGAATTCACATGCTGTACCTTAGTACCCTTTATTATTTGCTGATGCAAGAAAGCAAGCAGAACGAGTGTACACATGTGGGTGTCTGCACGACTGGCTTATTTAAGCTCAATCAGAGCCATATACATGTGCGTGCATGTGTTTATGCAAGTGTGTGAGAAACATCTGCTCATTAAATAGTGCCATACCTTCTCCCATGAAGCCACTGCTCTAATGCAACCTATAGATCAGGACCATGGACAGCAGCCCAGCCCACAAATGAAGATGAAGCAGGGATGGTGCTGGTATTTTCAGCTAAGTTCCGTTTAGAACAAGGAAGGACATAATCAATGCATTGAAACCATCAAAACGTTGCAAGGTAAAAAAGAAACACCATTTATAAATATTTTTTGCTTCATGGCAGTTTACAATAGAATCTTGATGAATTAATCATAGGCATCTAATTTTAACCTGATTAAAAGCATAATGACAACTCTGGACACTTCTTCCTTGCCACCTAGTGAGGTTGCCATTACCAACATTTTATAGAGAGTGCTACATTCATATTCAGATTACTTCCTTATATCTAGAGTATTTAAATGTTTTTTGCTTATTGATTACTCAGTGTGTTTTGCTTTGGCCTATCATGACTTTAAAAGTTTAAAATTTAGCATAATCTGCTTATAAAACCTTTTTTGTGCATATGAATCCCAATATCATGACAGAATCAACATTGCTACACCATGCTAGACCTGATAAATTTAAGCTCGGTATGTTGTGTCCCAAGAAAAAGTTGCAGGTCCATTATTTCCTGTGGTTTTTATAGGGATTATCATTCCATGCATTATTTATGCATCATAGCTTCCAAAGGTTTTTTGTGACTTCAGTACAAAGGGCAAGATGGACCAAGTGAATCAGAGGCCTCCTTCCAGAGGCTTAAAGGATTGCCTTGGAGCTTGTGCTACCCATCCTGCTAACATCTAATCCAAACCCAACATGTCAAAGCACTTTATCTTACATGAGTGCATGTAATTGTGTGTATTTCCTGGTCCCATATAGTTAAGAGTTGTATTAGATGGTGTTATGTTCTGGCTGAGGTTGAGCACTGGCTGTCCAAATCTCTGTTATTATAAAACCTCCCTGGATAATGAATAAAACTATGCACAATGCAAGGTGACCCTACTAAGACTGAAAAAAAGTCTAAAATGCTAGAGATGATAGTGTTCTACGTAGATACTTATATCGCAATGCTGATTGTTATGGTCCTGCTAAGTGGAGAAATTCTGACATGACCTGCCAGGGTGCCATGCTTTTCCCGCAACATGTGCCAATACAGCAAACAGTGAATCCGAAAGAAAAACATTGCTTGGAAAATGGCCCAGCTGGCTGGTGCTGACCTTGTGTGTATGACTGTAAACTGATGGAGTTTTACGCTATAGTGACAGTGCAGACTCTGTGGGTTTCCCCAGCAGTAGACTCCAAGGACCCGCAGTGAAGTGTGCAGGCAGTAGGCATTTGTCAACGATTTGTGTGTTTGGGGCCACAGGAAGCACCGCAGGCCTTCTGAGTTTGTATGTGTGTTTTTTTTTTCTGTCTCTTTCTCTCTCTCCATTATATTATTTCTCATTCAGAGTCATATAGAGATTTAAGTACAACACACAAACCATTCTGTAGATTTACCAGGTAGTTGCTGTAATTAATATTTACAGCATCAAGTAAGAAGACTACAAATAAATAGCATTATTATTAATAAAAAAACATTTTTTTTGCCTTCTTTGTTATTAAACAGCTTATAAATATTAAAATGAAAGCATCTGATAAAAATGGATTAATTACAGTCATCATTTCAAAACAGTTCTTAAAATTTGAGAAAGAAAAACTTTTTTGTGAAATTCTTATGTTTAATAATAATCTGCTGCTTCGATGATGATGATCATCATCATCGTTATTAATTTGCTATGAAACATACTTTTTATATAACCAATAATATCTGACAGAATACAATGCTTGTAGGACACAGGAATGTGAGCACTGTGGTTTCGCACCTCCAGGGTCCAGGCTCGATTCCCAGAAGATTAGACTAATTTGCATTCGCAAATTGCCTGTAGTGTGTGTGTGCGCATGTGTGTGTCTTCGGGAGTCTTCGGGAATAGGTTTGGAATATTAATAATAATAATCCCCCCAAATATTGTTGCTTGTATAAAGAAAAGACACAACGTAATATTTTACAGCAATTTACCAGTGAGTGATTAATTATAAAATATTACGTAATGGCTATTACAGTAATATGTTGTAATTAATTTATACGGTACACATGCCGTACCTTCACCAAGCAAACCTTTTTTTTTTTTTCATTTTTATAAGTAATAATAGATTAAGAACAGTGTCTCACCATCATTAATTATTAGGACTTCATCCAAATCAACTTGGCTTGAACAACAAAAAGCAGCACTGGGGAAATGGAGAAAGCTTTATACCAATAACTGGTAATTGTGTTGGTTCTACTAAGAACAATAATCCCAAAACAAACATTATCATGTGTGTGTGTGTGTGTGTGTGTGTGTGTGTGTGTGTGTGTGTGTGTGTGTGTGTGTGTGTGTGTGTGTGTGTGTGTGTGTGTGTGTATGCGCGTGTTTTGTTTGTGCTTTCACAAAGTGAACGTGAGGAGAATGCAAGTTGAGTGACACAAAACCTCAATTTAAAGAAAACCAACACAAAAGGAGCTTTACTTCCATTTAAATGAAAATTACCAGAAAGAAAATAGACTGAGCGGCCTGACAGCAGCGCTTTCTAGGATGACTTGCTTAGTCCCACAGAAGGGCATCATGCACAGCTGCGCTCATCCACTGTTTCACCAAATGTCTAAAGTATGATATTATCAAGGGAGTGTAGGAAACTTCCATTAAATTCCATGGGCGAGAGTAGATAAACTCTCAGCAAGGCAGCACATTAAAGAAATAACAAATGGAAACATTTTATCATCCGAGTTGTCATACAGTAGCCTGTGAAAGCTCCCTTCTGAGACTATACAGACTATACAGACTGTTCCGATCTCTTGTACGTAGCCATGTATACATCTGTCGTGTCAGGAGTCGCGGCTGAGCTGTATGGAATTGCAGTTAAAAGGTTTGGTGAGCGAATAAAAAAGCAAATAATCCCAAATAGAAAGACTGGTATGTGACCAAGAAACAGGCAGATGGTCAGGCTAAAAAAACAAACATGAACAGAAATAAAGAAACAGCTAAAAGGTTTTTTTTTCCACTGTAGTTCATTATGGCCACTAATACACTGCTAATTTTGATATAAATAAGCAAAAGCCTTAGAGAGTTATTAATACACTGATCAACCATAATATTAAAATTTTGAAACATGTCAATACTGTGTAGGTTCCCCTTGTGCCACCAAAACAGCTGTGACCCTGTAGGGTATGACCCCATAAGACGTCTGAAGGTGTGCTGTGTAATCTGGCCCCAGGACATTTGCAGAAATACTATAAGTTGTAAGGTTGGGGCTTTATGGATCAGACTTGTATCCAGATCCTCGATCAAATTGAGATCTGGCCAAGTTGATGGAAAACCAACAATCTTGTCACCAGTTTACTGGTATGTAATTGATAATCATCGTTAATGTTAGTTGATATTCATGTTATGGCTGATCGGTGTATGATTTGGCTGTGATTACACTCTTCATCCCACCTGATGCAGTGAGTGGATTTTCTCAAACAACCATGTTGGAAGATGTATCCAAAACGTCATTAAGCAAAAAATAATGCATCAATTTGCTAAAAAAGCAAGAAGATTGTACTAATATTTCACTACTTTGAAATGACTGACATTAAGTACTTTTTTTTTCACCTTCTAACAAATCAGGTCTCTGGGGACAAGCAAAATAAACAAGCATGCAGGACAGGGTGGAAGAGAAAAGTTTGTCTCAGCAGGAAATGAATATGAGAAGATTTATGATATGATGTGACATCTACAGTATTTACGGTTTCATATTTCCATAGCACAATTAGAAAACCCTCTCCGCACATTTATGGGGTTTTTTGATCATTTAATAGACAGCTTGACTCCTTTATGACACACAAGTCGTTTTGTTTATGATGCAAACACAGATGCGGAATGTAGTGGTCTCTCTAGACTAGTGAAAGGATAAAGACATGAGAGTAGTGACTTCTTTTCATCCAGCTCTGACTGCATCTCCGATGTGCTTTTTAAGTGGTGTAATTTTCTCCCACACTTGTTTACAATTGTGCCTCAGAGTCTTATATGGATGAGTTCAATAATAGATTCCATTAAGCCACTGGCCCTGGTTTAATGACTACAGGAACAATGTCTGGATATTATTACCCTTTAACTTTTCACTGCTTTTTGCCTCCTGGGCCTGACAGTGGGATGAAATGGTAATTATGCAAATAGGACGTTTGCTGTAAAAGTCATGCTTTGTCAAGTAGCATATTAAGTACCTGGTAAATAGCAACAAAATTTTCTATTCGGGAATTGAAATTCAGTAGTTTAAATAAATAAATAAATAAACAACAGCCATAACTTTACCTTTTCCTATCTAACAGAGAAACAATGTAGGTATGAATAGTGATTCTTTTGTTTGTTTGTTTTTTGTCTTTTTTCCAGTCAATCAGCCAGTAACCAGACCTGGCTGGTTTTCAACTTGATCAGCTGTCATGCACACGTCTAAACGTGAGTACTCACTTTCTTGGGTTATCGCTTCCGATTGGGTGTGTGTAGTTAAAACGCGGGTTTATTTGTGTAAACTCTTGCTCTCGCTTCGGGAGAGTTCTAATAATAACCAGCGTGGTTATCCTGCCTGCTCGCGCTACTTCCGCGTTTGGGTTTACCATCCACGCTACAGGGCTAACTGCTAGTCTTCTGATTCATCTCCGGTTAGTTCGTGACATCAGCTATGACCATTCAGCCTCGGGTATAACTGATTCTGTCCAGAGTGCACAAGTTTCCAAGTAGTGCAACAAAAAACCTTTGCCCCCAATCAGCCTTTATCTCCAAACACCTCAAGCGAATTAGTGTCAAAGCCCACACATTTACACCAGTCTCGAAGCACCGTGAGCGCAAATTTGTCTTGAAACCTGCACGCATTAGAAGCCCCGACCTGCCCACGTGCACGCAATTGCTCATTGCGACAGACTCTGAAGGCATTTGAACCAGTAAAAAATGTCAGCGTTTCATTAGAATTCTCTAAAGTACGAGTATAAAGGTGGTACACTCTAAACGGTTCACATGTTAGCATCCAATGTGATACGATTGAATTATTTGCCAAGGGTTTTTTCAGAAATACAAATATGGAGCATGACATAAAAAAGGTGAGTGCAACTCAGTAAAAATGTGTGCATGTGTGTGTGTTTATACAGTACATGAATACACAGACAGGGAGCATAAGGAGAGAGAGAGAGAGAGAGAGAGAGAGAGAGAGAGAGAGAGAGAAAGAGAGAGAGAGAGAGAGAGAGAGAAAGAGAGAGAGAGAGAGAGAGAGAGAGAGAAAGAGAGAGTACTTGTATACTGTGTCTATGCACCATTTCAGTCAACCAATCACCAATCAAGAGTTCAATTTGAATGAGTCATAAGATCACTCAAGGCTAATACTATTCAAAAAACGTTTATTTACCAAAGAGCTAGAGTTTCCCTAAAACCAGAAAGCCATTGAGAGTTTGAGAGTCGAATTTGATTTCCATCCCAGCAGCACAATGCATCGAACCATATACACAGGACAAGATTGCAGTGAATGTCCTCACTAAACACCAGAAAGATGAGAGATGAGTAGCCACTGACCCGCTTGCAGCACAACTATCAGCACCACACAGGATGGCCCGATATGCCAGAATGGCCTATTCTCCCAGGCTTGCCATGCCTCACTGCTGTGAGCAGTCTGCAGCTTACAATACCTTCTGACAGCTCCACCAGAATAACCAGACTGGTTTCGGCAATTCAA
Source organism: Clarias fuscus (assembly GCA_030347435.1). Lineage (NCBI taxonomy): Eukaryota > Metazoa > Chordata > Actinopteri > Siluriformes > Clariidae > Clarias > Clarias fuscus. Next base: position 30,498,676 of record CM059213.1, read on the forward strand.
CGGAGTACTCTCACAACCATGGTGAGCAGAAAGGGTGCCTCAGGGAAGAGCTGGTTGGCTCACGACAGTAGAAGACCATATCAGAATGTAGCTCCTGAGACCCCCAATCCGACCCATCCGGCACCAGCCCCGTCACAAATCTGGGAAAGCACATACTGTACCAAAACCCTGGATCCTCATCCACCACTTATACCCTGTATACAGCGTGAAGAAACCAAGCAACAACCTACTGTACCAACCAAGCCGACCACAATGCAAATACACAGGCAAATCTTGTTCAGGAAGGGAATGTAGAGATTGTTAAGGGGAAATTAGAGTGAAAAAAAAGAGAGAAAAGAAAGCCAAAAGGGAAAATAAAAAAACTGTGTGAGTAATATTCACTTATTGTTAGGTCTATTATGGAGTTGTTGAAGTGTGCAGCATGTGTCTGGGGCAAAATTATATGAAATAGAAATTGGTTTCAGATATTGTTGAAAGTGTTTGTGTAGCTTTTATGGGTGGATGGTAATTCTGACTGACATTTAGTCCAGTTGAGACAAATTGTTTTCTTGATATAATTTATCTTCGTATTGTTTAATTACTCACGTTCAATTCTGTTGTGAAGCTGTTGAATAAAACTAGGATGGACAACTTTCAAATGATGAAAACTTTTATTAAAGGTTCAAGGTATTAAAATTGTATTAAAAAAAAAATAATAATAATAATAATAATAATAATAATAATAATAATATTGAATCAGGATATTTATAAAATCATCATACATACAGAATCACAATATAAATTGAATGGGCACAATTCAGGTATCATGATAATATCATATCGGGTTGTCCCTGGTGATTCCCATGGCTACTATCTAATATTGTGTACATGTAGGTTCCCTTTTGCAGCCAAAAACAGTTGTGGCATGGACTCTACAAGGGCGTGCTGTGGTATTTAGCAACTAGACATTAGCAGCAGATCCTTTAAGACCTGTACCTTGTGAGCAAGAGCCCCTATGGATCAGACTTGTTTGTCCAGCATATCGATTGAGATCTTGGGAATTTGGAGGCTAAATCAACACCCTGAACTCTATTGTCATGTTTCTCAAATCATTCCTGAAACATTTCGATCATCTATTTAGTATTTTATTTATTAAAAGAAACCCGGATTTCCCAATGCCGTCCGAAACCTAAATACTGTAATGCTTTATAATCCTGCTGTCAAGCGTGAGGTAAATCTTTAATCTGCTTTCTTCTTCATGTCCTTTTAGGAAATTCGTCCTTATCACTTTCTTCTCCGACTGATGAGGGACCTATATTCAGGTTTAACTGTGACAATTTCTGTTGTTAACGTCTGTATACAAATCATTTCTTAGAGAATTTTTGCATTCATTCACATTTTTTTCTTAGGATTTAATTCATAGTTTGATGAGTTCTAGTACTGTATATTTTAACAACTCTTTAGCAAATCTGTGCATGCTGTACAGCTTTCACAAGGAAACACTTGGGCACTAAGGCACTAAAAGTCCATCAAATGCCACTTTCCTTTCCCATGTTTAATAGTTGACAAATTCGGCATTAAGCTGCCTAAGTGTGTGCTTTTAATAAGCACTGTGTGTGACTTGAGGTGTTTTTGCTAGCTGTGCACATTTACATCACTCACAAAAACCCACTGTCTCCTAAATTTATAGCTCTTTCTCACTGACGAGCTGCATAACAAACCTTTTTCCTTGAAGTTCAGCCTGCTCACTCTAACAGTGTGTCATGATTTGTCAGAAATGGTTACTAAAAACATGAGGTTATATGTGTTAAATATATTTAACAGTAGTATAGTTTAGCAATAGGAAACGTGACAAATGAAAATAACAATTTCTGACAAAGTGTGTATATACATATTTTACATATACAATTGTTTATATACTGTACCGTGTATATACCGTATATCTCCAGCTGATCTGTAGCACTGTTCATGCATAGTGGGTATGTCTGATCTACTCTTTACATAAGATATCTATGATGAATCACTAACGGTTTAAACCTCCTGACGTCATGGCGCACACAATACATGTCTCGTGTATCTTCTCTTGCCCCATGTTCACCTCTGCTCCCAACTTAAAGGTGCGACAATAACAACCCACAATACCGCCTCCATTCCTTTCATAAAGACTGCCGAGGCAGAATGATCCCACTTTGAACCAGCTGTGTGAAATGTTGCTTGTAAAGAAGCAGCCACATGTATAGAAAAATAATTGCCATCACATCATTCATTCATTGCCTACACAAAGCAAATGCCCAAACATATATGCGACATGCTATAGCCCTTCAAAAATGACTGGCTTAGCTACATACATACCTGCTCTTTACTAATGCATACATTAGGAAGGAATGCACATGCTTTTTAGAAATCACTGCTTCAGAAATAAAGTGGTGCTTTGGTATGGAAATCAAATCTGGCTCTCAAATGTTCCTGCACTCATCAAGCTCCTTTCAACAAGTGTTCTTCCAGAAATGTCCTCAGTCTGCTTAGAATACATAGGGGAGATTTATATACTGTCAGTCAAGATAGCTTTCTGGTTTTAGGTAAACCCTAGGTCTTTGGTAAAGAAAACTTAAATGAATAGGATTAACCTTGATTGATCTTATGACTTGTTCAAACTGAATTCTTGATTTGTCAGAAAATAACTGATTACAGGTAGCACCTGACTTACGAACATTCGAGTTATGAATTTCTGCTGATACGGACGGACCACAATTCTACAAACATTCGTAGATCGAACAAATCATGGAATGAGCTCACATGTATTGTAAAAAAAAAATAGACACTGCATTGTACCAGATACCAATATATACAAGTATACAATATTTTCAGTGTGTAAGTAAACGTATAAAATGTCTAAAGACCAGTGTATTGTATGTGTGTGAAATGAGTCGGTCTCACTGGTTTCAATGAATCAGTCCTGAAGCACAATGATAGAAAATGGCTGTCCCTTTAAAGCTGTCCCAATGGTGAATTCGGTTATTTCGGAAAATTCTCTACAAAACAGAGTTCAATACAATGGAAAACAACTCTGAGACAAAACCGGGATTCCCCTCGTGATTTAAAGGTGCAGCGACAACGCTGATACATTTCACATACCAGTAAAACCTTGGAATGCGAGTGACTTAGATTGCGAGTGTTTTGTATGATGAGCCAAGATTTTGAATGTGTTTTGACTTTTAGCGAGGTACTATCTGAGCCTATGTCTCCCCCCTCTCTCTCTCTCTCTCTCTTTTTTGCTCACGCTGAAGGATTTTAGTTGTGTGTGTGTGTGTGTGTGAAAGTCATCCTACACGATAACCCTCCTGCTCCTCCTCTCTGATTAAGAACAAACCAGACTAACAAACGTGCTCCTAGAAAGGAACTCATTTGTAAGTAGGGGACTACCTGAAATAGTTTTCTATAACAGAAACTCTGAAAAAAGGTGTTTTGGCGGCAAGGCAAATCACAAGTTTGTATCAATGTTTTTATATATATATATATATATATATATATATATATATATATATATATATATATATATATATATATATATATATAATATAATATGGTTCTGTTATATGATAATTTGCAGGAGTTAATAAATAATAAATAATAAATAGATTAATATTTAATGTTGACGGTGAAGTGACTGGTTGCTTTACATCCCAGGGAGCCCACATGTCTGTGTTTACTTAGTTAGTCCTGCTGGAGTCCCTGCTTGCGCTCTGCACTAAATATATACATTATGTGACTGTGATCATACCTAACTGTTATTTCTCCTTCTCTTCCCTACTCTTCTCTTCTTCTACTGTATCTTCCTCTCTTTCTCTCCCTCTTTCTCTCTGTTGAGCTACACATGCCAGTCTTGAGCTATCAGTGACCCAGACCCCCTTTGCCCTCTGGACCTGACTAACTTATCCGGGTGCCCCACTTCGGGCTGGAGATCTCGTCGCATGGATGTCCTGTGTGGTCTGCTTGGGATGCCTGTGGTGACTGGGGACGGTTTCACTTCACCATGAAGATGGTCCTGGCCTTTGCTGATGCAGGCATCTGCTCTCTGGGGACTTGACTGCAATCGCTCAATAGTTCAGGACTGGAATTTCCTACAGTTTACCTGAATCTCTAATAACAAACTGGACTCCATCTTAACTTAATGACATGATCTGTTATAACTTTCAGATCCCTAACACACATTATAACTGCACCAAAATTCCAGCTATCGGTTATCACTCAAATAAGGATGGGTTCCTTCAGGATGGGAAACATCTCAAGGTTTCTTCCCATGCCATCTCAGGGAATATTTTCCTGCTACTGTCGCAATTGGCTTGCTCATCAGGGACTATCTGAACATTTTGATTCATACACATTTCCATCATTTTCTTTTGATTCTGTTAAGCGACTTTGCGACAATGACCATTGTTGAAAGTGCTATAGAAATAAAATTACATTTAATTTTTTATTATTTATTATATATTATTGTTATTGTTATTTGAAAAATATGCACTTTTAACTAACTGACATACCCTAAATTAACCACATGTTCTTGTTCAGCATTGGCTAGTGAGTGTGAATTTAAACATGCAGAACAAGCAGAATAAGTCCAGAGTGGTAGCAGTAACTCCACTTTAAGTGGCGTTGCTTCACACAACTCCATCACTGTTTTTTTATAACAGCATGCCCGATTGTGTTTTATGCATTATATACCGCCCCGTTATTTTTGTAATGAAGAAAATGGCATGTTTAACAAAGACGGAATGACTAGGCACATATAAATAGCCCTCTTTCAGAAATGTCAACATGCAGACATAGAGCAAATTAATGTGGGTTTTTTTTTTTTCATTGAATGAAGTGTAATTAAAAGTGATCTGACATGCTTGTTGAAAATGAACCGAGACTGAAACACAGCATGCGACGCTTCAGAGCTCAAGTCAGAGGTTAATGAACTAAATCACATTCCCTGTCAGGAGCAAAAAAAAACAAACGAAGACACAGGCAGGGAAATGAAGAAGAGAAGAAGAATAGAGGCGAATCTGATGGCATTTGATTATCGGCAAGCATTTGAAAAAGTCCCACAATCACCTTCTGGGGATTATTTAAAACACACAGCAACAAACATCGATTTCACCTGAAGATCTCACACGTATTCATATTAGGCAGCTGAATCAGTGGCCGTGAAACATAATCATAATCACAGGCACTGATTAGAAATGAGCCAAAAACTGAGATTTGTGCATTTATACAGAACGCACACTAATAATCTCTTAACATATGGTGATGTGTGCAATCATGAGCTGATACAGACAGCTTAAGATCAGTGCTTCTTTCCAACCGATAGGTAATTTAAAGCAATCTGGCAGCATTAGAATAGAATGTCATTATGAATTACTTGGGAAATTACCAATCAGAACAATGAGTAAGTCAACAGAAAACATGGAAAAATGGAACCTTTTCATAATCAATATAAACATCATATCATAAAATATCTGACTTTTGTTTTATTGGATAGTAAAAAAAAAAAAAAAAAAAAACTAGAACACTAATCTAGAACTCTAATATATTCCTGCAATAAATGTCTGTCTTTGATGGATTAACATGGTGTCCTGAGTATATACACACCTTGGACACGTACACAATGTGTATACACGCTTCCTAGGATATCCCAATCAGGGTAAAGCAATTACTGAAGATGAATGGAACAATGGATAAATATTCTTTTCATAGTAGGAGTAGCGTTATGTAATCCTTCACACCAAACTGTACCTCCTTATTTCTGTTCAAATGTTACTGTGCAAAAGTATTGAGCCTCCCCACATTATTCATATGTTGGTTCCAAAGAGCAAGACTTTTCTGTAGATTTAATGTAGTTTTGAGCAACAGTTCTCCAGGCTTCCTGGGGGAGTTTTTGGCTAGTGTTTTTTTTCCCAAGATTTTGCATTTTCAGTACATGACCAGTTTTAGATGAATGTTTTTTTGTTGTTGTTGTTGTTGTTTTTTTAAGCCACACAGTGACCTAGAAATTATTTAAGCATAAAAAACTATATAACTTAAGACATGAACCAGTGAGAAACAGGTGGAGATGGTGACAGATGATCAGACCAGAGAATAGTGATGCTGAATGCTGAGTGGTTGGAACAGATGAGAGGGGAAATGAGGTTGCTGCTGAGGTCGTTAAATAAACAAGCAAATTTTAAATTGTATCTTTAGGCATGTTGCAGCTAGGCACACGTAGAACAATTGTTCCCATGAGGTATTTGAATTGAATTGAATTGAATTGAATTGAATTGACACACATTTTCCCATGTGTTAACTGAATTGAATTGAATTGAATTGAATTGAATTGACACACTTTTTCACAATTGACTTGGATAGGAAGACAGGGGCGGGGGGGGGGGGGTCTCAAGACTTTTGCATAGTACTGTAGATTTCAATTGACTTCTGGTCATTTTGTTGATAGAATTGAGGGACATATTTTACAGAATCAGTGAAAATTTTGAACGTCTTTTTTCTACACCGTAAACTATGAAAACTATTAAATAACATATAGACAAACAACACTTTAAGACATGATGGTCAGTCCATCCAGAAAATTTCAAAAACCTTTTTATTTTTAAAAACTAATTTTTTTTGCAGTGCAGTCCCAAAAACATTGAATACTGTGATGAGCCTGGATCTCAGGAGGACCAATCCAAGAGGATCAAGATGTACCTCTGCTGCAGACCATAAGTTAGTTCAGAGTTCCCAGCCTCAGAAATCTCCAGCTCCAGACAGCACCTTAGATTAGAGTATACATGAATGATTTACAGAGCTCAGGCACATCTCAACTGTCATGATATCAGTCTGGACCTGTTCTGAGCCTGCACCTTGTCTGTAACTCAGTCTGTAAATCTTTGGCCTGTTTGTCTCCGTAAAATTCCTGTCAAGTTTGGACTCTGTCTTGTCTCTCTTGTAATATATGTTTACTGACTAGCTGACCTTTTGGACTGTTTATTGGAATTGGATTCTGCCTCTGCCTCTGATATAGTTGTTTACCTGAACTCTAAGCATTGTTTGCCCTGTGGATTTGGATTCTGTGTCTGCCTGTCTGTCTATCCTCCAAGTGGTTACCTATTTATGCTCCTGTTGTACCTGTATTCAGCCCCAGCACCAGATCACTGTGAACTGCTCTTGCTTTCTGCTGTACCTGTATCCAGCACCAGATCATACTGAGAATTGCTGCAGCCATAACCTCGTCACTTTTTTCCCAGCCTTGCTTGTTTTCAGCCTCCTTCCAGCCTCAAAGCTCTTACCCTGCAGCTGAAGACTTCATCTACTTATCCTGACCAGCTTAAAAAGTCCTGCACAATCTTTCTACACATGAAAAACTGGGTGTCTTAACTGGTGTGCTTGCATTTTGGGTCCATTCCAGGTACAATTGTAACATCAAAATTCAATTATATAATATTTTGCATGTCTGGAGTAAAATCTTGAGAGGTTTTACAATGTAGAAAATAAATAAAAATCTATAACAAAAGCCTTGGGCGTCACGGTGGCGTAGTGGTTAGCACTGTCGCCTGGCACCTCCAGGGTCCGGGTTCGATTTCCGGCCAGGCTCGATTCCCATCTCTGTGTGCATGGAGTTTGCATTTTCTCCCCGTGCTTGGTGGGTTTCCTCCGGGTACTCCGGTTTCCTCCCACAGTCCAAAGACCTGCAGATTAGGCTAGTTGCGGTCCCAAATTGGCTGTAAAAAACAAAAGCCTTTGGACTAGAGAGGTGTGTTCAAACTTTTGACAAGTACTGTATTTTCCATTTCTTTCTTTCCTTTCCACTAAACGTTTCCACAAATGTAAATAAGAAAAAGGCAGACGAGAGAGAATACTAAAATATGTCTAAGATATTAATAACTTCAGCGTTTTTTTTTTCTGAAAGAATCTATAGTTTTAATTTCATACAAGATATAATGTGATATAAATTCTCATCATTCTTGCATATGCCTTAACATGACTGCTCTTTGTGTGTGTGTGTGTGTGTGTGTGTGTGTGTGTGTGTGTGTGTGTGTGTGTGTGTGTGTGTGTGTGTGTGTGTGTGTGTGCGTGCGTGTATGTTTGATTATTTGGTAGATTCCCTTAGACAGTATGCAAACAGTTTACTTACTGCTATCAAGCAAACTCTTTTTTTTTTTTTTTCAACTTCAGTCATGTACTTCCTACTGATGTTGTTTGTCGTGTTTGAAACAGTTGATATGCTGCTTCATGAGGGCATACATATAGACTTTATAAAAAGGTACTGGATAAACCCTCTATGATGTCACTCGTCGGTTTCCTGAACCGAGGCTTTGAAGCTCAATTGATGGAGGTCTGTCCATCACCATCTTGGCAGAAGCTGACTCCAACTAAACTCTGACTAATCCATAAATGGTAAAGATTTGCTTTAGCTTAGCTAAAATCCTAAGGTAGTACGTACAGTACAGACCAAAAGTTTGGACACACCTTCTCATTCAAAGAGTTTTCTTTCTTGTGTTCTTTATTGTGTTCTTTAGCCCAAACGCGTCTCTTCTGCTTGTTGCCGTTCCTTAGCAGTGGTTTCCTAGCAGATATTCTACCATGAAGGCCTGATTCACACAGTCTCCTCTTAACAGTTGTTCTAGAGATGTGTCTGCTGCTAGAACTCTGTGTGGCATTGTCCTGCTCTCTGATCTGAGCTGCTGTTAACCTGCGATTTCTGAGGCTGGTGACTCGGATGAACTTATCCTCCGCAGCAGAGGTGACTCTCGGTCTTCCTTTCCTGGGGCGGTCCGCATGTCAGCCAGTTTCTTTGTAGCGCTTGATGGTTTTTGTGACTGCACTTGGGGACACTTTCAAAGTTTTCCCAATTTTTTGGACTGATTGACGTTCATTTCTTAAAGTAATGATGGCCGCTCGTTTTTCTTCACTTAGCTGCTTTTTTCTTGCCATAATACAAATTCAAACTCTTTGAATGAGATGGTGTGTCCAAACTTTTGGTCTGTACTGTATAATGTTACTTTACATTCGATTCCCATGACACACTTGTGGTAAGTTAAACTACAAACGATTCCAGTTAACTGCTTAGCTGAAGTGATGTGTAGCACACAGCTAGCTGTTTGACACCTAGAATGAAGCTGCCACTCAAATCAGCCAAGCCCCTAATTATGGTTAATTTTATGGTAATTGTAACTGATGAGTTACATAAAAAAAAAATCCCACACACACACAAACAGGGTTGTCATGAATGAAAAAGTTACCTATTGAGACTTTTCTTTTTCCTTCTTTTTTTTCTCTGGTCTATGTACTGTAGGTCTAGTATGTGGATTGATGAACTTTTGGAGGCAGCCTCCAGTGAACATTTAAGGAACTGCATGTTTTGGCTCTTCCGGGATGATTTTGTCTGGCAAATCTGTTTGTGGTTTTACAATACCAGACAGTTGTTCTGCATAGGAATGCCACAACATCTGAGGTCAAAAACATGAAAGGTACTTCCCCTTTTTTGTGATTATCAGCCATCCAGCAGGGAGACGACGTGAAAGATGAGCTCCTGTTGGTGATCACTGGCACTTGTGTATTGGCCGTTTTATCTTAAGCAGCATAAGCATGAAATACATTTTTGGTAGATTTAACATTAAATTACGTTAAATTGGGCCAGGACTGTTGAATATCTTTATTAGTTATATATGTTATATATTTTATTAGTATTATTAAGCCTCTTGGCAGCATGGTGGTGTAGTGGTTAGCACCGTCGCCTTGCAACTCCACGGTCCGGGTTTCGATTCCCGGGCAGGTTCGATTCCCGTCTCTGTGTGCATGGAGTTTACATGTTCTCCCCGTGCTTGGTGGGTTTCCTCCGGGTACTCCGCTTTCCTCCCACAGTCCAAAGACATGTAGATTAGGCTAATTGACGTTCCCAAATTGGCCATAGGGTGTGAGTGTGTATGTGTGTGTGCCCTGCGATGGATTGGCACCCTGTCCAGGGTGTACCCCGCCTTGTGCCCTAAGTCACCTGGGATAGGCTCCAGACCCCCGTGACCCTGAATACAGGATTAAGCGGTATAGATGATGAGTGAGTGAGTATTAAACCTCTTATGGTATTCAGTTAGAATTTGCTATATTGTTCATGGTAAATCTGTTTTCACAAAGCTTAAATTAGGTTGATTTGATCATATGTGCTAAATGGGTTTATATAACGGCTCTAATCTGAGGTGCTGTTTGTTAATTGGTGATTTCTGAGGCTGGTGACTCTAAATGAACTTCTCTTCTGTAGCAGAGGTAGGTTTTGGTCTTGTTTTCCTGTGAAGGTCTTCATGAGAGACAGTTTCATCATGGTGCTCGATGGGTTTTGCAAATGCAAATACTGTTCTTGCAAGAACTGTTCCAGAAAGACTGACCTCCGTTTCTTAAAATAACAGCTGACTGTTGTTGTGGTTGTTGTTGATACATAATTACCTAATTCCATATGTGTTATTTCATAGGTTTTAAATCCCCCGTATAGAATGTTTTTTTTTTTTAAAGAAAGAAATTTGCAAGACAAATGCCGCCGTTTAAAACCACAAAGCATTGGATATTACAGCTGGTATGTTCCCCACTGGAAAACTCTTAGATAAACCAATTACTAGTTTTTGACAAGAGCGTGTAATGGACAGCTTACTGTACATAGCTCTGACTCAGTAAATTGCATGGCTCTTATTACTGCTTTATTTCTGGCACAGTCCAATGTGGAAATGATAACGCTGAGCGTTGTTGGGATATTTTTATTCATCCCATGAGCATATCTTTCTCTCCTAAGGATTTCATTAATACACGGTAGATGAATTTATGCTGATTAATTACCAACTCCTGAAATAACATATGCCATGTACAAATGCAGCTGGGTGTGGGTTGAGTTCCTGTGTGTAGGTAGCATACAGATGAATTATATATATTTTTTTAAATTGTAAGGCACATAAAGAAGGAACAAGTTCAAATAAACATGGCACATATTGTTGAAAAATGATAAATGGCTTTCAACTGTAAGTACATAAACACATGATTCTGTCAAGAAGAACAAACGAAAATCAGATAAGCTTTCTAGTGCAGGAAAACAGATGCTACAGTCTTGATCTGATCCCTAACTCCGGAGGGATGAATATTATGGGTATCAGCCCGTCCCTTAGTCAGAGTGATGAAAATTCTTTAGATAGGACACAAATGGCAGTAAAAACAGCAGACAGCATGTACTGTAGATCATAGCTGTTACTAAACTGCCATCAAGAGACAGACAAGGAACACTGCAGAAAAAATCCAGCCTTGTTAGCTGAGAGTAAGGTGTCCTCATCTCAGTGCATTCAGCAAAACAATAAACGATCAACCATACACATAGCTCACCATTATTGCACAATAGGTGTCTGTTGAAATGCATTGTTAAAAGGAAAGAAATCTAATTGGCACCGGTATGCTTGACAGCAATTCCTTGGAATCCAATTCTGACAGTGAATCTTAATGCAGTCTGTTGTTTTGTGAAAACAAAGAAAATGTGAGAAAGAGAGTGTCTGTAACTTTCCAGATGTCTTCAAATGGATTAGATTCTTCGGTTTTGGTTTGATGATGTTTAAATACTCTAAAAACCAGCTCATATATTGTTCAGATGAGACCATATAATATTGGGAAACAACTGGCTTGTGTTCTATTTGACCTTCCCTCAAAATAATAATAATAATAATAATAATAATAATAATATAATTTTTTTGCATCTTATTCTTTTATCTTTAGGAAACACTATCCAGGTCAAGTGTTGTGATGGACTTGAAAGTACAGGCAGTCCCTGACTTACGAACATTCAAGTTACACATTTCCACAGATACAAACGGACATGATCTACGACACAAATGATCTACAAACATTCTGCCTCATTGGTTTTCAATAAATAAGTCAGTGAGCATGATGATAGAAAATGGCTGCCTTGTAAAGTTGCAGCAGTGGTAAATAATCCTAATTTTGGAAAATACTCAACAAAACAGAGGTCACAGTGGATACAGTGGGAAACAGCTCTGAGACAAAATGCCTCCCGGGATTCCACTCACGATTTAAAGGCGCAGAGTTACATTTGACATGCTACAGGCACATCTACAGTTTTTAGCCTCATGATTGCAGTGTGGAGAAAGAGGACAGCGATTTAGTCAAGTGGATTGGTATGTTTTATATTGTATATTCGTGTCAAAGGTGTGTAAAACTCAATTTGTCAGACTTAAGAACAAATCTGACTTACAAACGTGCCCCTGAAACAAAACTCGTTCGTAAGTAGGGGACTACCTGTAGAAGGAACTTAGAGAATCTGGAGGAAGCACATAAGGACAAAGATATTATAAGGATCAGTGTTATATTGATTTAAACAGTATATTCAGGATATATAAGGGGCTTTAAAGCCAAACCAGGACTTCAACCACAGTACAGTAATGAAACTCTCAGGTGCAGTAAAACATTTGAATGGTGCAAACAGTTGATGAAGCCTGTACATCAAAGGATTACAAGCCTGATGTGGCTCAGAACCGACTGCGGTTGTTCCTGTGAATATTCCGTGAGTGCAACACATTATTCTTGAAAATCAACAAGATTTCGACAACTTGTCCTTTGATATTACAAAAGTTCATGATAGTTTACTACCGCATACTGCAAATGTTAAACTAGTTAAGTAGATACATATAATCTTAACCCAATATACAGTAAGTTGTGGGACACTTTAGATAAAACACAAATGACAGGAAGCATGCATGCAGGTGATATTGGCAGTCAATCGAAACCCAAGTTTCAGGTACAGAGCACAGGCTGATGGGATTATGAGAGGAAACACTATTATCACAATATGTGATGTGAGTGTTTATGTGTGTGATGTGTGAGTGTGTTTGTGCATGTGTGTGTGTATTTGTGTGCGCGTGTGTGAGAGTGTTAACATTTGTGATGTGTACGTGCGTACAATAGGCCGCAGATGCTGGAAAATAAGCATCACACTATGATGTTACTCAATGTGATGTCACTGCACGTGATGTCACTGAATGTGTCACTGAATATAATGTCACTTACAGTATATCAAGTTTCGTGTGTATACATGAGATATGCAGCAAAATCTCTTGTGAGGGCCCCTGGGGGCCCCGTGCTACGTCCATGGCCCAGACTCCAGGGCCCTAATGAACAAGACACAGCAAGAAAAATGTAGACACAATAAGATACAAATGGGCAAACTAATCAAGCAAAGTAAATAGCAAAGTTCAGAAAAATGTGCGGTGAGAAAAACAAACCAAATATTGAAACATGAGCACATGTTACAAAGAACGGTAATACTGTGATAGTAATCAAGCCTTTCTTTTCTCTGTGTATTTTAGTTGGACTTGTATTGGAAAGAATTTGAGTTCACATACAGTAAGGGCTGTCTTCAGGGAAAGATAACTTGGATACTTTTTACATTTACTCTACAACATCCTGCAATAAATATATGTACTTTCCACCTCAGTACGTTTTCACATGAAAGTGCATTGCATGTCCAGAATGGTGTATAGTATATGAAGCAAAAATATCATTACCCGCTGACCTTTATCCATAATCATGATTTGCGTGAAATGCATAATCATGTAGCAGGTGTTTGAAATCGGAAGGGTAGATGGTTGCATACAGTGACCAAGCATAAACAGAGAGGAAGAGAAAGAGAGAGATTATGACTAAAAGGCTACTGTGAGCTAATACAATCTCAGAATTTCTGATGCTTAAGTAAATGTGAAGGTAAGTTCTTTTGTAGTTTTATACTGACGTAGTATAATCGTATTAAAGCAATATCTTTCCTAGGGAATCTTTTGTGTACTTTGACTGCCTCATATCTCTGTTATCAGGTGTCTGGCCTATCTGGTTTCCTCCCACCTTTGAAAAAGACCCTGGAGGGATAAAGCAATTATTGAAACTTAATGAAGTTTAAGTTAGCATGTTAATGCTACTGTAGCTCTAAACAAGCTGGCAGTTAAAGAACGATCCCGTCTTGAATGGGTGGATGTTGGCGGTCCAACTTGATCTTTTTCTCCATGTTTATAGAATCTGTGGCACATCAGACACACTGATCCCAGTTTTAAAATGACACAAACACAATGAGTGTTAATTCACCACTGGGACTTAGCCTTTTGTTCACAGAAAGCAGCAGCATGAACCTCTACCATGCCGGAATAAAATACTTTCCTGTCCCTGCACATCACTCACACACTGCGCAATTAAACACCATGCCTCGCTCTCTTTTCTCGAGACGAAGCCGACCTGTTCGGTTCACTTCCATTCATTTGTGAAGCGTCGCACACTGAGAGGCAGTAGAGCCAAAATGATCAGCAACAGCATGAAACACTTTGTTAAAAGGAAGCTTTCCGCTATGTGGAGTGTCTCCTGGAGAAAAAAAGAATAGCGCAAAAAAAAAAGAGAGAGAGTAAAATTGCCAAAGAACAGCAGCTTGAAGAACAGTAACAAGACAAGCATCACTGACAGCTCAGGAGTCCAGCTGGCATTAGTGTTGTTGTTCGGCAACTTTGAGCACTAGGATGAGAAGAAAAGCTTTTTCAACCTCAACATTGAATAATAATAAAAAATAATTATTATAACTTTTAAAATTATTATATATTATAAAGCTCATTAGTGAGAATAAACCAAGACAACTACTGTAACTCAAAAATCATTATACCTGTTTCATATCTCTCTAACACACACATAAAAACACACTGTTTCATCATAGTGACACATCAAAGATTCAAGTCATGCTGATGTTCTGTATTCTTTTGTACCAAGTGTCTGAGACACAAATCCAACCGGCAGTCAGTGTAATTGCTGATCTGCTGTCATCCTCCATCCTCTAAATCCACACACACTGTTTGAAAAGTAATAATCACCAGAAATGATTACTCGCAAACCCAGACTGAAACAGCACGATTATTACCATTACTGTTCATCACCAGAGTCATTAATGCTCCTTTAGCACTTTGTGAATCAAGTAACCAGACAAGTAATCTTTTTATTAAATAAAAAAAAAAAAAGGGTTTTACATGAGAATACTTTCCGTAGCTATTACTGTTGAACAATGAACAACAATGAATGTACAGTAATATGACATGTTAATGCCTCGAACATGATGCGGAATTTATTTTTAATGTAGATCTTTTTTTTTTTCTTTTTTTTCTCACCTCACTAAGAGCATGCCACCTCTGAAACTCTGAACTCCAGGTCTGACTGTAACAAATAGCATGGTTGGATAAGGATGTTATGTGCAGGGGTTATTTACAGAGCCAAAACACAATCCCACAGCAAAATCTCAAGGGTAACAAGAGTCAAACAAAAGAAGACGAATCAGAAAACAAATCAAAAAGAACAAACAGTAGGCAAGGTGAGGGTCAAAAGACAGAAATGGCACTCAGAATAAACGTATCCGAATGCTAAGGTTGTGTTTGCAATTTAACTTTAGCCATAAAGACTGTCCTGTGCTCATGCACGATTTTCAGGGAGTTATTCCTCCCACTATAATTCAATATAATACTTAATATAAAACTACACCCTGATTTCTGTACAGCTGATTTGTGATCATGTCGGTTTTTTAAAGGTGTAAAATGCAATACAAACAAAATTGAATAAAAACTGATTTGAATTATGCAGCACGATGGGTTCAGTTCATACTTTCAGGTCTGTGGGCATAGAGTTTGCATGTTCTCCCCAGATTTGGTGGGTTTCCTTCAGGTGCCCCAATTTTTCCGCACAGGTCAAAGACATGCACATTAGTGTATTATTGGTGTTTCAATACTGTATATGTGAGAGTGGTTGGGTGAGCATGTGTGTGCTTGTGCCCTGGGATGGATTAGCACCGCATCAAGGTTGCACACTGCCTAGCGCCCTTGGTCCCCTGGGATAGGCTCCAGGCTTTCCATTTCCTTGTACGGGATAAGCGATATAAGCGAGAATGATTGATGAGCCCTTGATACATCACAAAGACTCGCTGTGTTGGTCACAGATGCGCCAGCACCAACAATTTGCGCTCTTTTGAGCTCTGATATGTCACTCCATAATGTTGTGTGCATTGCAATATTTTAAGCAAAACTGGTCTATTACTCTGCTAATTAAACCTTCACACTCTGCTCTTACTGGCGGAATGTGCAATCAATGAAGATTGGCCACCAGGCTGGTCAAATTTAGCCATGAAACCTCCAACACTAAATTGGCCAGTGTTTCAGTTTCTTTGTCCAACTCCTGTATATAGTTACACAGAACCAGAAATATGCATATACATTTTTATGCAGTGCCTCCACTGCCAGCTGTGTATTCTATCCTTACTGGCATAGGATATTGTTTAGGATGCATATTGGTAAGTATTGATATGATGAAACAAAATATATGATAAACAACTCCAGCAACATCCTCCTTTAAATAGCCATGACTTTCAACAGATTATTGTAAAGTCTTAGTCTAACCTTTAACTTGTGTCTAATCCTTGTGTGAATTGTGCCTTGACTTCCTGATTTTGAGTTTGTTAGATTATCAAATTAGCCTTAGCCCAGTCTCGCCTTATTGTGGATCATCTGACCTGTTTTAAATATTAATGATTGCACTCACGGCCCTTCGATTGCGTTAATCTGATCACAAAAGTGCTTGAGTCAGTTTAAGTCCTTATACTATGTAATAATTGTTGCACGGAAAAACATGTTATAAACCAAGAATAAGACAATGTCCAGAATATTTAAAGATGAGTTCATAAGAATCTTATAACTATATATATATATATATATATATATATATATATATATATATTCAACATTGAACATTTTGCAAAAACACTGTGTCATTTTAATTATAATGAATTTCAAATAAACAAATACTATTATAAAGTGTGACCAGAGTGTTTGGCTTGATTAAATTACCTGGAGCAAAAATATCTATAAAGTGGCAGAAAATTTGCTAATTTTACACAGCGCTGAACAGCATGGTGTATTTTTTGCAGCCTGGCAGCACACTGTCACCCCAAAGGATGTGACAGCAAGTGAGACTGCAAGCCTGTGAAATACACCTTACTGCGTCTACTGTCAGGTCTAGGCAACAAGAATGGCAGGAAGAAAGACAAGGGGTGATAGATCCAGACAAATAAAAAGAGAAAGGAGGAAACAGGCAGACAGGTGTAGACAGTGGGACAGAGAGGCAGAGTGATGCAGTAAGATAACACGGGCCTGAATAGTACTAAAACAATTAGCATAATAATAGACTTGTCACACACTCGGCAGCAGCAGTTCACGTTGAACTAAAGGATTATTAACAAGCCATTTAGATGAGAAAAATGACCCACTTTACTAAGGGAAACACTCCAGACTTTAAATCATTTCTAGTAAAACGTAAAAGTGCAAATTGACATTTGGAGACGACAAATAAACGAGTATTCATTGTATTGCACCAGGATTAAAATGTGGTCTTCAATTCAGAGATCAGTATATAACCACAGAGAGTATTAGTGTTTTTATTAGTGTTTATCACTGGCTGTGTTTCTTTTTTTTTTTTTTTTTGGATTTATCCCCGATTTTCTCCCTAATTTAGTCGTGTCCAATTCCTCCCCGTCACTAGGGGGCTCCCACATTAAGGCTACTACTAGCACTCAGCCGGGAGGGCCGAAGACTATCACGTGTTTCCTCCGAACCGTGTTATCACGTGCTCGCTCGCGCACCGTTGGGGGCGGCGTAACACACTCGGAGGACAGCGCTATCCGCTCCCTCCATTGCGCGAGCTCACAGACGCCCCTGACTGGCTGTAGAGCCGTGATTAATGTGGGAGCACTAAGTACCTCTCATCCCTTCCCTCTGAGAGAGCTCGGCCAATCAGCTCTCTCTATATCACTGGCTGTGTTTCAGCCATTTAGAAGCAAGACAAGTTATTCTGTGTGTGTATATGCTTTTATTAGGGTCCCAACCTTATGACATCAGCACGATGACATCATAGCTCTGATAGCGGAATGTCATGTGAAGGTTCTCGTTGTTTTTCTAAGTAGTGCCCGAGGGCCCTATTAGCTGTCTAATGATTCTTTTTTCAATCAAAAAGTCATGAAGTGGCTGGGTCCTGGGCTATACATGTCATGGGCTCTACTCAACAGGAAGTCAAATATTTTGATCTGTTTGCACAACATACCCAATGAAATTTGACATACTTCTTCCAGGGGTTTTATGCAATTGCTCATGCTTTTCCTCAGCGTCTGGGGCTTTTTTTTTTCAGGTCTTATCATGCTCAAAAAGCACGCTACTAGGCATCTTTGGCACAGGTGCTTGGCCCCGCTCATTGCTGCTTTGTAACTGTATTTTCTTTGTTGAACCCTTTATAACTACAGTACAATGTAAGCAGCATGTTGTTGTTGTTGTTGTTGTTGTTGTTCTTTCAGCTGTTCTGTTTAGGATGCCCTTCCTGACACAACCCTCTTGATTTTATCTGTGCTTGGGCCCAACACTAAAGGTTCCCTAAAACCCTAGTGGCTGAGTGTGCAACTTTGGCTTGAATATGAACCCAGAAATGTGAGAAGCCCACCACTGAGTGCACAAATTAGCATCATTTATACTTCTTACTAGACAACTTGATCAACAATCAGTTATTTGTTGGATGAAACAATATGCATCCTGTAGAGTAGCTCATCGCTGAGTTTTATCAAATCACTCAATCCTGATTTTTCATGAAAAATAAACATGACTTTTTAATTGTGCTACTATTTTGTGACAAATGCTTTTCTTTTTCCCTCCCATTGCCAATTTCTCATTGTTGTTCTCTCAGAATGAGAAAATCGCATCGCAGAACCAGTCATGCTACATGAGCAGTCACCACAGGAGCACAATGTGGGGAGTCACAGGTACTGGCAAAAAAAAATATTTTAGACTTGAAGAAAAAGACAGCTCAATGAAGTTAGTGATTCTGAAGGAATTTTAGGTTGTGTTTTTATTTTTTTTATTTTTTTTACAATAGTTGAGCACTAGGCATTATTAGGGTGTATATCTCACAGTAAAGGCAAGTTTTCTGAAGCCCCAATTAGAAGCCACAACTTAATTTAACATTTAGTGTCTTACTGGAACATTATAGGAATAACCACACAAAACAGTAAAAATACACCTGTAGAATAATTTAAGCTCTACTTTATGCTTATTTAAGCAAATGATCCTATGCCACACAGTGAAGCAATACATAATAATCAACATTTCCATTACAGTAAGCAGTGTGCAGTCCACTGATTAGTAAATCACAACACTGGACAAAGATGAAATATTTTTAAATGTGGTTAAATATTATCAATAGGGTTCAGTAAGATATCCAAATTTGCCAAAACACAGTATTTGTGCTGATTACTTTTTTTATATAATGCATATAATACATAAAATGTGTGCGCCAAGGAGCTACTTCTGAAGTTGCAAAATATGCATATGAAGATATAACATAGAACAAAGAAGTGACTAGTCTTGCATCAATTTCAAGTTTAGTCATTTTGGAGAGGTGCTTTTATACGTGCCCTATTTTTCAAAGTTATACTGTCTCACTTCAAACAAAAATAATTTAAAATGCAAATTATTCATATTTTTTTTAATGAGTATTGATACTAAAATCATATAATCTTTAAAAATTGTTGCTTAAATTAAAGCATTCTGTGCAAAATTAATGATTTTTTCCACAAATTACTAACAACAATGGTTCTGTTTAAACATTCTAAATTGGACATTGTTATCTAGCCATAAAACATTAAAAAGCTATAGTATATTTAGTTAAAATTGCCTTTTTAAAACTGTCCAATAACTATTGTTTTTTTTTTTTTTTCCCCGATTTTCTCCCTAATTTAGTCGTGTCCAATTCCTCCCCGTCACTAGGGGGCTCCCACATTAAGGCTACTACTACCACTCAGCTGGGAGGGCCGAAGACTATCACGTGTTTCCTCCGAACCACGTGACGCCAGCCGACCGCATCTTTTCGAACCGCTCGCTCGCGCACCGTTGGGGGCGACGTAACACACTCGGAGGACAGCGCTATCCGCTCCCTCCATTGCGCGAGCTCACAGACGCCCCTGATTGGCTGTAGAGCCGTGATTAATGTGGGAGCACTAAGTACCTCTCATCCCTCCCCTCGGAGAGAGCTCGGCCAATCAGCTCTCTCTAGACCTCCGGCTGCGAGAGGTCCAATAACTATTGTTAACACATATACCATTAAAATTCCAGGGCGATTTTAGTGCTTTGCATGAGGGATGATTTTTGGTAAAAGCTTAAAAAGCAAAAGATCTGTAGTATACATAAGAATGTCAAGTTTCATCTGAATAACAGTTAAGATCATTGATTGAAATATTTGAATTCAAAAAAGTTACAGACACTACATAAAAGGACATGAAATTGTATTTAGCATATATGTTTCTTGTTATCTATAAAAGAAAATATGAAAATGAATGCATATTTACAAAAACAAAACATGGATTGGAGGATTAAGAAGGATGAAGTATTATGAAAAATGGTGTTGCATGATCTCATCTGAAAATTCGCATTTTCACCTAAGTGAGACTCTTTGTAGCACTAATACCATGTTTTGGCTGAATTCAAATGTCGTTTGTCACATGCACAACCATACACAGTATGATATGCAGTGAAATGCTTAACCCTTACATACTGTTTGGGTCAAATTTGACATTTGACAAAAATAAAAATAACCTAAATGTCATTCATTTACTGTAGCCCGAGATTTGATGACTTCTCCTAAAGTGACCCAAAATACATAAAATTTTAAATACTTTAAAATATTATACTTTTGTACAGGTGCTACATTTTTTTGTAAAGTCAGATTTGTCCCATATGCATTTACAATGGATTTTAGTTTTACCAGTATGTGTAAAATCAGCCAGTATGTACAGGTGGCTTCTAGTCTGTAAAATGCTGACACTGGAAAAACAATATTTTGTGCCACCATTGCCCTGGAAATATTCCGTACCATATCGGCGGTGCTCAGATTTCATAACCATGTCAGGCATAACACTGATAAACTGGCAATGAGGATAGTATTTCATATTCAATAAAATATATGAAAATAATTATAGCTGTTATGTTTACGTGGCTTAAAAAAACAGGTAAAACAGGACATCACGTTGCGTGATAATGGATGTTTTTATCCAAAAACGATGTAGGTGCAAAACATAAGAAATATATACTCATGCTGCTCTTTCAAAAATTGATTAAGGATTATTTATCCATTAATTAGGGTCTGATATGCTATTTAGAAATTTTAAAAAGATCTGTAGTTCATAATTTAGTATCAACTCTTATTATATGGTATTCTTGGCATGGGTCAAAATTCTCCCCGGCCATAATGTGAAGGCACGCAATATGAACAGTACGTAAGGCTTAAATGACTGTTCAGATAAAATAAGAAGGTTGAACTGCACCCAATACACACACCCAATCGGAAGCGATAACCCAAGAAAGTGAGTACTCACGTTTAGACGAGCGAGGCATCGGCAATAGCATGGGCAAAACTCAATGACTGAGCAATGTGAAGCGCCATCTTGTTTCCTTTTATGCTTCCTGAAACACGACCGTATTACTTCCGGGTCCAAGTGCCGGTCGTGTTACGAGTGTGCATGACAACTGGTTTATGTGTTTTGTCTTTTTTTTTTACATAGTCGTAATCACTAGTTCACAAGACCTTCATATGTACCTTATTTGAATGTAAAACAGAGTATTTGTATTAGTATGCTCTACACAACACATATGTTTGCATCACACTGACTTGAATCTGTTACTTCAGGGTTTTGAACATTTTAAATGAACAAGCTTATAAGCAGTGGTGGCTGGTGGAAAAAAAATTGGGGGGGGGGGGGGGGCGCAAACATTGAAACTTTTAATACTAAATAGGCATTTATCAGGTGATTATGCATCATTACTACTAGCATAAAATAAAGACATAACTCACATCGCATCCAGTCAGCAGCTCCGCTTGCCGTAAGAAGTGCTGGAAGACTCGTTGAGAATGGTCCAATCAAATGAGCCGAAATATTTAAAAACAATATTGATTCGCTAAGAACAAAAGTGGGAGGGTTCGAAGGATGATTTGACAAAATCCAGTCAGAGCGCAGCCTCAAGTCACATGCTTTTCAAAAATGTACGTGCCTACATAGACACTCGTTTGTCCGGCGCCCCGCGTACACGAACACAAATGAACGTAATAAACATTTGATTTTTGATTTTTTTTTGCAAATAAATGATATTATGAAATACTGCGGAATATTGTGACTAAATGACTTTATTTAATTATTAAAATAAAAAATTATTACACACGTGGACAAAATTGTGGGTACCCTTCAGTCAATGAAAGAAAAACTCACAATGGTCACATAAATAACTTTAATCTGACAAAAGTAATAATTTTAAAAAATTCTATGAATGTTAACCAATGAAAGTCTGACATTGCTTTTCAACCATGCTTCAACAGAATTATTAAAAAAAAATAAAATCATGAAACAGGCCTGGACAAAAATGATGGTACCCCTAGAAAATACTGAAAATAATGTGACCAAAGGGACATGTTAATTCAAGGTGTGTCCACTAATTAGCATCACAGGTGTCTACAATCTTGTAATCAGTCAGTGGGCCTATATATAGGGCTCCAGGTAGTCACTGTGTTGTTTGGTGACATGGTATGTACCACACTCAACATGGACCAGAGGAAGCGAAGGAAAGAGTTGTCTCAGGAGATTCGAAAGAAAATTATAGACAAGCATGTTAAAGGTAAAGGCTATAAGACCATTTTCAAGCAGCTAGATGTTCCTGTGACTACAGTTGCACATATTATTCAGAAATTTAAGATCCATGGGACTGTAGCCAACCTCCCTGGACGTGGCCGCAGGAGGAAAATTGATGACAAATCAAAGAGACGGATAATCCGAATGGTAACAAAAGCGCCCAGAAAGACTTCTAAAGAGATCCAAGGTGAACTTCATGCTCAGGGAACATCAGTGTCGGATCGCACCATCCGTCGTTGTTTGAGCCAAAGTGGACTACATGGGAGACGACCAAGGAGGACACCATTGTTGAAAACAAATCATAAAAAGCCAGACTGAAATATGCCAACCTACATGTTGACAAGCCACAAAGCTTCTGGGAGAATGTCCTATGGACAGATGAGACAAAAATGGAACTTTTTGCCAAGGCACATCAGCTCTATGTTCACAGATGGAAAAATGAAACATATCAAGAAAAGAACACTGTCCCTACTGTGAAACATGGAGGAGGCTCTGTTATGTTCTGGGGCTGCTTTGCTGCATCTGGCACAGGGTGTCTTGAATCTGAAATCTCAAGACTATCAAGGGATTCTGGAGAGAAATGTGCTGGCCAGTGTCAGAAAGCAGGCTCTCAGTCGCAGGTCATGGGTCTTGCAACAGGACAATGACCCAAAACACACAGCTAAAAACACCCAAGAATGGCTAAGAGGAAAACACTGGACTATTCTAAAGTGGCCTTCTATGAGCCCTGACCTCAATCCTATTGAGCATCTTTGGAAGGAGCTGAAACATGCTGTCTGGAAAAGGCGCCGTTCAAACCGGAAACAACTGGAGCAGCTTGCTCATGAGGAGTGGGCCAAAATACCTGCAGAGAGGTGCAGAAGTCTCATTGACAGTTACAGGAATCGTTTGATTGCAGTGATTGCCTCAAAAGGTTGTGCAACAAACTATTAAGTTAGGGGTACCATCATTTTTGTCCAGGCCTGTTCCATGAGTTCATTTTCTTTTTTATAATTCCGTTGAAGCATGGTTGAAAAGCAATGTCTGACTTTCATTGGTTAACATTTATAGAATTCTTATTTATTATTACTTTTGTCAGATTAAAGTTATTTATGTGACCATTGTGAGTTTTTCTTTCATTGACCGAAGGGTACCAACGATTTTGTCCACGTGTGTATGTTAAATAATTACATTCTTCTCTGTCTACCTTTAAGGGGGGGCGGCGCCACTGGTTATAAGTCCAGGATGTGTAATTCCAGAAACACATGATTTGTGCAGTGTGTGTGTGTGTGTGTGTGTGTGTGCGTGTGTGCGCGTGTGTATGAGTCTGCCTTTGTACTGTTTGTCAACAGGGTTTAGCTCTGCTGATTTACCGTCAGGCGGTTTCCCAGGTAGAGTGTCAAATCCCCCACCGTACACCAGCAACAGCTTCACACTGTGTTCACACACTGCCAAAGAGATTAGGCAATGGATTCTGCCACCAGGTGTTCTCAGAGTTGATGACTACAGTATCCAAACATGATGAACATTCTTTTTGGGGCAAAAATCCAGTCATATATACGCCTTAGAGCTTTGAAGAAGCACATTTTTTTTCACAGCATGAAAAGCAAACACAGAAACCATATTGTATAGAAAACAAATACATGCTGTGTTTCACCACTACCATATTTGTGCTAGCGTATTTGCAGGCGTCCCAATATTTTTCACTTTCGACATTCTATGCCAGCCTCTCATATCAGTAGCTTTTAGATATCATAGTAACAATCACATTTTGACATTTGAATAAATATGTATTTTTAATTTCTAAATATTTTAATATGTCTGTCTTAGTTAAGCCAGAATACTTCATGATTTGCTGTTGTATAGTCCATATCAGCAACATCAGGCTGCAAAAATGCTACAGCATAAAGTCAGATTTAAACAGCTAGTTTGGTCCAAAAGTACATTTGGACTTATACCAAATAAAGTACTTGTTAATTCATTCAATCATCTTCTATACTGCTTATACTGTATACAGGGTCACAGAGTCCTAGAGCTGGAGACTGGAGACTTAGGATATGTGGGGTAAGTATGGACAATGCATTGCAGGACACACCAATACACCCACGTCCACATGGAATTTAGAAACCCCAACTAGCGTAATGCATGTCTTTGGACTATGGGAGGAAACAAAAGTACCCAGAGGAAACCCTCCAAGAACATGCAAACTCCACGCACACACCCCCATGGGAATTGAACCCTCAGTACTGGAGGTGTTAGACCATAGCTCTAACTGCTACTCTGGTGGGTTTCCTCAGAGTTCTCCAGTTTCCTCCCGCAGTTCACATGCATGCAGATTAGGTTAACTGGTGTTCTCAAATTTCCTATAGTGTGTGAAAGAGTGTGTTTAAATGTATGTGTGTGTTCTGCGATGGATTGGCATCCTGTCCAGGGTGTACCCCGGCTCCGGTGATAGGCTACAGGTCCCCTGCGACCCTCAATACAGGATAAAGTGATATACTGTAGCTAATGAGTAAGTGAGTGGGTAAATTGTAAACAAAACACACACACATTTTTTCTTATGAATGCGCACGTGCAGAAAGATCCAAGTGCATGAGAAAAATAAATAGAGCATTCATATGTGAGTAGTGTATCAATATCAATCAGGCAGATCATGAAGGTAAGCACAGAATGAGCAAAGATGCAGCACTTGCATTACATCAGGCAGCAGGAGTACCCATACACCTCGGTTTGCTCAGCTCCTACAGTGCTTTATAAAGGTGTAAATCATATTTTCAGAGAGATGTCAAGCACTCTGATTGGTCTAGCTACTGATTGAAAGCATAACCAAAAGAGACAGCCAGATGGTAATACTGGGATGAGTGCACTCTATGACATAAAGTGTACTACAACTCGACCATCAACAAACGTGAGTGGGATTTTAGATTAGCCTTTACGTTCGACTGTAGAAAAGCTTACATGACCACAGTGGACTGGTAGACCACACAACTAATGGAGTACCAGGGCAGATGGTCTCCCAGATGGAGGTTCCATTTCATCCATATAGCAGCAGTAAAGACATTTATGACACCTGATGGTGTGAAAAAGAAAGAGTTTGAGAGAACGTAAAAAAGAGGAAGGAGAATACAGTCATGAAAGGACCATCATGGTGATAATTCCAGATTACTATTACATACAGTAATGATGGTACTGTAGGTCTTTCGGCTGCCCCCGTTGAGAGGTCGCCACAGCGGACCAGCTGATCCACACAACAACATGTTTTTATGCCAGGCGCCATTCTTGACACAACCCTACCATTTTATCCGGGCTTGGGACCAGCACTGCGTTTTGGGAATTAAACCCGGGCTTTCCGGATGGTAGGCGAGAAACCTTCCACTGAGCCAGCAATGCCCCCATTATTATATACAGTCTATAACCTCTTAAAAAAAAAGGACACAGCTCTGGTACTAGTGTAATTGGTCTAGTTGTTGAAGATTTTTATAGGGATATTTAGCCTGTCTGGTTATGTTGTTGGCTTTGTAACTGTCAAGGGTAAAATAAAAAGGCACTTTCAACGAAATGTTCTACAAGGCAAACCAGGATTTGTGATGAAATTTCTCATGAATGAAGGCATAAAAGCAATTTCAAGCACAGTGCTGTGATGAGACTCAGTAAAACATTGGAACGGTGCGATCATTTTAAAGGATGCCGTACAGTACGTACATAAATGATGTAAGGTGGCTCGGAGCCCACTGCAGCCATTTCTATCAACGTTCAGCAAGTGGAACAACAAATAACTAGCTGGCAGCATGCAGAAGAGAAGGGGGAGGAGGGTGGGAAGTGTATACACTTATTCATCAACACCAATAATTCATGAGAGTTATTGCCACAATCCAACATACAGTTCTGACCATTTGAGCCATTGAAGGAGTTCCTGGGAGGCCAGTATTTCAGACATGAAGCTGAGAAATGTACTGAGAAAACGTTCTGCCTTTATGGTATTCAAGCCCTAGTGGACACTCGGATACATGCATTAGTGTAGCAGGGAATAGAGAAATAAAGATATGTAGCTGTGAAAAGTCCTGGTTTGACTTGAACACTTGTTTGACATTGAACACAATGGTCAACACCCCCCAACCCTGTCCCCCCTACACCCTGTGGGGATTTGTTCCTTACCTATCGATCATATAATAAGCATGTTTTTCTTAATTAAATACAGTCCCACCCCTTATATTAACTGAAATTATTTCCTGCAGGAGTTTCTTCTGCTTTCAATTTCGAGTCAGTATGATGTATGCACAGCTTGATTGAACCTTTCAAAAAAGGTGATACAATACAATTAAACTGAAGACACACATAGAAGTCCCAGGTTTGTCCTTTTGTCTAATTATGATCTGTCCCTCATATTTTCTTCTTGTGGTTTTATTGCAGCCCTTATGACTTTTATGGCTCCTTGGTCCTCTGGGTGAAGCTTGTCACGTCTTAACACACTCTTCCCCGCAAAGAGAACAGAAGTGGAAGCAGCATTTGTTTTCCTGTCATCGCTGGAGTAGAATGATGCGTTGATTTGTATCTCATTATCGGAAAATTCCACACCAAATCGCATCACCACTCAGCCAAATCGATGTGCTGGATATGGATTAAAATCGTTAGTCAGTCACAGGTTGTTGGCCGTCATCTGTAATGATAACACCGATACACCTAATGACGCCCTCCGCCGTTATTACTGCCATCATCAACACGATTATCGTACTAGAATAAGAACGGGGCCGGCGCTTGGCTCTGTTCGGCGATATTTGAAATCAGGAGTTGATTAAATGTAATTCTGAGACAAGCTGAGTGGAACCAAAGCCTTGTTTGCGAGGCACAAATCTGTTCATCTATTTGTGCCAGTGGGAAATGCAGTCAGGCGCTCATGCGCTGAGAAGGTGGGCAGCTCTGAAACGTCTCGCAGATGCCAGAAAGCCCTGGAACAATGCAGCTGTGTCTGGGATGGCGAGTGTCCCTCGGAGAGCTTCTCGCTGTGGAGTCTGTCTCAAAATAATCTGCTCGCTTCAGAGCGTCCAAGAGAAAGAAGAAAAAAAAAATGAGGAGAGGCGAGACAGTGGACAAGCAGACAATGCCGTATAATGGAAACAGACAGTTACACCCACCCTAGCATTGCACTGTATGTTATTCATTCTTACAGTGAACAGTCTCATATCTCCAGACTACAGCAGCCTTTTTTTTAAAACTAAAAGAATTACATGCTCAATTTATGTTCTGGCTATTTAGTATTACAAATTGTTATAATGTCTATATGTTTTGTTCATTATATAATGTACCCTTCATGGCCAAAAGTAAGTGAACACCAGACCATCACACTCCTATATATTTGTTTAACATTCCATTCCGGATTTAGTTCCCCTTTGCCATTATAAGAACCTTTGGCTTTCCAATATATTTGCTGCATGGCTGTCTCAGTTTGTCCATTCAGCCAGAGGTGCATTAGAAAAGTCAGGCGCTGATGGAGGGCAAGAAGGCCCGGCATGTAATTGGTGGTCCATTTAATCCCAAACATGTTCAGAGGGGTTCAGGTCAGAGCTCTCTGCAGGCAACTCGAGTTCTTACAATCCAACTTTAGCAAGCCATGTCTTCACAGGCTGTGCTTTGTGCACAAGAGCATTCCGTTTAAATAAATATCAATAAATCAATAACAGGATCTAAACGAATGGTGAGTCAAAAATTATTGGCACTCCGGGTTATATTAAACCTTCTGATAGCCTCACTGTCTTATCAGCGCTTTCTGTTCAAGGCTACTGTCTCCCCAGTCACTGCTGTGCAGGTGTGAACGTGTTACGTCAATTCACTTGTGATTTGCATGAAAGATGAGCATTGTTGTTTTTTTTTGTTTGTTTTTTGTGGTCTCAGGGTGTACCTGGTGCTGAAACAACCCACAAAAGAGGATAAACAGAAGCGGATATCTGCAAATGAAAATGTGGACCGATACTCTAAGGGAAGTGAATTTTCTTAAAGAGAATCATTACTGGTGATGAGACATGGATTTATCACTTTGAGCCTGAGAGTACATGGAACGGAAACATCCTCAATCGAGAAAAAGTTCAAAAGTCAACCATAAGCTGGAAAATTGATGGATTGGATTGGATTGGACCATTATCAGGAGAAAGGTTCAACAATCAACAGTGCTCGTAACACTGAGATTATTATCGAAGAGCTGAAGCCTATACGTCGTATTAAACTCATTGGACTGCTATCCAAGTGTGTTGTGATCTTGCATGACGATGCACGTCCTCACACTTCTGCTCACACTGTCGGCACTTTGCAAAAGCTTTGGTTTGCAGTGTTAAAGCATCCTCCCTATAGTCCGGATCAATCTGACTTTCATCTGTTTGGTCCTCTCAAAGCAGACGAAGATTCACTTCTGATGAAGTGAATACAGTGATGCAATCATGGCTCGCAGCTCAGCCTAAAACATTTTTAATGAGGGAATATGAAAGGTTATTGGCAGATAGACAAAGTGTTTTGAACAGCTAGGAGATTATTTCGAAAATGATGTATTTATCTTCTAAAAAAAATATTAAAATAAATTTTTTAGCCAGAGTGAAGATGATTTTTGACCCTCATAGTTCAAGTCATCCTGCACAATTTAAACATAAATGACCAGCGTTTGTAAAATATGCAGGGAATTTTGTGTCTTTTTTTCCCCCCCCCATGGCAAACATGCAGCCTGATGGAAGAAAAATACCAATCAACTGTAGATGGAATTTGTTTACCTGTCAAAAAAGATCGCTTGTGAATAATTCATGCTTATGTGCTGAATGACTTCAGCACCCCGTTTTGAGTCATCCATATTGATTTACCAAACACAGTCATAGTAAAAAGGACTTTGCTTAATATGCAGTGCTTATACCATGAAAGACAATTCACTGGCAGGTTTATTTTGTAATCAATCAATATTTAAAAAATGATCATTAATCAAACATTGTCAGCTAGACACAGCCGAACCACCCCAGACATATTAACAGATGAGCCTAGTATTTAACGTAAAAGTTAAAAAAAAAAAAAAAAAAAAGTTACCCACAAAACTACTCTTGATATTCAGTATAGTTTCCAGAAGATATAGAAGTAGATTGTAAAATGATATGTTAATCAGTTTAAGTTCATTCTATTTTGTTTGTGTCATGCTTTTTATGAAAGCCAATATCCCAAAGCAGCTTTAGGAACATCTGGACATAGATTTAAGTCCCTAATGAGCAGGCACGATGTTCCTTGAAAGTTATAAGTAGTTGTAAAAACTCCTCAAGGCAATATGAGGAAGAAACTTTAAGAGGAACCAGGCTTAAATGGGAACCCCTTGCTTTTCCAGGAGACACCATGGAGTGGGATTGTAAATCACTGCAGAGTCACGGAATGAGCATGGCTCAGTTTTAATAGTTACAGCAGCCAGTTCTTGTAGAAACGCTGATATTTTGAGCGGAAATATCAAAGGTTTTTGGAAAAAATCAAAATCTTACACACATCCATGTTGAACCATTTACAACAGCAGAAGGTTTTCATGCGGAAAAGTGCTAGGATTAATCAGGCGGCTCCAGATGGTAAGAGAAGCAACAGATGCGTGTCAGAATTTGGCACCAGCATCACATCAGGCAGGAGGGCGCACACATAAACTCATAGGCCACTTCAGTGGTACATCTTGCTGGCACTCGGTTAGACCCCACAGAACCGCCCTTAATTCTTTGCGGCATAAATTCAACAAGGTGCTGGAAACATTGCTTAGAAATTTCGGTCCAGATTGACATGATGACATCATGCAGTTGCTGCAGATTTCTTAGCGCCACATCCATGATGTGAAACTCTCGTACTCCAAAAGTACACCTCTATTGGATTGGGATCTGTGACTGTGGACCAGTGAATTCACTGTCATGTTCAAGGAACCAGTTTGAAATTTTGGATTTTGGACATGATGGACATGGTCAGCAACAATCCTCAGGTTGACTGTGGTATTTACAGTAAATGATGCTCAATTGGTACTAAGGGCCCCAAAATGTGCTAAGAAAAACTCCCTCACCCTAAAACAACACCACCAGCTTGAACCATTGATACAAGGCAGGATAAATGGATAAATCCATGCCTTCATAGTGGGTTTTTTTTGCCAAATTTTATAGCAAAATCAAGCTTCATCAGACCAGATAGCATTTTTCCAATCATCTATTACCCAATTTGGTAAGCACATGCAAATTGTAGCCCCAGTTTCCAGTTCGTAGATGATAAGCTCATCTGCTTCAATGTTCAACATTGTGCATTCAGACATGCTCTCTGGCATACCTCAGTTGGAACAAGATGTTATTTGAGTTGCTGTTCCCTTCCTATCTGCTCAAACCATTCTGACTGTTCTCCTCTGGCATCAATAAGGCATTTCCTTCAGAGAACTGCCACGCGCTGGATATTTAGTTTTTTTTATACCATTTTCTGTAAATGCTAGATAGGGTTGTGTGTGAAAATCCCAGTAGGTCTGTAGTTTTGGAAATGGGCAGCTCTGGCATTAATGACTATGCCGCGTTCAAATTCACTGGAATCAATTTTCCTCCCCGTTCTGAAACTTCAGCAGATCATCTTGACCATATCTACATCATATCTGCCTAAGTGCATACATTTCTGACGTTTTAACAAGGCTCTTTTTTTGAACAGGTGTTCTGTATCTAATGAATTGGCCAATGAGTGTATAGCATTTTATTATTATTATATCGTATTAGACATTTTCCTTACTGTAGTCCTTAGTCCTATCATTCCACACCAGAAATTGTAATATTTCAGGGAAAACATGACAGTCGTAAATCCCTGTACAAAATGTGCCTCATAAATGGATGTGTGTGAGATAAGAGTAGTCAGGACTCAAGAAAAAAAGCCTTCATACATTAAAGTATTAATGAAGGCACAGTGTTGGACGCCTGCTGCTTCTTTTCCCTGAGGCCACCTCTGTACTCACTCTGATCCTCATACATCCAAACTAGACCACATGCACCAGAATCATAGCATACACATCACATATACAAGATGGGCTCCAGGGGTAGTAGATTTATCTAGGGTTTTTGTTGTTGTTGTTGTTGCTGCTGCTGTTTTTTTTTTTTTTTTTTTTTTGCATGCTTTTGCCATTGCATTATTGAAATAATGCAAATCAGAATCCATGCAAGAAATGAAAAACCATATTGAGTTATGCTGTGTTACAGATTCAACCATCGTCCAGATCACTATATAAGATTACAATTGTATTAATGTCATAGAAATGAAATAATGATTCTAGTCGATTAAATAAGTTGTGGTGAGATTTTCAATGCTTCCAGAAATGCTGGAAATGCTACTGCACTTCTGAAATAGCCCTTTGTCATTACTGTGACTATTGCTTTTTGTGTGTGTGTGTGTGTGTGTGTGTGTGTGTGTGTGTGTGTGTGTGTGTGTGTGTGTGTGTGTGTGTGTGTGTGTGTGTGTGTGTGTGTGTGTGTGTGTGTGTGTGTGTGTGTGTGTGTGTGTGTGTGTGTGTGTGTGTTTGTTTGTTTGTTTGTTTGTTTGCTTGTTTGTTTGTGTGTGTGTGTGTGTGTGTGTGTGTGTGTGTGTGTGTGTGTGTGTGTGTGTGTGTGTGTGTGTGTGTGTGTGTGTGTGTGTGTGTGTTTGTTTGTGTGTGTTTGTGTGTTTGTGTGTGTGTGTGTGTGTGTGTGTGTGTGTGTGTGTGTGTGTGTGTGTGTGTGTGTGTTGTCAGTAGTATTAGATCAGCTATTGCCTCGGGCAGGAACCGGGCAAGTAAAACCTAATACAGAGAGAACCAGTGCGGAGGAAACTACACACTGGTGATATATTGTACAATTCAAGCCAACCATATTCCAGTGTAATAGAAGGATAAAACCTTTTTTTTTTTTTTTTTTTTACAAACAAATTGCTGAAACGCTGATATCATGTTGATATTCAACATGAATTAATTATACACAAAATCCCAGCAACTTGTGTGGTTGAGCATCAGCTGCAGACTAAGAGGAGGTGAGTCGTCTTATTACCATCAGACAACATATAGTACAGTACAGTATGAGTGTTTCTTTATGCTTTATCGCCTGCCGTCTACCAGAGAGGTCAGATAGCACAGCTGAAGGAATATGTTCAACACATTTTAGGTTGCATTTCCATTCAATTAGTTGGAGTGACTTTTGGAAAATGCACTGAAAAGTGTGACGGAAAAACTAAAGTCATCCCAGACCGCTGCTGAAATTCCACCTGCCTCCCCTACAGTCTTCCCCTACACACGTACACACTAGGTGTGTGTGGATAAAATGTTGGATCAAGCTGTAGTGCAGAAGCAGAACATGAGTATAAAAACTCCACAAATCATCATCAAAGTCTATAGAGAGGGGTCATAAAACAGGAAAAATCCTCAGCCATGATTAAACACTTTTAGAACTCTAGGGTTATTGACGTCCAACCGAACATATACAGTACAGTATACCCACTATGGATCTTGTTGTGCAGTATGTGAACAAAAAGGTAATGTTTCAAACAGACAGTAACAGTGGAAACGACAACCAAAGGCTTGCAGGACAAAAGAGGAACAATTGAACAACAGGGTGTAAAAAGACCCAGGACTGGTGTACTGTAGGCACAAGGTAAGGAACTGAGCTTGGGAATGGCGTCTAGATATAAGCAAAAAGCATGAAAGCAGTGGAATTTGTCTTAAACATAAAAACATATTCATCAAAACTGTAACACCTGACTGGTATTTTTTTCTTTTGCTTCATGATTAAAGTGCAAATGACATTTTAGGGATCAGCATAATGTGGAATATGTACATATTCTATCTAGGAACCTCTGTAGTCCAACTAGTGACGGTATAGGCCAGTGTACTGTGTTGTATTTATTCCCATTTTCACAACCGTAGTAAAACCTCCAGTCAACTTTTACACACACATTTACAGACGATGAGCCATTTGGGAACACCAATTAGCCTAACCTGCATGATTTTAGACTGTGGGGGGAACCCGGAGAAAACATCCCAGGAATGGGCAAAACATGCAAACTCCATGCACACACAGACCCGAGGCAGAAATCAAACATGGACCCTGGAGATGCAAGGCACCATGTCTCCTAAAGTAGATTTCAGAGTCGATAACTTTAATATTTATCATGTGTGTGTGTGTGTGTGTGTGTGAGAGAGAGAGATTTACATTATAACTGATGTATCAGAGGGGATCATTTGGGTCTCAATCATCAAGTAAGTTCTACTTAGGGTATCACACATCCAAACAAAAGAAGACCAAGTAACAGACAAGAGCTGCCTTAAGGTAAAATTTACTTTAAAGCTTGTGAATTATACATTTATTCATGCTACATAATATATTATAAAACATGTACCAGATGTTTAGCTAGAGCAGGCTAGTGACTAAAAAGGATTTTGCTACGATTGCACTAATCTTATGCCTTTTTAGCACCTTCTGTACTTTGGGTTTTAGCTAGGATATATGTTTTTTGTTATAGTGTGTCTTTTTTATATAATGTTGACTAAATAGAAAAAAAAATGTTTTACTGACATAAGAAACAATAAAAAAAAATGTAACAACCTCAGCAGCAACCTCATTTCCCTTCTTGTCTGTTCCTATCACTCAGCATTCAGCATCACCAGTCACCAGTACGGCATACTAAGCCATCAGCATGATCCTCTGTCATCATCACATTTGATGTTTTTTATGCTTGAATGATTAATAGGTCACTGTGTGGCCTAACAAACAAAAACCATGCCTCTGAAACTGCTCAGGTACAGGAACTGGACTGAAAATGAGAACATGAAAAAAAAAAAGAAAAAAAAACCCTCGACTGAAAATGAGTCCTGCCAAAAATGAGAGCCAAAAATGTTCAAGAAGCCCAGAGAACTGTTCCTCATGATTTTATTAAAATATGCAAGAAGGTCTGGCTCTTTGAAAGCAAAATATGAGGAAATGAGGTGGGTTCAAGACTTTTGCACAGTACTTTATATAGTGAGAATTACAAGTTGGAGGGTGGTTCAAATATATTTTTTTTTTCTTTTCTATCAAGAATTTGCAAACTTCCCTTTGCTCATTTGGTTAGGAATGGAATAAGAGAGTCAGGCTTGAGGGAGTTTAAACTGGTAGGAAATCGTAATGTCTCCTATTTCCAAGCAAATTCTTTATCTTTAATTTAGTTCAGAGGCATCCCAATGAAAATATACCTTGGTGTCTTTGTAAATCTTTGGTTTACAGCTCATGCATGGTAGCTTGTGTTGCAAATCCTTGCCTCTTGGTATTAAATCTGCTGCATTAAAACCGAAGCTGACATCCCTGCCAAGCTATACTGTGTGCTAAAATTTGGGGTGCGAGTACTTAGGAGAGCACACAGCAGTCACACTTCGAGCAGCAACACACTGACAGTCTTTTCTTCTTTCTCAAGAAATAATCAAGGTCTGAGAGCTAGATGGGTGCAGAGAAGCTTTAACGCTACTTCTAAGAAGGATTATGATGAAGACAAGTATAATCTGGAACAGAGTAATGATCGGAGACAGGACGAAATTTGCGAGGACAAAGCCTGAAGAGGAATACCGTGCAGAATCTCTCCCATGAGGAACATTCACTTCGCTCCTAATTACCTGATCAAGGTTTCTTATCAGCCGACTCTCATCAGCATACAGTTTTACTGCTCGAATTACCATGATTCAGCAGCTGCTAATGTGAACCCGGCTGATAAGGGACGTATAAAAGGCTAATTCAGCAGCACAAGAACAGGCAAACAGGCAATTCATTTAATTTGAAATCATGCGCAATGCTTAGATAATTATGCACGGCACACACAAAGACTGATATAACGTAATTAGACGACTATTATTTTAACAGGTTTATCAAGGAAGGTCACTAGCCTGGAGGGAAATTTATACGAGTTAAAAGTCCACCGAAGTGCAGTAGATTTTGTATTCTACTTCATTTACACATCTATTTAGTTTCTGATCATGCATAGAGTCATCCCGTGTGCACTCTATGGACAAGACTTGTTTACTACCACACAGATGAATGTAGTTGTTGGGCTTTCGGCTGCTCCCGGCGAGGGGTCGCCACAGAGGACCACCCGATCCGACCACAAGCTTGGCATAGTCCTTCCTGATGCAACCCTCCCATCTCATCTGGGCTTGGGACCGGCACTGCATCCAGTGGCTGTTCTATTTACTAAAATTCTGAAAGAAAACACTATCACACTAATTTACTTAATGGTGGTAATATATAACACTATACACAGTAGAAGGTGCGCAAAGAAATTATCGATGTCCAAAAATGCACTTTTTATTTAGCTTTATTTATTTAAACATTTAATTAACCCCTTATATTATGTGGATGTGCAGCCATACAAGTTCCAGTGTAGGTACTGTTACTATGGAAACAGTAAAAATGGCCAAAACATGGTACTGTATTGTCTTTTTTTTTTTTTTTTAAAGTCT
This sequence comes from Clarias fuscus, assembly GCA_030347435.1. Lineage (NCBI taxonomy): Eukaryota > Metazoa > Chordata > Actinopteri > Siluriformes > Clariidae > Clarias > Clarias fuscus. Next base: position 30,534,864 of record CM059213.1, read on the forward strand.
TCGATAAAAAAGTACATTTTTAGATAGGACCACATAACACCATTTTATATTTTAACCAAGAAATTAATATTTCATATCTCTCGATCCATGCTGTAACTATGCATACACATTTATATTTTATCAGATTAAAAAAAACACACACACATTTGATGAATACAATTTCATGCCCGTTTATTAGTGTTTGTAACGTTTTAGAATTCAAAAATTTCAATGATCTTTCATTCAGATACAATTTAGATTTCACATGAAAAGACATAAACCTGAAAAGTGTATTATTCTAAAATGCAAAATTGTTAAAAATATTGCAACAAGAATTTGACCTGGTTACAGACACTACACATTTTTTGCATTTTAAGCTTTTTTGCCAAAACCGGAATGATTTAATTTAAGCAACAATTTTTACAGGTCATATGTTTCTACGAGCTTACAATTATAGTATTAATACTCATAAAGAAATATGAATCATTTTTATTATAAATTATTATTGCTTGAAGCGAGTCAGTACAATGCTGAAAAAAGGCCATTTTGGGGGCACATTTAGAATCATCTCTCCAAAAACGTCTGAAATTAACAACTAGAAATGTTTAGGGAAGCAAGATTGGTCACTTGCATATTGCGTGAACTTCCGAAGTAGCTTTTTCGGCACACACATTTTCTGTATTATAAGTATAACATAAAAAATGATCAAATCAGCACTAAAACTGTTTTGTCTGAAACTGTATTACCTCAGTAAAAAGTCATTAATAGCCCCTGTAATACGCGTTTGTGTTACAGCCTGACATACTTGTATAATGAAATGTAATCAGCAGCCTGAAATGTGTAAATGTAGTTCCTAAGTCCTGTACTGTAGTTGTTGTTGGTCTTGCTCCCGTCAAGGGGTCGCCACAGCGGACCTTCCAATCCACGCAAAACTTGGCAAAGGTTTTATACCTGACACAACCTCGCATTTTATCCGGACTGGGGACCTTCTCCATGGCAGGCGAGAAACCTACTACTGAGCCACCAATGCCCTTGCAAATGTTCAGTAGTAAAATATGAAAAATATACAAGAAAAGCATTTAGTGGGGCATTGATGGCTCAGTGGTAGGTTTCTCACCTGCCATGCAGAAGGCACTGGGGTTAATTCCCAGCCAAAGACTAACAACAACAACAACAACACTGAGAAAAACATTCACCTTTCTGTTAGATCACAAGTTCAAATCCCATTGATGTTAGAGTCTTATACGGCTGAGAACATATTTGTAGGACATAATTACGTGTGTGTGCAAGCTCCTGTATGTACTGTATATGGAGAAGGTGCGATAGAGCTTTCCACTGACTGTGTTGCACTGCCATGTGATGCAGCAGTTACTTTAGAGAAAGCAAGAGTTGACCTTCACCCTCCTCAGTTGGTACAGTAGCTGTCAAATGAGAGAAGAGTGTTGGATCAGGAGGGGTTTTGTTATAAATGTTTATATGTGGAAATCCTTTTTTTTTTTCTATCAGCCCCAAAGAAATCTTTATTGATATTCTAAAAGCCTAAAAGGAGCAGAGTCTTTCCTAAAGTAATCAATGCAGATACCTCTGGTTTGATGCCTTTTTAAGACTGAGATTAAAGACTCATGTTAGGCCGTTTTTCTTTTTTTTTCTTCTTCTTCTTCTTTTCTTTTCTTTTCTTTTAGAGCCAGATTTTTTTTTTTTTCAAACTTGCACTAGTTTCAATGGCACTCGGTAAAGGGTTCAGTTAGTAAGCGCCTTAGCGGAGTCTAATCGTTACTGGATCATTATCCGGCTCTTCTTTCTAGTGCGAGAAGACTAATCTCTATTTCTGTCCGTACACATGCTTTCAGCCTCTGTCAGCCTCTCTTTCCCTGTAGACATACAAACGGCATTTAAGACTTGCCAGACAATATGTTGGTGTGATTGTGAAGCGATTAATCTTTTAATAAGTCAGATTATATGAAAATCCTGCTCCATGAGTTACATGCTGGACCAGGCGACACCGTCGTTACGGAGAGCTCAGAGCAAAAGTGAAACGTTACATCCACTGCTCTGTCTGAGTGCTTGCTTTTCTAGACAATAGCTGAATAAACATATGCATTTACAGCAAATAAATGATGGCATAATTTGTCTTTCCTTTATAATATATTGAATGTATTTAACGTTAATGTATCACTTTGAATTTGAACATTAGGGTACAAAATAATAAATTGCGCTTATATAAAACTGCCACTTCCAGCTAGGGGTGAGCAAAAATCCATCCCAGCTTGCATGGTTATTCATCTGTCAAATTATACCCGCCTACAAGATGTTCACAGCACCGTTCTGGACTCAGAGCTTTATTTAAAGTATTTTATTTAGCACTTAAGCGTCTCCTTCACTTGGCCAGTCTCTAGTAAAAGAAATAATGCCCCAAGATCCCAGCGCGCACTGCTGTATTTCTGAATAATTATGATTTGGCACTGCAGAGAAAACTTGTTGTACATTTGCCAAGTGATTTTTGAGAAGCAATGCTTTCTGGGATTCATGCATGTGTAATAATTCAAATGCCTTCCATTCCATGAAGGTCATTCTGCCAGAGACATAGAGGACAAAAAAATTATCTACTACTATTTGACATGCTAAAGAGAAATATCTTATTCACAGACAGTAGAGTCATATTCTAAAATGTCAATGACATATATATATATATATATATATATATATATATATATATATATATATATATATATATATATATATATATATATATATATATATATATATATATATATATATATATATATATATATATAACAGGATATATGATTTTGACTGTAGAGCCTGATAAAAATAACAGAAACAACAGAATTTGTCTTTCAGAAAGGCATACAGTATCTCTCATCTGTAACATGCATTAAACATTTTTTTAAAGGTTAGAATGACAGACTGGACAGGAAACAATCTTATCATCCTGGAAAAATGTCACTATAATGGATAAGGGAAAAAAAGAAACTTAATCATTTACCAGAGTGACAGTTATAAAAGTTTTACATGACTGAATGCACTTTTTTTCCTGAGTGTAATGTAACCTTTCTATGCCTTAGGCAGTCAGATTTTGGTTTTTGTGGCACGCCTTTAGATAATACGCTTCATATCTCCAAAATTGTCTGCTACGATGCTTTGTTCAGTCAGTCAAAATCCAATAAATATAAAAGATAATAGCATTTGAATATGTGCAAACTGTGTAGTGTGCGTGATGAACATTGATGCAAAATCTAGACCCATTGCTTATTTTCTGCCTCAGTATTGTTTATTGCCTTCTCTGTATGCAATCACAGATGAATAAAAATGTTTTCTAAGGCAAGGCACTTCACAGAAAATAGATTGCTTTTGGGGTTTTTAAATTAATGAATTATATGTAATAGGAAAACTGAATCATTATTATTTTATCATCATCATCATCATTATTATCATTATTATTATTATTATTATTATTATTACAGTATATTATTATTATTATTATTATTATTATTATAATTATTATTATTATTATTCATTTATGCATGGGCAGCATGGCGGCGTAATGGGTAGCACTGTGACCTCACATCTCGGGTCCGTGCGTGAGGAGTTTGCATGTTCTCCCCGTGCTTGCCCATAGTGTGCGAGTGAGCATGTAAATATGCTTATGCAACCGTTTAGGCACCCCTTGATAAATAACAGATTTTGGTGATTTTTTTAATTGAAAAAATGTTAACACAGTCTCTTTTGGAAATGGAAAAAATGCACAATATTTTTAGCAAACATTGGTGCATAGTTACTTTTTATGTCATAAATTGAAAGAAAAGATAAAAAATAAAAACATTATTGTGACACTGTGCAAAGGTTTGGGCACCATACATAATCAGTACTTAGTAACACCAACTGCAACACAACCAACTGCCACACAACCCCAAATGCTTAATAGTTGGCAAGGTGTTCTTTTCATGAAATGCTGCTCCTTTTTTCTCCAAACATGCCTTTGCTGATTGTGGCCAACGAGTTCTAGTGTAACGTCATCAGTCCACAGCACTTGTTTCCAAAACGCACAGGATTCTGTAAATGTTCTGTTGCATACTTCTGATGGTGGATTTTATGATGGAGACGCCGGTATTTTTTTCTTCTCCTGATCCTTCCATGAAGGTCTTGTCTGTGCAATCATCACTGCACAGTGGAACGGTGCCCCACCACTCCCGAGCAAAATCTTCCTGGAGTTTTTTTACAGTCAAATAGGGGTTTTGATTTGACTTTCTGACCAGCATACGAGCAGTTCTCTCCGAGAGTTTTCTTGGTCTTCCAGATCTCATCTTGACCTCCACAGTTCCCCTGAACTGCCATCTCTTACTGTGGAAACTGCAAGCTGACAATGTTTATCTTCTTGTAGCCTTCTCCTGCATTGTGGGCATCAATAACTTTCATTTTCAGAGTCTTACACAGCTGCTTAGAGGGACCCATGGTTGTTGAGTGTTCGCAAGTGTGTGCACAAGGTTTGAAAGGTTTTGCATCAGATCTAATGAGCTGATTAAGGTCTGAAACCTTGTAAAAAAGTATCCGAGACTCTTGGGGTGCCTAAACTTTTGCTCAGTGCCATAATAATGTTTTTATTTTTTATTTTTGTTCAGTTTATGGCATAAGACGTAACTACGCAACAATGTTTGCTACAAATATTACACATTTCTTTCCATTTCCAAGAGAGACTGTGTTAACATCTTTTCAATTAAAAAAATCACAAAAATCTGTTATTTATCAAGGGGTGCCCTAACTTTTGCATAATACTGTATATGTGCTTGTATGCCCTGTGATAGACTGACACCCCGTCTCTTTCATACTCTGCCAAGTCCCCAGAGATATGGTCCAGGCCTGCTTCAGCTCTGTTTAGGATAAGTGGTATAGAGAGTGAGAGTGAATGAGTCAATTATTCACTGTAAGCCCAAATGTATGTGGACACGTACCTGACCATGAATCCCACATGAGGTTCTTCCCCCAAAAAATGTTGCGACAATATTTAAATCACAATTGGCTAGAATGTCTCTGTACGATGATGCATTACAATTTCCATTCCAAACTTGGTCTAGCGCTTTAGTTCTATAAATAAATACAAAATAAAGGAAATGCATTTGAATTAAATTACATTTAAAAAGGGTGAATAAACAGTTTTGTCTAAAAAAAAAAGAATCTAAAGTTTTAGATGCTTTTCTGTTGTGCTACTCATTAGTCCATACATGTGCTGGGACTGAATATCTAGTTAATGCTGCGTGTTAGTTTTAATGCTATTTTTATCTGATCAAAACAGTTAAATTTTTTTTTTTTTTTTTGGTTGGTTGGTTGGTTGGTTGTTGTTTTTTTGTTGTTGTTAGTCTTTTTTTTTCTTTTTTTTTCTGCATTCCCCATTACACATTTGAACACAATGAACCTGTTTACTGCACTTAAACAGATTCTTACACAAAAATAGGTGTTTGTGACACCAGAAAAACACAATTTCCCTGTTGCTACCTATAAAATACTGAAAATCAGCAACAAATTCTCTTTAAAAAATTGTGTATGAAAAAATCTCTCCAGCAGCAGATGATGCACTGGTTGATGAAAATCTTGATTTATCTGAAAATGACATTTTTATAGTTTATGATTTAAATAATGATTATGTAATCACCAAAATCTAAATGTACAGTATGCAAAATTTAACATCAATCACAAGATGGTGTCACATTTGTGTTTGCGAGGCATAAATGCAGAGGTCCTGATGCTCTAGGGGTTATCCCTGACAGATGGTAAGAAGTAATATTACCAATCGATATTACTGGTAAATTTCAGATTCTGCTGGCGGTAATAAACTTGTGGCCGAAATTACCATTACGTCCCCTAATGGTCAGGTGTCCGCATGCATGTGGTCAGAAGTGTGTTTTATGCTGAAAATGTGTGCCCCTTTTGTTGAGTTTGTTTCTCCAAAAAAGAGCACTATGTTGCTGGTTAGATATTGCAAGCAGGGTTATAGCCAGGAGACTGACCAGATCTTTCTATTTTAAAAGGCACTACCTCCTTTCTTTCCACATTCCACTGTTACAACTTTGATGTCTTTTTGTGGTGGTGCAGCAGCTAGCATTATCACCTCACAGCTCCCTAGTTTCTGGTTTGCTCCTAAGCTCAGGTTACTGTTTGTGTGAAGTTTCCCTGTGTTTTTTTTTCCCTTGTGTGTCAGTTTCCTCTGTGTCTACCAGTTTTCTTGTACATCTCAAAAACATGCCAGTGGATTCCCAATGATACATTTCCCTGACGCTTGTCAATCGACCCCTTGCAGGGTCTATTCCCAACTCACACCCAGTATTCCCAGTACAGGCTCCTGATTCCCCACATCCCTGGTCAGTGTCATGAAGTTACTGAAAATGATAAATGAAAAAAGAAAAAAAAAGGCATTATTAAAAAATTTACTTGACAACAAAACTCACAAAGAAATGCACTGCAGCAATTTTTTTTATTTGTGCAGCTTGAGTACCAAATCAGTACACATTATTTGTGTTAAGATCAAGCTGAGGCCACACACTAAGATGAAAAAAAAAAATAAAAAAAATTTTAACTGCTGTGAAGCTGGATTTGAGTTGAGGATAGAAACGGCAAACAGAAATCATATGAAGTTCCTTCACTTGAAAGGTTCATGTAGAAGCTTTCAGAGTCTGCAGAGAGTTTACTTCTGGGGCTGCAAATATTGAGCTGAACACTTTGTTCTGACAGAGGGGGATTTCTCTGTTTTTGAAAATTATGTCCAACTTCTTAAAATTGATATATTTTTGTACACTAAAAAGCATGAAAAATACACATGGGAATTCCGGTTCTTTTCAGTGAGACCAATTTTGCTCGCCTCACCAACACGAGCTGTCTGTTGCAGCCCCCAAAAGGTTCGTTGCCATTTTTATTTTTCAAACCAGGACACAGTTAGTAATAGTTTGACAAAGGTTTGGTCTTCTTTGCCTAACTATTGGTAAAACTTATTTATTGTGATCTTACTCAGTGTACCATATAATTACCAAAGTAACATTAGTTTGTAATCAAGTTTATAAAATCTCTTAATCATGAAATGTTACTACAACAAAAAAAATTATGATTAATTATTGACTGTTACAGTATATAAAGTACTGTAAGTACATTATAAAAAAGGATTTATTTAGATTTATTCTTATAACCGATACATTCTCCTACAGTACAGCCATGGTCAAAAATTTAAGAATGTCATAAATACTCATTTTAAGTCTGCCACTTCTGTGTTTTAAGATTGTGTTTTTTTTTTTTTCCAGATTTTACCGTGACATACTAAAGTAGTATTACAACCAGGCGTTTTATTGACAATTACATTAAGTTTATGCAAGAAGTCAATATTTGCAGTGTTGATCCTTGTTTTTCAAGACCTCTGCAATTCTGCCCTGGCATGCTGTCAATCAACTTCTGTGCCACATCCTGACTGATGGCAGCCCATTCTTGTATAATCATTGTTGGAGTTTGTCAGAATTAGTGGGTTTGTGTTTGTCCACCCGCCACTTGAGGATTGACCACAAGTTCTCTTAAGGTCTGGGGAGTTTCCTGGCCGTGGACCCAAAATGTTTATGTTTTGTTCCCCGAGCCACTTAGTTATCACTTTTGCCTCATGACAAGGTGCTCCATCATGCTGAAAAAGGCATTGATCTTCACAAAACTCTTCTTGGATGGTTGGGAGAAGTTGCTCTTGGCTCTTGAAATCGTACCATTCATTATTCATGGCTGTGTTCTTAAGCAAAATTGTGAGTGAACCCACTCATTTGCTTCTCAGGCAAATGAGTGGGTTCACTCACAATTTTGCTTAAGAACACAGCCATGAATAATGAATGGTACGATTTCAAGAGCCAAGAGCCAAGTCTCAGGATGCTTTATTATTGAGATGACACAGGAATGATGGGACTCTTCGCATAAACTTAATGTAATTGTCAAAATAAGCCTTTAACACTTATGAAATGCTTTTAATTATAACAGACTTTGTGAAAATTTATATTTGTGTCATTCTCACAAACCTTGCACTGTAGTTCACTGGAAATTGTACCACAAGAGAAACAGCTTTTCCTACAGTACCATAAAGAAAAAGTTAAGATTATCAACAAAGGGCTTTGGAGTCAGCTCAAGGTTAGCAAACCCAAAGAGTCTACCTGTTCACAAATGACACATTTGTGGTGAATAACTGCTAGAGGAATTTATATTTCTTCAATAAAGTTATGGAAACACTCCACAAATCTGTGAACAAATAGTGTGATTAAATCAGCTATCAAATAGCAAAAACGACCTAAAAGGAGGCTTGGTAAAAAGGTCTAATTAACCCAGGTTTTGCTTCTCATGATATTTTTTTACTGACTATTGCAAGAACAACAAAAAGCATTCCGTAAAGTTCTACATCAGATTTTAAAGTACCTTTAAACAACAGTTAGTTTAAACTAAATCAAATAATTTGATCTGACAAAAAGCATTCCATGAGCGCTGATATAGAGTATATAGAGTTACTTGAAGTTACTCAAAAGCAGAATAAATGGAGACACCCCTGTTACAGTAATTACAAAACTGTTGGTTGCTATCTGTCGGTCACCAGCTCTACAAGTCTCAGTTAGTTAGTTCCACCAGCGGCAGCAGGAAATGTGTTCGCAGAGCAAACTAACTGGCAAATAAACAAACAAATCATAATCTGTTGATAGAAAATAATGTTTGTAGAACTGTTGTATGACAGCAATATTACACTCTAGGACATGGTGTTGTGTGAATATTCCATGCTGATATTCAGTACAACAGTACTCGCTTTCATGTGATATTTCCTAAATGAGTGACATAGCATTCCAATCATTCCAAGCAGGTTCCAATCTATTACACGGTACAGGCACACACATAATTAAACATGCTGTCACACACCACAGGCAATTTTGAAACACCCATCTTTACATCTTTTTCACCCATCTTTTTGACCTACAGTACAACGCTTTGCCATTTTGACTGTGAGGGAAATCATCTAAAAAAGAATAGGTAAACATGCAAACTCCATCCGCACAGACTGACAGTGATATTCGGACCCCCAACCCTGGAGGTATGAGGCAATAGGGCCAATCACTGAGTCACTGTGCAACAAAAATGTGATTTATAAGATAATTTTACTATATATTGCTCTGTGGTGGCACAGTAGTGTAGTGGTTAGCAATGTGGGCTTGATTCGAGGTCGAGGGTTTGATTCCCGCCTCAGGACTGTGTGCATGCGGTTTGTACATTCTCAATGTGCTTGGTGGGTTCCTTTCAGGTCCTCTGGTTTCCTTCCACTGACATGCAGATTAGGCTAACTGGTGCCTATAGAGCAGGCATTTCTCCTGGGATAGGCTCCAGGTTCTCTCTGACACAGTATGCAGGATAAAGTGGTATAGAAGGTGAATAAATGTTGCTCTGTTGTCTTATTAATTTGTTAACCTAACACATGCCTCATACAGAATTAAAACATTTTTCTTCATCTGCATTAATCATCATCAGTGAATGATTTAGGGAGAAGGGTTTATGAACCTCTAGTAAGGTGTCACATTTTCATCTCAGTACTTTGACACATGCTGGCAGCTCTTTCTACATACTACAATACAAAAAAAAATGAATTAAGTAAAACCAAAAAAGTATATGCACTGAAATATTTTTTACATTTTGTCACATCGTGCTCTACAGAAAGTATTCCAAATATGGTTAAAGGACCACGCTTTTGAAAATACCAATGAGTGACTTTCAGTTTTCTAACTAATCTTTTTTGTGCTGGGAAAAAAAATGCTGCCGTAGCCTTGGCGAGCCTGTCCTCTCACTTAATAAATCCACAGAAATGAATCTATAATAAATAGCTGGGTCAGGAGGGCAAGGATGAGCTGTGTTTGTTGAAGATATGGAACATCCACCAGTACTGTTTAGTGAAGTCTGTACATCTACTAAATATGATAATCTGACAATTAAAATATCTGGTTTATCCTCAAGTTAGAATGTTTATTAAATGTATGAGTGCTTGTTTCCACTGAAAGCTGAACATAAAAAAAAACTTAAATAGAGCTAAATAAGTGATTCATCAAGACCATATATTTCCAGTTCTTTCTGTGAGAGAGAAAAAAAATCAATACTTGGAATGCTATTTCACTGAGATGTCAACATTTGACCTCAATATGGTAGGATGTTGGTCCAGATCTGACAGATTTGGAAACTATTTGTCTTTTTTTTTTTTTTTGCTTCGTTTTGTTTTTTGCCCCTAGTCTTGTCATGCCCATCAATATACGTTAGGTGATCTATGAAATTCTGTTGTATTGATCAATACAGGAGGAAACAAATGAAAAACACCATTCACAGAAGTCAAGAGCAAAAGCTCTGATAAGGACATATTGAGACAAGCTAATACCAGAGGTAAAAAATAAGAATGGCAAGGTATTGATACTGCGTCAAAATCATACTATATTCAACGTGGAAGTTAAGCCAAAGTTTTAAATACTTTTTATTATTTAAATATTTCCAGGTTTATGAAAGCAGAAAGTTATAGACTTTTATTTAATAACATTGCAGTGATCATTTATTTAAGATGTAATCAGATCTGACCATTTCAACCGTGTTTGTTTCAAATCTTATAAAATGTTCCTGAGATCAAGATCTGTTTTTAGTTAACAAATTATCATATGACGAGCAACCTGTCAAGAATTTTTAGTTGTCAACATGTTCTGGCAATGTTAATTTGGCAACCTTAAGGACAGTGGTAAAAATAGTTTTTGAAAAGTTTCGAAAGAATTGCTTTAATGAAATTACATCAAATACAAACATTAACTACTAAACATTTGTCTATGAAATAAACAAATCAATCAATTGAAAACCATCTCTTTCATCTCTCAACTGAAAAACATCCATGAATTTCTAAACCTACTAATGTAAGTTTTTTTTTTTTTTATTCTCTTTCATTAATTTAAAATTGTTCTCTGACCATGATGCGAATCAAGGTCACAATGTTGACAGTGCTGATAATGAGTGCTGATATGAGTATCACAAATAAAGTTGATGAGCTATATGATGAATCTTTGGGAAAGAGTAGTGGATGCTAGGTTAAGGGCAGAGGTGAGCATTTGTGAGCAGCATCATGGGTTCGTTCCTAGAAGGAGTACAAGATTCAAAGAACTGTATTAATCCTAGAGGAAAATTGCTTATTCTTGGTTACAGTTGTTCACAGTTGTTATCCAGTAGAAAGGAAAAAGTAATAAATAAGGGAATATATATTTAGATAGGTAGATAGATAGATTTATTATGCGCACACGCATAAGAGACGAGCAGAGTTTCTGTATGTTTGCGAAGCCGGGGGGGGGGGGGAGGGTGGATGAGGGGGGGGTTGAGAGAGTGACGCTCGGTGTCAAAATAAGAGTCGCATGCGTGATACATGATACTCGGCGCTCATAAACTAATATTTGCTCGGTTTCCAATTAAAAAATTATTACAAATCTTTGCTCGGTTTGCGAAACACTCGTAAACCACGTTACTCGCAATCCGAGGTTCCACTGTATGCAATATTGTCTTATTGTGTTGTTGTTACTGACAGTGAATATCCACATACAGTAGTGTACAAGTTAAGAAAAGATCTCCTGTGGCGCTTTTCTGGAACACTTAGAGGTCATCAGTCTCTGGCTGAATTTGCTCCTCTGGTCAGAGAAAACACTATATAGAGGGTGAGAAGGATTGTTCAAGATGGATTGTACTTTGGACAGAATCCCATTCTTTGCTACTACATCCAAAGAGTCAAGCTCTACGTATGCCTAGCACAGATCCGCTTTTTAAATTGCTTTGTTCAGTCTGTTCCTATCTGACACCTTCATGAAACAGCCCCAACAGACCACAATGTAAAAAAAATGACACTCGCCACAAAGGTTTCGTAAAACACAATTGCAGTATTTGCTTTGAGAATGCTGATGGAGCAGTACCGAGAAGGTAATAGGGAGTTGCATTGTGTCATTGTATATTTAGAGAAAGTGTACGACAGGGTGCCAAGAGAGGAGCTGTGGTATTGTATGAGGAAGACTGGAGTGGCAGAGAAGTATGTTAGAGTGGTGCAGGACATGTATGCTGCTGTAAGACAGTGGTGAGATGTGCTGTACAATATGTGTGACAGAAGAGTGCAAGGTGAAGGTGGGTATGCATCAAGTATCAGCTCTGAGCCCCATATTGTTTGCTCTGATGATGGACAGGCTGTCAGATGAGATTAGACAGGAGTTTTCATGGACTATGATGTTTGCAGATGACATTTTGCTTTGTAGCGAGAGTAGGGAACAGGTGGAGGAAAATCTAGAGAGGTGGAGGTACGCTCTGGAAAGCAGAGGAATGAAGGTTAGCCGCAGCAAGACAGAAGACATGCGTGTGAATGAAGCTGCAGGGAGCAGAGGTAAGGAAGGTGCAGGACTAAGTACTTAAGGTGAACGATCCAGTAGATTTAGGGATGTAGTGAGAGAGGACATGAGGAGGATGCAGAGGATAGGGTTAGATGGAGGCAGATGATTCACTGTGGCGCCCCCTGAAAGGGAAGAGCCAAAAGGCAAACAAGAAGATATGACGAGTATCACAAAATAGTTTCTATAATTTCTATTTATATCTTTCACTAAATAATAAAAAGAGCCTTGATTGTTTACATAAAACAGCATACGACCAAGTTTTTTTATTATTATTATTACTATTATTGCTTTCTTGAAATACAAAATGTACAGATATAATATAAATTTTGTGGGCAGGCAAAGCAAAAGAAATTTATTCAGTTTATTATTTAGTTTATTCAAGACTAATCTCCTGGATTTGTAACAAATTACGCAAAGAAAGTAGCAAAAATGTAAGAGTACGAGAGTGCATTAATACTAATTATTTAACTAAGTATTTATTTATTTATTTATTTATAATTAGTTGAAGTAAAAAATGTATTTATAAGTATACTAACAAAGCACGGTGGCTTTATCTTCTTGTCTCCGTATCCTAATTCCAATAATCTAGTAATCTAGTAACGTGTGTAAGGATCTATTCAATGATGGAAACTTCAAAGCACTTTTGTAAGTCGCTCTGGATAAGAGCATTTGCCAAATGTAATCTACAAGGAAAAAGACATTGTTTTATGCTGAAGATTCCAGTCAACAATGTGGATTTAAAAGAGACGTACTGTAGATACTGTACGAGTTAAACCTTTATGTCCTCCTGTAGTATCCACTAAACAACTAAAGAAGCAAAATAATTAACAATAGTAGCAATGCTGCATTAATATTCCACAGCTGGACCTATTTTAATGACCCACTGATTATGGTAAACTGTATTCCCTCAGACGACATCCACTGGTTTTTATCTTGTTTCATGTCAGTCTGCTTTTCTTCTTCCTATGACGTGTGTATCCTCAAAGCCAGGACCTGTACACAGAGGCAGATAAAAGAGAAAGCTGACAGATGAATTATAAAGAGATGTTACCCTAGTTCACACCACTAAGATGATTTGCAGGAGATGGGAGGACACGGCTCAGTGAGCAGAAGATGTTTATAAGGCGTGAAACATATGGCTGTGCCAAAAATAAATGAGACGTTTAAATTTTACAGTGAAACTTTTAAATATGTGTTTTTTAGGATGGGGGGAAAAAAAGTGGTGGGTGATGTTCTGATGCAGCAGGACACTGTGGAGATTTTGATGCATTCCCTGTGTCTGTGTGAGATGTTTCCATGTTCTTTGCTTTCTTCCTTTCTCCAAATCCTGACAGCAGATGGATCAGTGACTGTAAATGTCCCCTAGTTGTAAATGAAACATAAAAGGTGTCCATGTAGACTGCACCTTAATCCTATATCCTTAATCAACAAGACTCCCCTCTCCTTAATCCTGGCCACATTTCAAGAACTGGGGTTTATTTAAAGATGGTGGTTCTGCCCAGCTGAAGTGTTATTTTTTTCACCTTAGAGGCTAAATACGCAATGATGGCCAAAAGTATTAAGGCGACATATGTCATGTATTATAGTTCTCCCTGTGCGCAAAACACAGGATTTCACTAATTAGTTCTATCTTATTTGGCTGAAATGTTGTGCTAATAAGCTGGAAAAATACAAATAAAAACTGCCTGTGACAATACTGTAGTATTCAGCTTCTGGAGCCATGGCCTGGGTCATTTCTAGACCTAAACCCAGTAGAACACTGTTGGACACTGATGAACCAAGCAGTAGCAGTCAAGAAACAATCTTCTGTACATGATTCTCAGGAAGCAGAGTACTGCAGACATCTTTTTGACTCTACATTATCACACATTTCTTCTATCTGCAATTCCTCTAAAACCATTCACTGGAATTAGACCAAACCTTTACAGAACCTTTTTAGGAAGCAATTTTTTTTATAACTCAATTGACTTTTCTGACAAAAAAGGGGGGGGGGGGAAGTAACATGTTCAGTAAGCAGGTGAGACATATTTGTTTCTTTTGTTTTTTAACAAGATATACTTCATTCTTGAGTAGGTGATAATACAAAGTCGAAAGAATTTATTCAAGTTTTATGCACTTCTGAGACATCCAGGATATCCTATAGTATAGTGCTTAAAACCATCCACCATAAACTTGCCTTCAGTTTCTATTTCTTTTCACAGCTATCCTGACATTCCTCTGGTTACGCACCATGGTGATGCCCAGTGTGAGAGAAAGTAATAAAGGTAGTAAAACGCTGACTAGAGAATCTCACTGATAACTCTGTTTTTAGATATTAGTTTTAGAAAAAAAATACTGTCATAGATTATGACTAGAATATTCCAGTTCTCACTAATTTAATTCCTAGTTGAGGTTTCTCTGTTTATAACAGACATCTGGTTTAATAAGCAGAAACTGAACAAATCCTTCAGTGTTAGTAAAATTTTAGCACAACTTACTGTATATCTTCATAATTAAAATTATTATATATATATATATATATATTATGTTTCATAGTTTCAATATTTCTTTAGAGTTTATTTTGTGTGTTACAACTTGTGTCATTTAATATTCAGCATGGGTAGACAGGCTGCATGTGAAGACTGCTCTGCTCAGAAAGAAACTCAAGAAGTCTGTTTATTGTTCATCCAAAGTGGAGCGAATGAGAGGCATCCAGGGGAGATTTGGGCTTTGTGCAGATGTGATTATCCATGCTTGGAGGATGAACTCTCCAAATCGATAACTCTCCTGCTGTTAGACTTAAACCCTGGCCTATACAACACCTTGTCTTCTGGAGGAGAAACTTCATTTTAGTTCTATAGTAAAGTTGGTGCATCTCTGGTTCACAAAAATGGGTCGAAAGCATTTGACTGACAAAGAAACATTATGTATGGGGAATAAAAATGGGGTTTAGTTGAAAAGAACATATGTACAGTGCATGTGCAAAATTTTGCGTAACCACATTTATATAAAAGGGAACCTAGGTTAAGATATAATGTTACGGAATGTCATAGATGTATAATGTTATGGAAAGAATTAGCATTTGAAGGAAGGAAGTATTGGAAAGTAAGTTTTTTTTTGCAGCAATTGAAAAACAAAACACACTCGAAAGAAGGGTCAGAGGACAAACTGGCATCGTCAAATGGCATTTGGATTACTTCTACAATACTTACTCATACATGAACTAAATCAAATAATATTTTCATAGTTTTGCTTTCCTAAAGTGAAGCCCATAATGTATTTTGCAAACTGTTATCACACACGAAATCTCATTTACAAATGAATATGTATGTTGAATCCATGCAAATCTAAAACCGTATAATCTCACACTTCCGTTGCTTTTTTAATTTAGAGGAAAATTGCTCCTCTTCATATCATTTGTTTTGTGCAAGGTCAACTTCCCTTTTTCATTTGCCCTCTCGCAAGAAACGCTGACTGACTGCTTTTCAGATCGCACAACAGCTGAAGCGAACCATTGAATTAGCTTGGAAATTCAAACTGTAATCACTCTTTATATTCAGTAGATAGATAAATGGGTAGGTTTTTTTTCATAGCAACAACAGGATGAGCATGCCAGATTTTGGAGGGAAATTTCCCTGCCACACACACACACAAAAAAAACATTATTAAGGTATAACAGCATCAAATTTAAGTATCTAATTTAAACAACTGGCAAATCTCTGTTCAAAGACTAAAACAATCTGAGGTGTTTCAGTAGTGCTAGATCAAGGAGTCAGTAATGTGTTCTAGATACAGTACAGACCAAAAGTTTGGACACACCTTCTCATTCAAAGAAGTTGAATTTGTATTATGGCAAATTAAAAAAAAGCAGCTAAGTGAATTAAAAAAACGAGTGGCCATCATTACTTGAAGAAATGAAGCTCAGTCAGTCCGAAAAATTGGGAAAACTTTGAATTGTCCCCAAGTGCAGTCACAAAAACCATCAAGCGCTACAAAGAAACTGGCTCACATGCGGACCGCCCCAGGAAAGGAAGACCAAGAGGCACCTCTGCAGCCTCAGAAATCGCAGGTTAACAGCAGCTCAGATCAGAGAGCAGGTCAATGCCACACAGAGTTCTAGCAGCAGACACATCTCTAGAACAACTGTTAAGAGGAGACTGTGTGAATCAGGCCTTCATGCTAGAATATCTGCTAGGAAACCACTGCTAAGGACAGGCAACCAGCAGAAGAGACGCGTTTGGGCTGAAGAACACAATAAAGAACACAAGAAAGAAAACTCTTTGAATGAGAAGGTGTGTCCAAACTTTTGGTCTGTACTGTAAGTAAATTGGGTTTTAATAAAGAAAAATTTGGATAAAATTGCAATGTTCCCATAGGCATTCTAATGAGCAGGAGCAATGAAAAAAAACGGCCAAGGGGTGCTTTAGGAAGTTGCAATTATTGTTTGAAACCTAAATGCATGTGCGACGTTCAGGTCAAATCAGGACGTGTGATAAAATATTTTCCATGGAAGAATATATGCTGTTTATACTAGTATGAAAAAATCTGGCCAACAATCAGATTTGACTGTAGGGCTAATTTAACTTAAGAGCCTTGGGTTATCTATTGTACTGTATCTATGCAGAGGTATAGCTGTAGGACAGGCAGAATAAACTAATCATTTTGGGGGTTTCCACTTGAATTGTGGGTAAAGTACCCAAATACACTTGAGTAAGAGTAGAGATACCCTAAATAAAATATTACTTCAGTTAACATAGAAATTCTCCATTTGCATTTCTACTTGAGAATAAAAAATACAACAATACAGTAAGTACAGCAAGTCCAAGTACATATGAAACATTCGTGTTACGAACCTTCGAGGGAAGAAGCATATATTTTGTTGCAGCTGCATCTCAGGATGTCCAGAAACAAACGTTAAAAGTAGCAGCAATGAATCTGGTACTGCTAAGGAGTGCCAAGCAATATCGATGAAGACAAAAGTAAAAATAGTTGAGAGAATGGAGTGAGGTGAAAAGATGGCAGACATTGCTCATTCAGACATTGCAAGGTCATGCAACATGTTAGTTTTATACTGTGTATAGCCAGTTGTGTTAGAATCCTAGTACCTAGACATTGTTTGTTGGACATACGAACAAATTGGACCTACAGAACTTGTGCGCACGCAATGCTATACAAAAATGTGGTGCAGATAGGTGAACACCGTAATTAAATACAGTGACAAAGAATTTTTACCTTCCATATTTATACAAATGAATAAAACAAATCCTCATAGCATAAAAGAATGTGGTGTGTGGAAAAACAGCAGTCCTCAGAAAACTATTATAATATGTTGAGAATAGTGGTATCACCATGGGATACTGGAAGTTCAGTAATGAGGTCCATTGCAATTAGTGAATATGATTGATGTGTTAATGAGAGCGTTGGGAGCTGACCAGTAGGATATTAGCTAGAAGTTTTGGCATAGGACCATATCTGACAGAATCTGAAAGATGATATATGGACACCTGACCATCATGGTTTTGTAAGGTGGTCTAAAATGCATCAAACACCTTCAATATCTAAAGACTGTTATAGCAGGACCAACTAAATGTTATGGAATAGGATATGGATGTGATGAGGTGGTCACATAATTTTAGCCATACTGTACACACGTGGACAAAATTGTTGGTACCCTTCGGTCAATGAAAGAAAAACTCACAATGGTCACAGAAATAACTTTAATCTGACAAAAGTAATAATAAATAAGAATTCTATGAATGTTAACCAATGAAAGTCAGACATTGCTTTTCAACCATGCTTCAACGGAATTATTTAAAAAAATAAACTCATGGAACAGGCCTGGACAAAAATGATGGTACCCCTAGAAAATACTGAAAATAATGTGACCAAAGGGACATGTTAATTCAAGGTGTGTCCACTAATTAGCATCACAGGTGTCTACAATCTTGTAATCAGTCAGTGGGCCTATATATAGGGCTCCAGGTAGTCACTGTGTTGTTTAGTGACATGGTATGTACCACACTCAACATGGACCAGAGGAAGCGAAGGAAAGAGTTGTCTCAGGAGATTCGAAAGAAAATTATAGACAAGCATGTTAAAGGTAAAGGCTATAAGACCATTTCCAAGCAGCTAGATGTTCCTGTGACTACAGTTGCACATATTATTCAGAAATTTAAGATCCATGGGACTGTAGCCAACCTCCCTGGACGTGGCCGCAGGAGGAAAATTGATGACAAATCAAAGAGACAGATAATCCGAATGGTAACAAAAGAGCCCAGAAAGACTTCTAAAGAGATCCAAGGTGAACTTCATGCTCAAGGAACATCAGTGTCAGATCGCACCATCCGTCGTTGTTTGAGCCAAAGTGGACTACATGGGAGACGACCAAGGAGGACACCATTGTTGAAAACAAATCATAAAAAAGACAGACTGGAATATGCCAAACTACATGTTGACAAGCCACAAAGCTTCTGGGAGAATGTCCTATGGACAGATGAGACAAAAATGGAACTTTTTGCCAAGGCACATCAGCTCTATGTTCACAGATGGAAAAATGAAGCATATGAAGAAAAGAACACTGTCCCTACTGTGAAACATGGAGGAGGCTCTGTTATGTTCTGGGGCTGCTTTGCTGCATCTGGCACAGGGTGTCTTGAATCAGTGCAGGGTACAATGAAATCTCAAGACTATCAAGGGATTCTAGAGAGAAATGTGCTGGCCAGTGTCAGAAAGCTGGGACTCAGTCGCAGGTCATGGGTCTTGCAACAGGACAATGACCCAAAACACACAGCTAAAAACACCCAAGAATGGCTAAGAGGAAAACATTGGACTATTCTAAAGTGGCCTTCTATGAGCCCTGACCTCAATCCTATTGAGCATCTTTGGAAGGAGCTGAAACATGCTGTCTGGAAAAGGCACCCTTCAAACCGGAAACCACTGGAGCAGCTTGCTCATGAGGAGTGGGCCAAAATACCTGCAGAGAGGTGCAGAAGTCTCATTGACAGTTACAGGAATCGTTTGATTGCAGTGATTGCCTCAAAAGGTTGTGCAACAAACTATTAAGTAGGATATTAGCTAGAAGTGATGGGGTACCATCATTTTTGTCCAGGCCTGTTCCATGAGTTCATTTTTTTAAATATAATTCCGTTGAAGCATGGTTGAAAAGCAATGTCCGACTTTCATTGGTTAACATTCATAGAATTCTTATTTATTATTTCTTTTGTCAGATTAAAGTTATTTCTGTGACCATTGTGAGTTCTTCTTTCATTGACCGAAGGGTACCAACAATTTTGGCCACGTGTGTATACTGTATTTTTGCTGGATTGACAGAACATAAAAAAACAGTAAATTGTATCTTTTTATTAATTGGAATTGTCATAGAGACAATATTTTTACAGTTATTGGTTGTACAGGAAAAAAACAAATATATGTTAAAAAATTATGATAGTTTGGCACTGACTGTTAGGAACCTCCACTAGAGGTCACTGTTCATGTCTGTCTGTGTAGTTCATGTTGGTTGACTCAGTTTCCCAGAAGGCACCTCAGCCAGGTGATGAGTGCTCACCTGGACTGAGGTGCCTCATTAAAGTTTCTATAAATGGCAGTTTGTTCTGGGAAACTGGGTCGAGCATTGTTTGTCTGGTATGTTTGTCTGTTTGTTTTTTGTAACTACCGTCATGTGGGCATTCCTTTTTGTTTGTTTAAGTTTATATTTTAGTTATATTGTTTTACCTTTGTTTAAAGAGGGCTCTAGTTGTGTTTTCCTTATGTTCCTTGTGTTACTGGATTCATGGAGCTGTTCTGTTCAGTGTTTAGTTAGGCTGTGTCTCCTCCTGTGTAAGTACTGTTCTGTCTTCTGGTTTAATTCTTTGTCTGTTTAGTTTTGTGTAGCCACATGCACATTGATTGCTAGTAGGGTTAGCCCCTAGTTTGGAATAGCCTCATGTGTGCTTAGCCTTTTGTGTTCAGTTCCCCCTATTAGGTCAGTACTAACCCGGTTAGCCACTAACTCCATTAGATACTAACCTGGTTAGGTCAGCATCCAGTGTCCCCAGCATTCCATGTAGCTACTAACCCAACTAACCACTAACCCAGTCACTCTAGTCTCCTGTCTCTAGTCTCCTGTCTCTAGTCTCCTGGTCCTGTCTCTAGTCTGTGTTCTGTCCCATGTCTAGCCTCGTCTCTCCAGCCCTGTCTCTCCTGTCCAGCCCTGTCTGTCCAGCCCTGTCTGTCCAGCCCTGTCTAGCCCTGTCTCATCTCTAGTTCCCCTATGTGTCTTAGTTATCTTCAGCTCCATGTTTCCTCATCCCCAGTTCTCTGTCGGTTCCTTGTGTCAGCTCCTGGTTCCTTGTGTCAGCTCCTGGTTCCTTGTGTCAGCTCCTGGTTCCTTGTGTCAGCGCGCCGTTCCCTGTGTTTTTCCTGAGCCCTAGTTTTAGTTTACGTTTGTTGTTTTGGTTCCTTTGTTTGGTTGTGACTGTTTTTGAGTTCTGTTTAAATAAAGACTTTCTGTTTGCAAACCCCTCTGCCTTCATGCCTACCCATATGCCCACGGCAACAACATCAGCCGGGTCTAGCCAGCACCCCCAGTTAGACCCATGACACTGACAGCATGTCTCACATTGTGTAAAATCACATGCTGTGCATAAAAGTTCATCAGACAAATACAAATAGCTGCCATTCAGAACTTCAGCCTATGACAGTGGATCAGAGCCAAATGAGCAGGCGATTAATTTCTTCCTTGCCCTGGAAATCTGTTCCGCTCCTGTGTTGCTCCCACTCCCCAATCAGGAGGCATGTCCAGGATTAATTTGGGAACTGCAGCATTAGTATACTGTATATATGTTTATTATTTTCACACACCTTACAGTACATCAATATAATTATCAAAGCAACACTTTTGTTAATAAAAAAAAACAATTAACAATTATATATATGCCTTAACATTGCCTTTTTTTATTTTGGATATTTAAAAAAAACATTAAATATAATAAGATAAGATTGAATTTGATTGAAGATTGAAGTTTATATAAGAAACTTTAGTTTCTCCTCAGTTAACAAAGAATTTATATTTTTTTAATGAATATTATATTTAAGACAAATGTCTGGATAACAAGCTAAAAAAAAAATTGGGGGGGGGGGGGGGTATTGATTTTGATGGTTTCTGTTGGGATTTGTTTTAAGGACTTCCACTTCTCCTGCGAAGGGTCACATGCAGCCTGAACTCAATGCACAAGGTTCCCTAATCCTGGAAAGAGTTGATTCAGAATTCAGATAAATTTTCTTAACACCGTAAAAAGTCAACAAAGAGTTTTCGGGTTCAAAGTTGCAGCAACTAAAAACATGTATTAGGAGACTCTGACTTGTAATGATGAATCCATTTTAGAAAATAGTCCATGCTAGTATATTAACTCACTTTTGAATGCTGACAAAACATGCTTAGTGTCACACCCCTTTGAATGAAAGGAAAACCATCATCCATTTTGAAGAGGAAAACAATTTAGGAGGCAAACATTGTAACAAAAATGTAACAAATTGTGTGTTAAAATATTACCACTACTACAAACCTAGCCTGTTTGTTTGCTTGTTTGTTTATTTGTTTGTTTATTTTTTTATTATCTGGAAATTATCTTACCTTAAAGATTTTGCAAGCTAGCATTTTATTATTTTTAATAACTGTTAAGTTTATTAACTGAACATATTGTAGTATTTACAGTACCACTTATTGAAAGTGGTCTGTTTTTCTGGTTTAAAATATGTGCACCCAAGTGGCAAACCAGAAAAGCAAGCGCTATCTGCGTAGGATGGTCTGTGCTCTCAAAGCTAGAATAGACATGTGTTCTCCGAATCACTAAATAAGTCACGCGGCCTCTTAATGATGTGTGAGCAAAAAGATGCAGTTAGCTGGCATCATGTCTTGGGTTGTTATAATATTTAAAAAATGAAAAAACGGATTCATATAAAAGGTAGGTTGTCTGAACAAAATGTAATTAGTTCCACTCATTTTCACATTGCTGTCACTTCTTAATTTGATGCATCTCAAGTTGGACATCTCCGTTTGTTCTACTCTATCCAGTGGATATTCAAGTCATCCTCATCTGATTATGTTTTTCACATATTCACCTCGTTCCTTTTTATTAACATATGTTATGTTCAATTAATTCTATCACTGTATTACTGTATATTTCTGTACCCTCTGTATGCCACCACACTGAGTTTGAAATGAAACACAAAAGATGTGAACTTTAAATCAGAGTTGAAAGATGTGTAAAGTGTTTGACAAAAGTGTGACATTAACCATTCAGCAATTACAGCCATTTTCATACACGCACCATTTTCCTCACATTTTGAAAGGATCCTAAATAATGGAACAAACTAACATAATTAGAATCGTAATTAAAATAAGAATTGCCTTAATATATGCTTTGCCAGGCCTTTACTGCAGCTGCCTTCAGGTGCTGCTTGTTTTTTGGGCTCTATGCATTCAGGTTTTTCTCAGTAAGTGAAAATCATGCTCTATTGAGATGAGATTATGTGACTGATTTGTCCAGTGAGGAAATTCCCATTTTTTTTGCCTTGGGTAGCTTTCACTGTATGTTCGGACTCATTAACCATCTCCAATATAATGCAGCGTCTGAGCAAAGATTCACTTCAGAATTCATCCTGTTACTTTTATCAGCAATCAGGTCATCAATAAACAAAGACCAGTGAACCGGTTTCATTGGTAGCCATACGTACTAAGTGTATGCGATAACATTTCCACCACTATGTTTGATAGATAATGGGGTATGCTTTGGATGATGAGCTGTTCCTTTCCCTTTGCATACGTTTCTCTTCCCACTATTTTGGTACAAGTTAACTTTGATTTCATTAGACCAAAGTATCTGGCAAAGTCTTATCTTGCCTCTCTGTTCTTGATCGTTACCAGTGGTTTGCACCTTGTTGTGAAGCATCTGTATTTACTCCATGAACATGTTTTTTGACAAGCAGACCTCATCACAAATGTTCACTCCTAGATGTTGTGAAATGCTTTTTCAGTTATCCACTTTAGTTGTTTTCTGAGGTCTTTCTGGCCTTCTGCTGTTACTGAACTTGCCAGTTAATTTATTCTTCTTAGGAATGTTCAAAAATGTTGTATTTTGCCACTGCCAGTGTTCCTCTATATATATCTTTTGGATAGGGTTAGGTTTGATTTTTCATCATAACAGTGGCCTCATCTTTGGACCTCATAGTTATGAGAATATTTGGGTGAAGAGCTACCAAATGTAAATGTAAAACCTAGAACAAGCTCCAGGCCTTTCATCTGCCGGATTAGTCATGGAGCGACAAGAGAACAAACCACACCTGGACATGCAACCGTTTGTTCCATTATTTATGAGCCATGCAACATGGATGTGTGTGTGTGTGTGTGTGTGTGTGTGTGTGTGTGTGTGTGTGTGTGTGTGTGTGTGTGTGTGTGTGTGTGTGTGTGTGTGAAGATGGCTGCAATTCCTGAATGGTTAATACCACATTTTTCTCAACCCCCTTGAGTTAAAGCTGGAAGTCTTGACTTCTCAGTGCTTCATTTCAAATTCAATGTGATGGCGTACAGAGGCCAAATGCCAAAAACTCTCACCTGCCTGTACATATATAAACAGAACATGCACCTTGGATTGAACAGAGAGTGCTATATATTTTTTTTTTCTTTTTCTTTCTGAAGTGGAGAACTATGACTCTGACTAATTTAGCTAATAGGATTTCCACAGGGTAGAAACTCTAATTTCCATACTTGTATAAGTTTGTGAGAAAATCTGCCAAATGTAATAAAATACCATCCTAGTGCTAGTATCTAGGCAACCTGTGCAATACAGGCTCAGAATCCTAACGTAAGGAATTCAGCGTATATTTACAAAAGCAAGAGAAAGGAATCAAAGCTTACTGACGTTATGGTTAGGGCTATGGGTACAGTAGGTGTAGGAAGTGCATTAATTAGCAACACTAATATAGATGTCAATAGCTGGTATCTGGTTTTAGAAAAGCTACAGCTTTTGTTGAAAAAGCTACAGTACAAGAGTCAAATGTTTCCTTGATGAGAGCAGAGATTCTGGATGCCTTCTAAAGAGGCTGACTACTTAAAAAGCCTAGTATGTTTCTTATAAAATAACCTTCAGGCATAAAAAAAAAAAAAAAAAAGAGTCGAAAGCCAAGAAAATGTGAACCCTTAGACTCAGCAGGGAAATTTTCAAAACATTAAAGAAAGCCAGTTAAGAGAGAGGTGAGGTGTAAGGGTTATACAAGGGCTTGAAAAAAAATCATTCATTTTGAATGGGTTTGATTGAGATCTGCAGTCAATGCAATCCCTTTTGAAGATCCTTAAATTATTGCAAGCTGTGAAACAAGAGCCTTTTCTTCCACATATCTTATTCCTATTCTGACACAGATATCGTAGTGTCTACGAGTGTTTTATTCCCTTCAATACATGATTACAGGAGCAGTACTGGTCTTTGCAAATCAATTTTTAAAAAATGAGAAAAAAATTTTTTTTTTTAAACGCTGTTTTTCAGTACAGACTGCTTAATACACTTCGCCCCAGTGGAGGACCTTGCTGTCTGACCTAAGGGCAAATGACAGCCACTTGTCTCCTCTCTCCATAAATACTCTCTCGTTCACACCTTCTTTGCCCGACTCTCACTCTCAGCTCACTCTGGTTGCCTTGGGAAATAGAAAATATTTCTCTGAAGAGTGACTGCCAGGAGATGAGTTCCTTAGTGGGAAAGAAAAAGAGCAGCCTCCTATTTGATGTTGAGTCAAGGAAAGCAAGCAGCCTGAGATTTGAGAATACACATGGTACAGTCATGCAGAACTACAGATACATCTCGCTCAAGCTTTATTCAGCACCCTTGCTATGTAGTTCATACTGAACTATATGTCCATCTGTTAGTGGGACAGACCCATGCCTTTGGGGAGCTTTACAGCTTTGAGCCTTGTTCAGATGTAGAACCTACAGTAGAACCTCAGGTTTCACTGACAGTTGCACACTTGTATTCTTTTACCAAGAAGTTGCCAGTTGCAGCGAGTACATGCAAAGTAAGCTCAAATGTGGCATAAGCATGGTAAAAGAAACTTCTAGTGGCAAAAAAAAAAAAAAAAAATATATATATATATATATATATAGATTAGGGGTGTCAAATTATCTGATTAAGGTGCTAATCCAGCCCAGTAAATTCACAAGACTGTGATAGAATCATAAATATTAATTAATTAATTAATTAATTAATTTAAAAAGGGTTTTGTCAGTACATTGGTCAAAAATCGCTCTTACAATGATATCTTTACATTTTGTACATTGGAGGACCTGATACCCGTCTGTCTGTCTGTCTGTCTGTCCAATCCAGATTTTGTCACAGCATCATTCAAAACTGGCTGGACAGAATTGTACTTGGCTGTACTTTGGTATTCAAATGAACATCAGTAGAAGTGAAGTTACGAGCAATTATGTGCCAGATTAGAAAACGCACATTTCGACAGCGTACTGTGCATGTGTCAAACTATGGGCGTGTCTTAAATCGACCGCTCGACAGAATTTAATGAAAAACTTGCAGTACTTACGTATCTGCCTAAAGTTAAACCTGCACTACGAGTGAAATCAAAAGGTTGAAGAAATACAATGTTACGAACAGTTATGTGCCGGATTTTTAAAAAAGGCTTCTAATAAGCTACTTGCCCCATGGAAACAAACACCTGCACCAATAGATATTAATTAGAAAAGATAAACTGAATATTTTTACTGGGATTAGCTCATGTTTTCGGCACTGAAATAACAGTGCTGTAGTGGTATAAGTGAATTGTAATGTGCTGGAGCCGTTTTAAGACAAAACGTAATTTTCTGAACTATTTACTGAAGAGGGAGTGTGTTTGGCTGACGACAAAAGAAGTACAACTTAGCGTAAACAAGACATTAGATACACAACCTTACAAAATCTTAATTTCTTTGTATTAATACTGTCAGGCAAAGCGTTCTGAAAGCAAGACAGGCAGACATGTACATGGGCTTTAACCCGAAATAATAATTTCACTGATTACATTAAAGCTGATCAGATTATCTTTAGCGTAAAACTCTTTTCCCGTCAACACCAGGTACTAACGCTAGTCATAGATATTTTACATAGGAGCGGTGGTGGCTCAAACTGTTAAGGTTCCGGGTTACTGATTGGAAGTAACCTTGGGGTTCAAGCCCCAGCTTGCTACCGTTGAGCCCTTGAGCAAGGCCCTTAACCCTATCTGCTCCAGGGGCGCTGTATCCTGACTGACTCTGTGCTCTGACCCCAGCATCCTAACTGGGATATGTGAAATTTGTGCTGTGCTGTAAGGTACATGTAACAAATAATTGGATCTTAATTTTATATACTGTGGATCAGAAGTACCTTCCCCCCTTCTGGCAGATGCTTGTGTTATTTTGAAGAGTGTTAAAGCTGTAGTGCATAAATAACAATTAACTGAAGGATCAGCTGAGGTGGACACTAATCAGCAGTGCTAGTCGTTTATATATATATATATATATATATATATATATATATATATATATATATATATATATATATATATTTATTTATTTATTTATTTATTTATTTATTTTTGTGTCATGACTGACACTTTTTATATAGCATTAATATATGAAGAAATCTTTAGAACCAATTCGTCTCTTCTAAGTTGTGATTAGTTATGATTGAGTAGATCTTTACAGGCCATGAAATGTGAGCCAATCTAAGCCTAGAGCATGAAGAGGAACTTAAACCCAGCATGTGTTCAATGCAATTAAGCTCCATACCATACAGATTCCCAGCAAGTAACGGCATACCTGCACTTCCAGCTGCTCTTTTTAAAGCTGGTGTTGGTCTGGGCTGAACTTCTTTAGGCTACAAAATAATATCACACTGGGAGCAAGAAACAAAGTCGATTATTTAAAGTGGGTAAAAATTGTCGGAAGAAATTGTATGTGTTGTAATACATTGTAAATGGACCTTTAGGAAATTGAATTGGATATGATTGGTATAGGCACTAATGTAGCACAATGTAAAAATGTGATCTAGTTAAATGAATCATCCATCACCTATTCCTGTCAAGTATATTCGCTTAATAAATCATGACCTCATAAAATATATTCCTGCTCTCTATAGAAGAACTGATTTGTAGACACAATAATGAAAGTAAGACTGGAGGAAGGAGAGCGGAATTGAAGACTATGTTTTTTTTGTGTCTGTCCGTGGCATGTAATCAGGAGGTCAACAGAGTTCTGCTCCTTTAGTAATTGAAACTGAAAATTAAAAACAACGTCACTTGTAGAAGTGGTAATAGAGCGCTCTGACAAACTGACACAAATAAGGATAAATGTGGCAGATAATGACCTCCAAAATGACAAGGACAATTTTCTCCTTTGCCACAAAGATGTCATTGGCACTAGTGCATCAATTATGTATGAAGAGAGCTTACTACAACTTTGTAAGCTTGGCTATGCTTGTTGACACAAGATATCTCCAGTGTCTTGAGTACTTCTTGGAGCTTAATAGCTACAGTATAAGAACATAAAATATAAAATAGCTGTTTCAAGTGGTGTTTAAATTTCCAAAAAGTAAGGCTTAAAACAATGTTTTTTAACCAAGTTTGCTGTGATCCATGCAAGAACTATTTATGCAACTGGTTACAGGATCATGGGTACGCAAGGCTCATGTATGGGGACCAAAGGCTAATCCGTCTGGTCCATTCCCAAAGAAAAGCTAATGCAGCATTCCGTTAGATTAGAGAGATTTTTTTTTTTTCCGTTAAAACAGTGTTTGCATTGTGTATGTTAGTTGGGAAACTTAAAAAGCGAGGTGTGGGAGGGAGAAGGAGTTTTACTGTTTAAGACGAGGCGAGGGGCTAATTCCACACACACACACACACACACGCATACAAATACACGGTGCCTGCATGCACAAACGGAAACACTTAACTGTCTGGATTTATTTTGACTTTTTTTTTATGTTAAGTGCAGGTAAATTTGTTTTATTTTTACTTTATATGTTGTATTAATTATTTTTATATATTTATTGTTTTGGGCTGTAGAACGAATAATTTGAGTTGTCATTATTTCTTATGGGAAAAGTCTATTTGGTTTACGAGTGTTTTTGGAATACGAGCCCACTTCTGGAACGAATTATGCTCGTAATCCAAGGTTCCACTGTATGTAGCTGAAGCCATGTAATTATTTATCTAACCTTTAATGCTGTAGCAAGAAGAATGAGACGTGACAAACATGTGCCTGAAAGGAGCCTTTTTTCATTTGGGTGACTCAAGGGAATTCAAACGATTTACCCCCTTAGCCTGCACCATGTGGCAAACAGTCTGAGGTCACAAGAAGTCTGGGTAACAACTGGTAAAAAGCAAAAATTTAATTTGACATCATTATAAAGTCCTTGAGTAGAGAATGCAGTTGAATTTTGGGTAACACTGTGTTTACACACCATGTTGTGAGGATCATGGAGAGAGTTGGAGGTTGTGTTTGATTTTCTGTCATTATTCAGGAAAACCTCACTGTGGTACTGTAGGTCAAGGCTGCTACATCAAGTAAAAGGGCACTCTGTCCAAAAAGCAGGGGAATTTACAAAGTGGGGGTGTGCGAGGCGAGGTAGTGCATCGGGATCTGTAATCCAAGCTCAGGTTGGCAAATCATATGGAGCTGTGATATTTATCTGTATTACTTTGTCTAAAAACTGTTGCTTAAGAATGCAATTTCATTTTTCATTTGCCTTATCTATCTTTTCCCTTATTCATCATATATATATATATATATATATATATATATATATATATATATATATATATATATATATATATATATAAAATATTTTTTTAATTTTTTTGCCAAAACAAAACAACAAGTATGCAGGTACAAAGGTATCTCAGAATATGAACTTCATAAGCACTGCCTCACGGATTTTCACATTAGAAATTTAACTCTTTCCAATTTATAAGGAAGATGATGCATTTTTGGCAGACAAGCCGCCAAACTGAGCAGAACCGAATGCGAGTTTACATTTTTTGTGTGTTTTTTTTTTTGCAGGATTTAGTAAAGACATAGCACCACGGTTCCCATGAATGTTACCAAGGAGAGTAGAAAGAATAAAAGAGACACTTTCAGTTAGAAAAGTAAGAACTTGCCTCCAGAATGGATTATATTTGTATGCCGAGGTACCACTGTAGATGGAGCAAGTAACTTGCATGTGCCTACATGCAGCATGGTGTGGCATAACATCACCCTCTCCATAAGACTGGTGGCAGTTATTCATGCTCTACTGGACCAAAAATGGACCAGATTGAATCACCGCAAGAAAACCCATGAAACCCATCCAATCACAACATGGAAGCACCAAGAAGAATTGGTGGATATCAAGAAGAATAACTGGATTATCAGCCACAAGTCCCGTTATGTCAAGTCAGTATATTCTCATACTTGACTAAAGTTGGGAAGTGAATGTTTATTTGCTCATTACCCTTCACTGCTCTTCCCCCCCTTTTCTTTTCATTATTCTTCTCTATCAGTCTCCAGTTCCCTTAGGAACTGGTGGGTTTCCTCTATATACAGTAGGATCAGCTTTCTCTTTAAGGTTTCTTAATGTGAGGCCAGGGATTTCCTTTATTATTGTTGCCTTGGGCTTGCTCACAGGGGGTTTATATATCAGTTTCGAGGCATTCCTCTTTATGGACATCCAAAAGACAAAGACAAACTTCATAAACTGGCACTTATATAACTTTAAACTTGAAGACCTGGCAAAAAAAAAAAAAAAAAATACAGTAACTGAATCTAATAAAATAGTATTGATACCCATTAGTCTACTGAAATAGTATTTAACACTTTAATTTAAGAATGTGTTCAAGATTTAGACGATGTGCTGTTTTGAATTGATTGTCTCTTCAAAATTAAAAAGACGTCAGCCTGACTGTCAATAGCGTGGTGGTTATAGGTAAAGAAGCATGCCATCTTACCTTTTTTGTCTTTTAGCTAATGAGTAAAGAGGTGTCTTTTAGGAGTATACACTGTACACTGTATATACTCTATACAACTGTACACTGTTGGCTCAAAAGCATCGGAGTTATACTGCTGGTTTCGGTCCAGATTTGCTCTAAGAGGCGAGCATCATTGCAAATAAATCCAAAGTTTTTCTGACTGATCACCTCATCTCTATGATGAAACATTTGTTTTTCATGATGGCAGTGGTCTTTTCCAGGATGACCCTACACCAACACATGGAGCCTGCGGGTCACTGAACTGTTCGATGAAAATGAAAGTGATGTAAAAATATATGTCATGGCCATCCTAGGCTCCAGATCAGGTTTCTCCTGAAAGTCAGGTATCACCTATCAAAGTTTGGTAGTCTTTTTTTTTTTTTTTTGGTCTAGAAGACAATCAACACCCCTGGATGGCATTTCCTCACGCTCCATCTACAATACAAACATTTTTGCTACATTTAATTATATAAAAGCTGTATTACATTATCTTTTTTGACTATAAGGCAACTCTTCACTGCACTACACGGCAGCTGTATCAGATTGTATATGATATATTTATATTTGAAAATCTGCTCATTTGCGGTTTACTTCATTATTAAACGTCTGAAGCATGTAAACAAGATGTTCAATAACTTAAATTAAATAAATAAATACACAAATAACACATGAAAAAAAGCTAGAAATCAAATCTAGTAGTGCTTTACAAGAAGACATTGTCTACCTCCTTGCATAGTTTAAAGAATGAATAAAAATTAAGCTGGTATATTGTATATTATAAAGACTTATTATATGGTGAGGTCTTATGACTGGCATAATAAGACTGATGGATATATATATATATATATATATATATATATATATATATATATATATATATACATATATATATATATATATATATATATATATATATATATATATATATATAATAGCACACATGATAGATAGATGGATAGATAGATGGTATAATGTGTATGTTGGTTGGACAAAGTATCATATTATATCAAACAATTGTTCATTCCAAGACATTTTTGGGAGAATGAAATGGCACATATTTCATATGCAGCTTCTCAGTCACAGTTTATAACATTACAGATGTGTCAGATATGATTGTTTACTGAGAAGAGCAAAGCATGTGTAAATGTGTACGTGTTGACTGTTATTTCTCAAGTTTTATATCACATCTTTAATGAAGCTCTGATTGGTCCTAAAGCACTATGAGCTTTGAGATTCCGGCCCATACTTGCACAGATGTTGCGTGATAGCTGCCAAAAGCCATTTTACTGATTACATTATTTATCATCCCAAGTAAAAACATTCATTATCCTCTGCTCGTTTTCAACAGTCCTTTGACTGATGGGACTTGATTCATTTCGAGTCTTATGTTCTTTCCAAAAAAGCTTTTTGAGTTATTACATTAGTGGTGTCTTTCAGGATGGAAAATATGATGTCGAGAATGATTCAAATTCCCAATTTACTTGGTACTTTGGAAGTACTTGTCATTTGAACATCGGAAAAGCAGCTGATCATCTGTATTTAAAGATGGATAGTGACTCATCAAATCTGAACTATTTCATAGCTGAGCCAGGAAACACTCGATGAGTAAAGAGAGCCATCTAGAGGTTACTCCTGCCACAGTGAAACATCATTCCCACTAATGCACTACATATATTACATTACTCTATATTGCTCTAAAACTGTAGCTCTAATGAAATTGATTTTTTTCTGCCTTTACTAAAGAGCTTAATCGTGAAGTCTTTACTTGAAACTAAATAGCTGTTAAATGATAAAGTGACATTACCCAAGGATAGAAAGGATAGAAAGGACCACAGCATCCCAAATGGATCAAGGCAAATGAGATCTAATATAATAATAACAAAATATTAAAACTGCAAAGGAAAAAATACACTCACAAATGCTGAATACATATACAGTAGACCTTTGAATTTAAACACAGTTTAAATTGAAAATATAATTGAAACAATTGCCTATGCTGCCTTCACATTCACTATTATGGTGGATGCAGAGTCATCCATATTATTTTTATGTACAGTATGGTGTTTCTACAATATTGCTGCAAGTAGCCATGCCTCCTGGTCGTTCCTGCATACAGAGGGTCTCAAGAGTTGAATCCCGTTCAGTTATGGTCTGTTTGGATTTTTGTTGATAGGATCCACCATGACCCTTATAACGATAAAGCATTAACTAAAGTGAATAAATGAATGAAGAAATTAATAAATGTTTCTACTTGAAATGTAGACAGGCTAACGTTGAGTTAACAAATCTCCATGCATATACAGCGCATTAAATTATGTAATAATATTCCAATCTTTCTGTGGTGTTGATTGATTCATTCTTATATGACCATGCCTTGTTTTGTTTAATTCCTTACTTAACTTCTAGGATTTACAGTATTAAACCTATATTAATACTAAACCAGTATTAAATATATATATTTTTTATCGTAAACCGATCAGCCATATTATTAAAATCACATAACATTAACATATAAGCATTGATTATTTATTATACCAGTAAACCAGTGACAGGATCATGGGCACCCAAGGCTCACCCGTGCGCGAAGACCTGTCTGGTTTGATCCCGCAGCAAAGCCAATGCAGCACAAATTGCTGAAAAAATGCTGACCGCAAAAGAAAGGCCAGAGCACTCAGTGCACCACAGCCCAAACAGTGCCAAGCAGGCAAATAGCCCAAAATTGTCAACCTGGTCTCCAAATTCCCCAGATCCCAATCTGTTTGATCACCCATAAAAATGCATTGGACAAGCAAGACACAGACAATACTGGGCGTAATGTTTTGCGTAGGGAATGTTATGGCTGATCTGTGTATATGTACATTCTTTTGTCCATTTTAAAATGCCTCTGTCTCAATGAGACACTTCATTGTCCAGTACTCTGTCTGTGAAATACAGTGGAAAGCTACTACTAACCTACTTCATATATTTAAAAAATAAATAAATAAATAAATAAATAAAAAAAGTGTGGTGAAGCTGGCACTTTAGAATCCCTTTCTTTTTGGCAGTGAATTGCTATTTGTGATGAGCTCTTCACCAGATGCTTACTCTGAGGCTGTAGTTTGCGTAACTACAGGACAGTTATTACGCACCACAAACTGTGAGGAGAAAGAGGAAAATATAGAAAAGTGGATGATGAGTGTGGTTTTGAAGAGAATGAAAGCCTGATGACTTCCTCTCTCAAATATATCTGTATTGTTCATTTTAGGATGAAAAGATTGTACAGGACAGAAGCAAAAAAAAAAAAAAAAAAAAGGAAAAAAAGAAAAAAATCTCTTTTTTGACTGGAACAATCGTTCTAAAATGTTGCAGTAAAGGTCGGAATGGTAATGTTATATTTGACCTTTCCGTGCGACAGCAATTACATAGTTACTTCCAGGTAGATGTCAATTCTGAACCAAGATGGTTTCCTCTGACAGACAGGCTCCTTTCAATGTCATGCCAATGAGCTGGCTAGCTATCTAAGTTATGCAAAATAATGACTTACCTACACATGGCTGAAAATACTTGAAACTTTATTCACAGCGCTCCTGAGTGCCATCTGCTGTTCATCGTGATATTGTGCAGTTTCTTAAGATGAACTGCGACCTGATCGCATGTGATACTGTACATGTACTACTTCTCTTTAAATGAAAAATTAATTATTTTATTGTTAGATACTGTATGCAGGAATGGTGATCATATTCACAGTAACCGATGTGCTAAAAATAGCACAACCGCACGCGACTTCAAAGCAATAAGAATAAGACACTCACTACATTTTCACACTGTAAAATATGTTGACTTTTTTGAGGAAGTAGCCATGACCGGGACAATACAGTATAAAGCACAGCACATGGATTCTGTGTATGAGGTTAGAACTAAGATATCAGAGAAAAGTTGAAGAATAATAAGAAAGAAGAACTGAAGCTAGTAACAAGTATATACTGAGATATATTGTATATTGTATATACTGTACATTAATCGGCCTCATCACTAACACCACAGCTACAGTAGGGGACTTGAATAGCACTGATCGTTAACTATATTATAGTAAACTGGTGAGAAAGGCACCAGAACACCAAGTCCACCACAGCCTGCTGCACAGTGGGCCCAGGAGGCAAAACGTCCAAGCCTACCGACTCCAAGTTCTCAAATAAAGTCTTATCCACTGATGTCCCACCCAGAGGCAGAGGCCAGAGCTGCCCAGGTGGCACAAGGAGAACCTACACGATATTGGACATACATTGCTGTGTTGTTGTAATGTTATGGCTGATCAATATAAATGCTTAGCACACTGAATATACAAAAGACTAAATACATTGGAAACAAATACACAAGGCAATAGAACTTCAGGACACTATATACAAAGGAAAATAAATACTCTAAGCTGAGCCACTGGTTGTCTTTAAACCAGATCTAGAGAGATACCACTTCACTAAGCACTCCAATCTGCACTTCTGCTTTTAATAGAAGTGGAAGAGGTGCTGATGAATTCTGAAAGCGTAAACACTCAAGGAATTAATTAATGTGTCTTATGGAGTTGCAACATGCACACATTACTTAACATAAAGGAAGGCTCAGTGCAACCTAACCCGTATTTTTAGTTCATGCTTGCTTAATTCCTTTTGCTCTTGTCTTACTTGGCAAACATTATGTCAAATACAGCTTTGGTTTCACTTTAGTCCAATTCATAGCATTAGCCAGGATATAGTCTGACAGCTCGGACCAAGCACTTTGTTGAATTACCCTCCTCTAACCGAATTTTAGCTTTTAGGCTGAGATCTAGGATGAAGACAGAGATTGTTTTTGATAGAGACTACACGGCACTTTTGTAAGTCAATCTTAATTATTACACTTTCCGAATGCTGTAAAAAAAAAAAGAAATCGAAATAAAACTAGAAGGATAATAAATACTCGGTTCAGTATGTTAAAATGTTAGAGGAAACCACTTCAAATAATTGCAAATAAACAGTAGCCTCCAATTGGCGCGGTGGTAAAATGTTCGTTCCATCATCTGGGGATCGCGAGTTCGATTCCCGGGTGACGCTATAACCTCTTGTGGCTGGAGGTCTAGAGAGAGCTGATTGGCTGAGATCACTCCGTGGGGAGGGAGGAGAGGTACTTAGTGCTCCCATGTTAATCACAGCTCCACAGCCAATCATGGGCGTCTGTGAGCTCACACAAACGGAAGGAGTGGATAGCGCTGTTAAGCAGGATGATTTACATAGTTTAGTCCATAGTTGGGAAGGCACCTCAAAATTTTGTAAAAATCCAAAACTACAAAAGAATGTCTACAAGGGAGGTCAAGAAGGTAGACAAAACTCAAATATGTCAAAATAGCATTAAGAAAAATAAGGGTCAGATGAAAAGGCAAGATAACACAATCACGCAAAAAGGTCACAGACAGACGGGTATCCAGAAAAAAAACATGTCTCAGAACAATACTGAAGAAAAAAAAATGTAAGACTTAGTGCACGTCCATGTGCTTTGAAAGTGTTTAAACAGGTATTTAGAGGGTCTACTTAAGAAGTTGGAGGGGATGGTGGCCTCTAGTGGTCAAGAGTGGTAATGTACTGGCTGTTAATGCAGGTTTTTTGTAAATGCCAGCATTTTGGAGTAAAATGACTCCGCAGTGCTTATAATAGGGGTACCGCAGTAGCATTTTATTGTTGTTGTTGTTGTTGTTGTTTTTGTTGTTTTTATCGATCTATAGTGACGACAGCTGCCAGCATTTTACCATAAACTACACATTAATATTGTGTTTATGCAGCAACACTGTACATTAAAGTTATACTGTAAAAACTAACAGCATTTGGTTGATTGCGTAATGCATTACCTCCTTCGTGTAATTAAACTGTGCATAAGTGTAGAGAGATGTAATATTTATTTGTTGTAGACTGTACCGTCATGAGCTTAACTGCTACTGTATATGTGATTTATTTACTGTACTGTGCAAAACTCTCGAGCAAACCCCTTATTTCTTTATATTAAATGAAAGTCAGTAAATGATGTTGCAAATAGGATTTTTTTTATACTTCAACGTGCTGGAAAGTGTCTAAAAATACCATTTTAAGGCATGAACCAATAACTTAAGGCATCAACCAGTGTGAAACAGGTGCAGGTGACAGATGACTGCGATTACAGATGACAGTGATTAGTATACTGGTGATGCTAAGTGGTTGGAACAGACAAGAGGGTAAATAAAGCTGCTGCTGAGGTTGTGTCATAAACAACTCATTTAAAATGGTATTTTTAGACACTGCAGCATTTGCAGTAAAAAAAAAGAAAAAAAAATCTCCTTTCCAACATCATTTACATGATTTCTTTTAATATGAAGAATTGAGGGGTGGCTCAAGACTTTGACACAGTATTGTATGTTCGGGTTTGATTGTGTGTATGATTGAGGAAAATGTTGTTGCTGACGTTAGAGTTTCGGCTGTAGCTTTCGAGTGGTCACCACAGCGGATCATCCGGTCTGTGTACAGGTTTAACGCCGGATACCCTTCCTGACGAAACCCTCCCATTTTTATCTAGGCTTGCGAGCAGCACTGCATCCAGTGGTTGGGGTTTGGGCATTTGGTGGGAACTGAACCTGGACCAATTAAATCCAATTAATTCTAAATTAAAATTCATTCTGGTGCGTTTAAAACATTGTATAGACCTGGGACTTCACACCTTTTAATGAAGCTCTCATCAGTCCTAAGGCACCATGAGGTTAGAGATTCTGATCCCCATTTGCACAGATGTTGTGTGATAGCTGCCAAAAGCCATTTTACTGATTGCATCATCTGTCTTCTCACTCCCATAATTCTCTGTTGATTTTTAACAGTTCTTTTTGTAGTGTGTAGCTATAGTTCATTCAGAATGAAAAATATTATCAATCAGATTTTTGTTACTTGAGATTTACTTGTCATTATAACCTCAAAAAAGTAGCTGATCATCATTATGCAAAGATCACTAATCAAAACTTTTGACAAACCATTTTATGGTTAACATTGTGGCAGTAAAAAGAACCATCTAGAGGTTACTGCTGACACATTGTAACATTTTCCACAAAAAAAAAATATATTACTTCTACTCTATCTGTTAAAAATAAAGAGAAATCCCAGTGTACAGCTATTTAGTGTATAGTGTGATGGGGTGTTGCTTTTTGGCATTCAACTGTTATTTGAGATGGGTTCCTCACCAGAAGGAATAAACTCTTAATACACTGTAGTTACTGGAACTGACTGACTCACTCTCACTCATTGTCTGTGCCGCTTTATTCTGTATACATGGTCGCGTTTGGAGCCTATTCCAGGAGACTTAGGGCACGAGGGAGGGTACACCCTGGATGGGGTGCCAGTCCATCGCAGGGCAGTTAGTGCAATAAGAGAGCAAAAAAAAAAAAATCAATCAATCAAAATGAGTTAACTGGCAATGAGTCTTTGGAATTTTGGCCCACATTGGAGGGTTTTTCGTGTGGGAATGGCCTATTTAAAGTCATGCCACCATATCTCAATTGGTCCAGACATGGACTAGACCACTCCAAAACCTTATTTTTATATTATTATTATTATTATTATTATTATTATTATTATTATTATTCAGAGGTGGACTTGCTGGTGTGTTTCAGGTCATTGACCAGCTGCTTACGCAAGTCCACTTGAGCTTGAGCCAAGTAGGTTTGGGCCGCTTTTTCCCTTAATAACTGAAATCATTTAAAAACTGCATTTTGTATTTACTTTGGTTATCCCTGTGTAATATTAAGATTTGTTTTATGATTTCAAATTATGATCTCAAAGTGTGGCACATATGCAAAAAGGGACGGTGCAGAACGGTGGCCTAGTTGTTATCATTTTGCCTTGCACTTACCGGGTTCGATTCCCATCCTCAGGTCTCCCTATGCTTGGCGGGTTTCCTCTGTGTAGTTTAGGCTAATTGCCGTTACCAAATTTACCGTAGAGCGAGCGAGTGTAATATTTTTTTTTATTATCATCTTCATTGACATTATTTTTAAAAAATGAGAGTCATCAAAACATGGATTTTCTCATTTCAATACTTTTATTCCCCACTGTATTGATTTATTATAAAAGTAGATAACCTCCTCAACCTTACAATGCTAAACTTTATTAAAAAAGAAAAAAAGAAAATGAATCATAAATGAATGAATAAATAAATACAGGCCTAGGCAAATTTGACTTAACCCCTGTTAATTTCAATAGCTAGAAACATCCCTGAATCGATATATGCATGTAGTGTATATGTTTCTCCCTAATTGCAGACAGGCTAACATTCAGCAGTGGTGAAGTTGCATCAAGTTCTGAAAGACTTCTCAATTTCCTCCAGCGTTCGGCCTTTTGTTTCAGGCACACACTTTGCTGTGAATATGATGTTCACCACACAGATTACAGAGAAAAATAAAAAAAGGTCCAAAGAGTCCAAATGCATCCTGTGAGGGAGGGAGGGAAGAAAATGGACACTTGACATAATACTGGAAAGCACAGCCTGGGACACATTGTGTAACAGAACAAAATGTATTTTTAGACATTTTTATAAATATGTTATAGCTGCGATTATAGGAAAAACACAATATTCCACAGCGTATTTTTCTCTTATATAAGTAGGTTACACTTCTGCCACAGCTTAAGTATAATGGTGGCCAGCTGCCACTAATCTATCATCAGTTCCTGTTCACATCAAACAGAATGAGGAAACGGAAAAACTGGTCTTGACAGTGGTACTGTATGGTTGCCAGTGCCAGACGGGCTAGTTTCAGAAGCTTTTTGGTTTCAGAACCTCACCACTGCCTGCATGAAGATCTGCGTCAGCACAAAAGCAGTGACATAGCTGAACATCACGCACACGCCTGAAACAACACCACGCACTCGCATGGGCAGAATCTCCGACATCAGCAGCCATGTGATCGAACCCCAGCCTATTGCATAACCTGCTCGGAGGAAATATAAGAACAGTAATCATTTAAATTATACACACCACAGTGCTGTTTCATTCATGAATCTAACTGATGAGAATGTGACAATTTATTCTATTTAAGTTGCAATGTTTATATTCATGCAAACGTTTGACTGATTAAACATTGTGTTGTAGCACATTTCTCTTATCTTGTTTTTTTTTTTTTTGGCACACTGCTCATTTGGACATAAAAAGAAGAAAAAAATCTTATACTTTACACTACACATACACTATACTTCTCATATTTCATACCTTTATGTTTAACACATTACACTTTCATTTCTATTTAAATTCTATTTTATTTTGCAACTTAATTCACAGTTTACATATTATTTTATTGCAAATTCAAATTTTAACTTAATTGTATTTTCTAGCCTAAAATTCTCATTTTTAGTATAGTATCATTCTATTTTCTGTGTCTTTTATTTTTGTTTTAGGTCATGCACAGGCATATAAGCGTTCCGCTGCATACTGTTTATTGTACATTTTAAATTAGAATTAAACTACTGGGTGGGCCATTTATATGGATACACCTTAATAAAATGGGAATGGTTGGTGATATTAACGTCCTGTTTGTGGCACATTAGTATATGTGAGGGGCAAACTTTTCAAGATGGGTGGTGACCATGGTGGCCATTTTGAAGTCGGCCATCTTGGATCCAACTTTTGTTTTTTCAATAGGAAGAGGGTCATGTGACACATCAAACTTAATGGGAATTTCACAAGAAAAGCAATGGTGTGTGGTTTTAATGTAACTTTATTCTTTCATGAGTTATTTACAAGTTTCTGACCACTTATAAAATGTGTTCAATGTGCTGCCCATTGTGATGGATTGTCAATGCAACCCTCTTCTCCCACTCTTCACACACTGATAGCAACACCGCAGGAGAAATGCCAGCACAGGCTTCCAGTATCCGTAGTTTCAGGTGCTGCACATCTCGTATCTTCACACCATAGACAATTGCCTTCAGATGACCCCAAAGATAAAAGTCTAAGGGGGTCAGATCGGGAGACCTTGGGGGCCATTCAACTGGCCCACGACGACCAATCCACTTTTCAGGAAACTGTTCATCTAGGAATGCTCGGACCTGACACCCATAATGTGGTGGTGCACCATCTTGCTGGAAAAACTCAGGGAACGTGCCAGCTTCAGTGCATAAAGAGGGAAACACATCATCATGTAGCAATTTCAAATATCCAGTGGCCTTGAGGTTTCCATTGATGAAGAATGGCCCCACTATCTTTGTACCCCATATACCACACCATACCATCACTTTTTTTGTTCCAACAGTCTTGGAGGGATCTATCCAATGTGGGTTAGTGTCAGACCAATAGCGGTGGTTTTGTTTGTTAACCATTCACATAAAAGTTTGCCTCATCACTGAACAAAATCTTCTGCGTGAACTGAGGGTCCTGTTCCAATTTATGTTTTGCCCATTCTGCAAATTGTGTGCGCCTATCTGGGTCATCTTCGTTGAGATGCTGCAGTAGGGTAGGGAGAGTTTGTAAGGGTGCCATTTGTGAGTAGCTAATATCCGCCGAAGGGATGTTCGACTAATGCCACTCTCCAGTGACATGCGGCGAGTACTACGCTGTGGGCTCTTGCTGAATGAAGCTAGGACAGCCACTGATGTTTGTTCATTAGTGACAGTTTTCATGCGTCCACATTTTGGCAAATCCAACACTGAACCAGTTTCACGAAACTTAGCAAGCAGTTTGCTAACTGTAGCATGGGAGTTGGGTGGTCTCTTAGGTTGTCTTGCATTGAAATCTGCTGCAATGACCCGGTTACTGCGTTCACCAGATATCAACACAATTTCGATCCGCTCATCACGTGTTAACCTCTTCGACATGTCAATGGCTGTGAACAAAGAGAAACCTGTAAATAACTCATGAAAGAATGACGTTACATTAAAACCAAGCACACCATTGTTTTTCTTGTGAAATTCCCAATAAGTTTGTTGTGTCACATGACTCTCTTCCTATTGAAAAAACAAAAGTTGGATCCAAAATGGCCGACTTCCAAATGGCCACCGTGGTCACCACCCATCTTGAAAAGTTTGCCCCCTCACATATACTAATGTGCCACAAACAGGACGTTAATATCACCAACCATTCCCATTTTATTAAGGTGTATCCATATAAATGGCCCACCCTGTATATGGTTGTCACTTGGAATAAACTCACTCACTCACTCAGTCATCGTCATTACCGCTTAATCCTGTATTCAGGGTCGCGGGGAGCCTGGGGCCTATCCCAGGAAACTTAGGGCACGAGGCAGGATACGCCCTGGACAGGGTGCCAATCCATCACAGGGCACACAGAAATACACACACTCACACACTCATTCACACACTACGGGAATTTGGGAATGCCAGTTAACCTAACATACATGTCTTTGGAATGTGGGAGGGAACCGGAGTACCCGGAGGAAACCCACCAAGCACGGGGAGAACATGCAAATTCCATGCACACAGAGACGGGAATCGAGCCTGGCACTCGATTCTAATTAGATTTTAATAATCTAATTGTTGATGGCATGATGTTGATTTATTTATGGAAAAATTCCCCAGCTTCAGTTCTTCTTTTCAGTCAGAACTAAACCGTGGGCTGTGGGAAGGTATACATCATGAAAGGCTTTGCACTTTGTCTGCCCCAGTTTTTTTATGAAGCTGCAGGGGGTTTTTTTGCTTTTGCTTTTTTTGTGGTGTTTTTTTTAACAGCTCAGGGGAGAAAAGAAGGAAAAACACCATATTCCATGGCGTATTTTTCACTTATATATGTAGGTTACACTTCTGCCACAGCTTAAGTATAATGGTGGCCAGCTGCCACTAATCTATCATCAGTTCCTGTTCACATCAAACAGAATGAGGAATCGGAAAATCTGATCTTGACAGTGGTTCAGTATGGTTCGGTATGGTTGTCAGTGCCAGCCCGTTTCAGAAACTTTTTGGTATTTTCATTTCTTTTGTGATACACAACAGTCTGCAGAGATTACACAAAGCCCAGGAGCCAAGTGAAAAGTCAATACCACCTGAGCATCAAGCATCACCTATTTTATTTTGATACAAGACTTTCCAACTCACAGCTCAAGTTTTCTATCACAGTTACTTTCGGAGAAGAATAGACTTCAATCAATATTTTTTTTTGTATGGCACTTTTAACAATGAACATTGTCATAAAGCATCTTCATCTTGATGATTGTGGCTTGTATTGTTATCAAAGTGTGGTGTGAAATTTTGCTTCAAAAATACGTACTCACCAAGTGCTATAAAGATGATGCTGATGAGAGGAATAAGTGTGTCAGAGTTCATCTCAAAGCCAGTCACCATTCCCAATGGCTCTGTTGCAGACCCGACCTCAGCAGTTACGTTCCCAGGATCACATGGTGTTTTGTGGGTGTAGATAGTCAGTACCAGCATAGCAAGATACATTACAAATGCTGAAAATGTATAGAGCATATTTTACTATTCTATTTAGCAACCATAATATTGCAGAATGAATAAGCATATTGATTATGGTGAAGGATGAGCTAGATCACATAAGAACAAACCTGATACGTAGAGCAGAGTTTTCCTGCCAGCTTTGTCCATAAGAAAGGGTGCAGCCATACCAGGGATCAGTCTAACAAGTCCAACTATGGCTGCATCATACTCAGGTTTCTAGATATAAACAGTATATTGGAGGAATATAATAATATAATAGCAAATTTGTACTGATATACACAAAAGTCATGTCATCACCTGAACACTGATTCAATAGTTTCTTTTGAAGTGACATACCAGGACAACAACAGTTTTCTCAAAGATAGGCTCCAGATACACCAGGATGGGCGTAATACCCGTCATCTGCTGAAGGATTCTTAGTAATACACAGATTAAAATCGGCTTGTAGTAGAATGAATTCTTAAGATCTGACCACCGCCATCCAGCCTGTTGGACAGATTAAATTAGAGATTTTTTTTTCAGTTACAGTACGTTTCTCTAGGTGATTTTAACTAGATTTAGAAGAGAGAAGAAAGCACTAAATGTCATCAAAATATACAGTAGCTTTTAATTTTTAAGCCATAAGTGAATAGCCTAAGCTATGAATAAACAACAGGGTGTTCAAATCAATGCGGGACTACAATGCAGGGTGAAATTTGTGAAAGAAGGATTAAAAGTGATTGACATGTACAGAAGACATCAAGCACAGCACGGTGATGAGACACTTAGGCGCAGTAAAAGAATTTAAACGGTGCAAACATTTTAAATCATAGCCGATCCTGGCCGAGGTGGCTCAGAGCCCGCTGCAGTTGTTCCATTGAACATTCAGGGAATGGAAAGCCTGATTCTTGAAAAAAGACAGATATAGTAATTTGTTGCCAACTTGCAGAAGAGACTCATCTGTCTGTGGGAACTGAGCACACAATCATTCACCAACAC
Organism: Clarias fuscus; assembly: GCA_030347435.1. Taxonomy (NCBI): domain Eukaryota; kingdom Metazoa; phylum Chordata; class Actinopteri; order Siluriformes; family Clariidae; genus Clarias; species Clarias fuscus. Next base: position 30,578,683 of record CM059213.1, read on the forward strand.
CACTTGCACATTACAGGAACTCAGCTGGAAGTTATTGCAACATCTCCCAAACAGTTCTGACTTCGTTTCATGAGATTTCCACATGTTTGGACCATTAAAGGAGTTCCTGGGAGGCCAGCGCTTTAGATGTGAAGCAGGCATACCGAGAAAATTTTCTACATTGATGGCATCCAAGCACTAATTAAATGTTGGGATAAGTGCATTAGTGTAGCAGTGGATTATATACAGAAATAAAAGTAGTTTTAAACTCATAACCTTGATCAGTTATTCTGCACAATCAAAAGTCCTGGTTTGACGTGAACGCCCCACATACATCAGGACATGGGGTAAAAAAAAAAAACCTTCATAAAAAGAACATGGCAAACTCTGCACAGAGAGTAACCTCAAACCAGGAGGCCTTGAGCTACCTATGCAGTTATTTTATCATAAAGTATAAATTTAAAATGATGCAGAGATCTCCTGATCACCCAAATGAGCATGGGTTCTCTGTCGAATCTGGATTTTTCCTAGTGTCATCTCAGGGATTTCGTTCTTTGCTGCCTTTGCCCCAAGCATGCTCATCTAATTATAATTTATACATATTTACATAAATTTTTTTTATTATTCCGTATTGTAAGGGATAACCCCTAGAGGGCGCCAAAGCGCCCTGAGTCTTTTGTTTGTAGTTTATTTTGGTACTTCATTTCCCGTTATACATCTCGGTCAGGGGACGTGGGCGCTCAACTGAACCGAGTTGGTCATTAGTTTCTTTATAAATAGCTTGTTTGAGTTCTTTTGTGTTGTCTTGCATCTGTTGATTTACACCCCGTTAATGTCTGTGAGTTTAGTCCGTGTTTCCCGTTGTCTTTATTCGTGTTTTGGTTGTTTTATTATTAAAGTCTATTTGTTTGTTTAAGTTCCCTGTTTTATGTTTATAAAATAAACATCGTTCCTTTAAACACCTGGATCCTCTGCATATATGCCTCGCACCCGAAAACGTGACAGAATGCAAGACCGTAAAAGAGGCATAGCAGGGGAGCCCTTCCCCCGGGACACACACTTTTGGGGGGGGCAACGATGTTTGAAGCTTGGGAAACCGACGCGGAGAGCAGGAGGAGAACCAAGCGGCGTAGTAGAAGGCGGAGAAGGAAACCGGAAAGGAAGGAGCAGGAGGAGCTGAGACGGCAGCGTGACTGGTATGGCTGCCGGCTGGCGATACGGCGCACGCCATTCAGAGGTGGCGCAGCTCGGGGTGACATGAGTCCCCGCACCGACCGGAGTGCAGAGACCGGGAGGTCCAGATTCGGCGGTGACCAGGGTGGAGGGACACCCCACAGCATGCGGCTACAAGGAACGGCGTGTGGGCGGTATGCGCAGCCGGGAGCAGGATCCCAGCTAGACTGGAGCAGCGTCGGGCGGAGCGCCGAAAGGAATGAAGGGCGCATTCGTAACCTGCAGGAGCAGGTAGCTGACCTCCAGGAACTGCTGATGCAGCTGCGCCTCGAGGAAGGTCCAGACCTGCCAGCTCCTTTCCCGCGTTACAGCGACGACGAAGACGGTGAGCTCTACTACAAGGCTTTCAACGATGACAGCGGCGAGCTCTACTATTTGCTGTATAGCCTCGACGACGAAAGCGAGCTCAGCAGCGGCGATGATGAAGACGAGATCCTCTTTCCGCCGCAGAGCGGTGGCGACGACAGTGAGCCCTACAGCGTACCGTGTAGCTCCTTCGTCACCGTGCCGCCGAGCACAACGAGCTGTCGCCGCTGCACCACGCCGCCGCGCGCAGCGAGCTGTTGCCGCTGCACCGCGCCACCGAGCGCAGCGAGCTGCCGCCGTTGCACCGCGCCGCCGACCACGGCGCCGTCGTCATGGACAGCGAGCTGCCGCCGCTGCACCGCACCACCGAGCACGGCGAGCTACCGCCGCTGCACGGTGCCTTCGAGGACGGCGAGCTTCCGCCGCTGCACGGTGCCTTCGAGGACGGCGAGCTTCCGCCGCTGCACGGTGCCTTCGAGGACGGCGAGCTTCCGCCGCTGCACGGTGCCTTCGTCATGAACAGCGAGCTTCCGCCGGTGCACGGTGCCTTTGTCATGAACAGCGAGCTTCCGCCGCTGCACGTTGCCTTCGAGGACGGCGCCTTCGAGGACGGCGAGCTTCCGCCGCTGCACGGCACCTTCGAGGACGGCGAGCTGCCGCTGCTGCACGGCGCCTTCGAGGTCAGCAAGCTTCCTCTTCCTCCTCCGCCGCCTTCATGCGCCGCCGAGGTCAGCGAGCTTCCTCTTCCTCTGCCGCCGCCTTCATGCGCCGCCGAGGTCAGCGAGCCTCCTCTTCCTCTGCCGCCGCCTTCATGCGCCGCCGAGGTCAGCGAGCCTCCTCTTCCTCCGCCGCCGCCGTCATGCGCCGCCGAGGTCAGCGAGCCTCCTCTTCCTCCGCCGCCGCCGTCATGCGCCGCCAAGGTCAGCGAGCTTCCTCTTCCTGCGCCGCCGAGGGCAGCGAGCTTCCTCTTCCTGCGCCGCCGAGGGCAGCGAGCTTCCTCTTCCTCCGCCGCCGCCGTCATGCGCCGCCGAGGGCAGCGAGCTTCCTCTTCCTCCGCCGCCGCCGTCATGCGCCGTCGAGGGGAGCGAGCTTCCTCTTCCTCCGCCGCCGTCATGCGCCACCGAGGTCAGCGAGCTTCCTCTTCTTCCGCCGCCACCACCATCATGCGCCGCCGAGGTCAGCAAGCTTCTTCCGCCGCCGCCGTCTCTCATCGAGGAGGACAGCAAGCTTCCTCTTCCTCCACCGCCGCCGTCCTACGTCGCTGAGGACAGCAAGCTTCTTCCGCCGCCGTCTCTCAACGAGGAGGACAGCGAGCTTCCACCGCCGTTCTACATCGCTGAGGACAGCGAGCTTCTTCCGCCGCCCTGCATCAACGAGGACGGCGAGTTTCCTCCGCCGCCCTGCACCGGAAAGGACGGCACTCGTTCTCTGCCTCTGCCGCCCTACTGCAAAGGGGGCATCAGGCCATCAGGCCCGCCGGACATAGGTGCCAGCCTGGGGGTGAGGAGGGCAGACAGTGGACCCTGGGGGGGATGCCCGGGACCTCCTGTGGCGCCCCGGAGTTGTGCCCTTTGAGGGGAGGTACTGTAAGGGATAACCCCTAGAGGGCGCCAAAGCGCCCTGAGTCTTTTGTTTGTAGTTTGTTTTGGTACTTCATTTCCCGTTATACATCTCGGTCAGGTGACGTGGGCGCTCACCTGAACCGAGTTGGTCATTAGTTTCTTTATAAATAGCTTGTTTGAGTTCTTTTGTGTTGTCTTGCATCTGTTGATTTACACCCCGTTAATGTCTGTGAGTTTAGTCCGTGTTTCCCGTTGTCTTTATTCGTGTTTTGGTTGTTTTATTATTAAAGTCTATTTGTTTGTTTAAGTTCCCTGTTTTATGTTTATAAAATAAACATCGTTCCTTTAAACACCTGGATCCTCTGCATTTATGCCTCGCACCCGACAACGTGACACGTATGTATTTAGTTTTTACCTCTGTAAAGCTGCTTTGCGACAACGACCATTGTACTATACAAATAAAATGTAATTGAACTGAATTAAATTTAATTGAAGCATTCAGTCAGGTTACAATAATGTTTATGTATTTGGGTTTTATAATTCATCAAATCATCTCTGTTACCTTGGTGTTTATCTTTTACCTGGGAATTGACACTGTGCTGAATTTGATCAAGTTCATCTATGTAGTCTGAATTAGCGCCCCTGAGCCATTTGAGGGTTTTAACAGCCTCATCGTGTTTGTTTTTGATGATGAGGTAACGTGGCGAGTTCGGCATGTGCCACAGGAGGATTAACATAAACAGACCTGGGACTTGACCAAATACAGCCAGCCACCGCCACGGCAGAACCAAGCCTGTGGGGGAAGAAAATAAAGCTCCACTTAGATCACTGGAGGTCAAAGGTGTCACACAAAGGGTAGAGTATCACCAGATACCTACAGTATAGATGACTGTATAAAACAATACCTATGAGATTACTGTATATGTATATGAAAATTCCTAATATTGCTGCATCTTTCATACTTCTGTGAGTTTGTATTTGTAAATTGTAGCTTGATCATATGTCATACATTTGTCATGAAAGAGTGAGTATTTTTAGAACCAATAGTAATAATAGAAACCAGACAAGAAATGTAATTCTCACACACTCACTCACTCATTGTCTATACCACTTCATCCTGTATACAGGGTCACAGAGGGACTGGAGCCTATCCCAGAAGACTTAGGGCACGAGACAGGGTACACCCTGGACAGGGTGCCAATCCATCACGGGGCACACACACACACACACTCATACACTTGTCATGACTCCTGGATATAAATCAGACGCAGATGCAGTTTCCATATTCACAAAAAATAGTCCTTTTTATTTCTTTTTTTTACAATACAACAACCTCTCCGGGCGCGTACAGCGGTCCGGAGCTGACCTCCCAGGCCGGGTCTGCAGGTGAGCTAACAAAAAAAACAATCACTCAGGTGAGGAGAACGTGAACTTAAAAGAGGCACTTGCAAAGTCCATGTGGCAAGGGAGGGATATTCCAAGTCCCAAACGGTCCTTCACCTGCAGACACACTCAGTCCTGGGAGTGAGACGGGGAGAAGAGACAATACGTTTTACACACAACATACTAGACAAACCAGGTGAAGACAAGACAGGTGCACAACGGTGAACAGGCGAAGCCCTACGGGTTCGACTGGAATAAATAGTCAGACACACAAGGGGATCACAGGTGTTCGTGTTTAGTGTTTGAGTGCTGGTAGTACATACATAGACACACTAGGTGGGGACAAAGTACCAACTCAGTAATCCGGGGAACCTGATCTTATTCCCCTGAGCTGTGGAGGTACAGATGTTACAGTACCCCCCCCCCCAGGACCGGCTCCCAGGCGGGGATGTGAGGGCTGTCTCCGTCTTACCGGAGAGGGTCGAGGCCCACCAACCTGACGGGATGGCCGGTGAGGGGGACGACCCGGACGTCGTGGGGCCGGGCGTTCCGGCCTTTCCTGATGGAACTCTGTGATGAGCCCTTGATGTAAGATGTCCTTGGCTGGCACCCAGCTCCTTTCCTCCGGGCCGTACCCCTCCCATTCCACCAGATATTGGAGGGCACCTCCCCTCCTCCGGGAGTCTAGGAGTTTACTGACTCGAAACGCCGGAGCGCCCTCAATCTCCACCGCTCCAGGGGTTGCTGGTTCCGCCATACCTCCGTCCAGCGGTCCCCGGGTCACTGGTTTAAGAAGAGAGATATGGAAGACAGGATGAATGCGGATGTGAGAGGGGAGTTGCAATTTATATGACACGGGGTTTATTTGAGACACTATGGGAAAGGGACCTATATACCGGGGAGTGAGTTTACGGCACGGAAGGTTCAGGTGAAGGTCCCTTGTCGAGAGCCATACTCTATCACCTACCTGGAGCGGAGGACTTTCCCTTCGTCGTCTATCGGCAAATTTCTTAAAGCGACGAACTGCTTGAGAGATTTTGGTATGGGCATCTTCCCATACTTTTTCCGCTCTTTTAAACCAATCGTCCACCGTAGGGACTTCGGTGGGTGTGTTATCCCAGGGACAGAGCGGGGGCTGATGCCCGAGTATACATTGGAAGGGCGTTAGGCCGGTAGCGGAGTGACGTAGCGAGTTTTGAGCATATTCCGCCCAGATTAAACATTCTGCCCATTCGTGTTGACGGCTGCTACAATATGCTCGAAGATATTTTCCGAGTTCTTGGACAGTCCGCTCTGCCTGCCCATTAGACTCGGGATGATAGCCCGACGTTAGGCTAACAGTGGTTCCCAATTTCTGAAAGAAAGCTTTCCAGACACGCGCGATAAATTGGGGACCACGATCGGATACTATATCTTCGGGGATGCCATAGCAACGAAACACAGTTGTAAACAGGGCTTCTGCTACCTGGAAGGCTGACGGGAGGGAGCCGAAGGGGATAAATCTGCACCCCTTGGAAAATCGATCGATCACGACTAGAATAGTGGTGTAGCCTTTAGAAACGGGCAGATCCGTGACAAAGTCCACGGAGATATGGGACCACGGTCTGTTAGGTGTGACTAATGGCATTAATTTTCCAACCGGCAGGTGTCTAGGATTCTTAGATGTCGCGCAAACTGTACAGGATGAAACCACTGTTCCTACTAACCTCCGCATATCCGGCCACCAGTATTTTGGTTCTAACAGCCGAAATGTACGGATCGTCCCGGGGTGCCCGGCTGCTAGGCTAGTGTGTGCCTGGATAATTACCTGCTCTCGTAGTGACATCGGCACGTAGGTTCTTCCCGGAGGGCAGTGTCGTGGTGCGGTTTGGGACCGTGCCGCCTGTGCGATCTCCGAGTCGAGGTCCCACGTGATCGGTGCCACCACGAGAGACGAAGGCAGAATCGGCTCGGGTTCTGATGGTTCCTCCGGAGCTGTGTAGCACCGGGATAAAGCATCCGCTTTCTTATTTTTGGAACCGGGACGATAGGTGATAGTGAAGCGGAAGCGAGTAAAGAACAGTGCCCAGCGTGCTTGGCGCGGGTTTAATCGTTTTGCCTGTTGGATGTATTCTAAGTTGCGATGATCGGTTAGGACTAAGAATGGGTGTTCGGCTCCCTCTAGCCAGTGCCGCCACTCCTCTAACGCCGCTTTTACTGCTAACAGTTCGCGATTGCCGATATCATAGTTGCGCTCGGCAGGTGTTAGTTTACGCGAGAAGAAAGCGCAAGGGTGGAGTTTTTCTGGGTTGCCATGACGTTGCGACAGCACCGCTCCTACACCCACTTCGGAGGCATCGACTTCAACCAAAAAAGGCTTGGTTGAGTCGGGGATTTTCAGTATGGGTGCCGTAGTGAAAGCGGTCTTTAGATGTTGAAATGCCCTGCGTGCCTCCGGCGGAAACTCACGCAGACGCTTAGGCTTCCCCTTTAGCAGGGTTGTGAGCGGCGCTGCCAGCATACTGAATCCTCGAATAAAGCGTCTGTAAAAGTTAGCGAATCCCAGAAAACTCTGTAGCGCCTTTACCGATTGGGGTTCCGGCCATAGTTGCACCGCCTCCACCTTAGTCGTCTCCATTTCGACCCCCTGTGGCCCTATGCGGTAGCCGAGGAATGCAACCTCTTTTTTATGGAACTCGCATTTCTCTGCCTTCGCATAGAGCCCGTGTTTGCGCAGTCGATGAAGGACGGCAGTTACATGTTGGACGTGTTCGGCATATGACCGAGAGTATACCAAGATGTCATCCAAGTACACTATAACATACCGGCTTAACATATCCCTAAACACGTCGTTCATGAACCCCTGAAACACCGCAGGTGCGTTTACCAATCCATAAGCCATCACATTATATTGGTAATGGCCTGATGTTGTGCTAAACGCAGTCTTCCACTCATCGCCGTTACGCACACGAACGAGATTATAGGCGCTGCGGAGGTCGAGTTTGGTGAAAATAGAGGCGCCTCGGAGTTGGTCGATGGCGGCCGGTACCAACGGTAGTGGGTGCTTGTATTTCACTGTGACTGCATTGAGACCCCTATAATCAATACAGGGACGTAAGCCCCCCCCTTTCTTATCGATAAAGAAAAAACCTGCCGACGCGGGTGACGTGGACCTACTGATGAGCCCCTGCCGGAGAGCTTCACTCACGTATTCCTCCATAGCCCGCGTTTCCTCCACGGACAATGGATAAACCCGCGAGCTCGGCGGTGTTTTCCCCGGCAAGATATCTATCGCGCAGTCCCACGGCCGATGAGGGGGAAGTCGTGCGGCCGCCCTAATGCTAAACACGTCTTGAAACTGTGCATACTCTGATGGTACCTGTGTTGATACTAGGGCTTGCGGGCTTTCAATTGAGGTGGTTTGAACCGTCAATGTCGGCGGTATACATTTTTTTGCACATCTAGGGGCCCAGGATAGGATGCGAGATTTTTCCCAATCAAAATTGGGATTATGAGAGCTGAGCCATGGTAGACCCAGCACGACGGAATGATCGGACCGAGGGAGAACAAAGAATTTTAGTTCCTCGGAGTGACCGGGAAAAGTTAATCGCAGTGGCGCCGATATCTGTTTAATGGGTGAATGTCGAAGGTTATGACCATCCAGAGCTTTAATCGCGATAGGGGCTGGTAGCTTCGACAAGGGAGCCTGTAGCGAGGAAAGAAGAGAAGAAGTTATAAAATTTCCAGCCGAACCCGAATCTATAAGGGGGAAAACACACAAAGAACGGTTAAAATATGATATGTGAGCTGGTACACAGAATGAGTGATGGGTGCGTGGTGGAGTGATGCGTATTATTTTTTGTAATAATGGGCAATGTGTTATGCGATGCTTGTCCCCTCCGCAGTATAGGCACAATCCCGCTTGTATACGCCGCCTTCTCTCCTGGGCCGTGAGGCGGGAGGTGCTGAGGTCCATCGGTTCTCCCGGAGTTCCTTCGCGGGGGTCCGTCGTGGGAGTGCTGAGGCTAGCGCGACGGTTAATCTCCTGCCGTGCGGGGGCGATTTTCGGGGAGATGTGTCGTCGTTGGCTACGGAGGTGCTGATCTAGTTTGATGGCTAGTGCGATACAGTCGTTCAGGGACATGCCTGTGTCCCGGCAGGCTAATTCCAGTTGGACTTCGGGTTGTAGTCCGTCCCGGAACCTTGCCAGGAGACTGCGGTCGCACCAGCCACTCTCCGCAGCCAGGACCCGAAACCGAATCGCATAATCCGCGACGGTGGTCGTCCCCTGTTTCAGCCTCAGCAGCTGTTGTTCCCCCGTTTTACCCTGATCGGGGTGGTCGAATACCGTACGAAACTCCGAGAGAAACCGCGGGTAATCCTTCGCGGCGATCCCGCCTGCGCTCCACACTGCCGCGGCCCAATCCATTGCGGTCCCTGCGAGCTGCTGGGTGACGAAGCTGATTTTCTGCGCATCCGTCATCTCCGGATACTCTGCGAGCCACAGCTCACAGGCCAGGAGAAACCGCTTGCACCCCTCCGGATTTCCATCATATCTTTCCGGGGGGTTAGAGCGGGGTGGTAGTGGAGCGGAGCGCGAACCAGGTGCGCAGAGATCGGGCAAGCGGCGCATGAGTTGTTCCATTCCTCGCGCCATGTCATTCACCGCTCGGGCCAGCCCATCGATCTCATGTTGCTGTCCCCGAATGTAATCGAGGACTGGGGCCTGCTCCTCAGGAAGAGGGGTTCCTGCTGCGTCTGGATGGGCCTGTTCATCCGTCATGACTCCTGGATATAAATCAGACGCAGATGCAGTTTCCATATTCACAAAAAATAGTCCTTTTTATTTCTTTTTTTTACAATACAACAACCTCTCCGGGCGCGTACAGCGGTCCGGAGCTGACCTCCCAGGCCGGGTCTGCAGGTGAGCTAACAAAAAAAACAATCACTCAGGTGAGGAGAACGTGAACTTAAAAGAGGCACTTGCAAAGTCCATGTGGCAAGGGAGGGATATTCCAAGTCCCAAACGGTCCTTCACCTGCAGACACACTCAGTCCTGGGAGTGAGACGGGGAGAAGAGACAATACGTTTTACACACAACATACTAGACAAACCAGGTGAAGACAAGACAGGTGCACAACGGTGAACAGGCGAAGCCCTACGGGTTCGACTGGAATAAATAGTCAGACACACAAGGGGATCACAGGTGTTCGTGTTTAGTGTTTGAGTGCTGGTAGTACATACATAGACACACTAGGTGGGGACAAAGTACCAACTCAGTAATCCGGGGAACCTGATCTTATTCCCCTGAGCTGTGGAGGTACAGATGTTACAACACTAAGGGCAATTTGGGATCACCAACTGTGGGAGGAAACAGGAGTACCTGGAGGAAGCCCACCAAGCATGGGGAGAACATACAAACAGTCCAGAGGTGGGAATCGAAGGTACCCTGAAGGTACAATTCGACAGTGCTAACCACTACACCACCATGCTGCCTAAATATAATTCTGTACAGCATAAATAAAATGAAAGATAAAAATGAAAAGGTGTTTTACTTACCAAGAGCGTACAGTGCTAGACATCCAACGACAATCATGATCTGAGGAACGGATCCCAGGAATCCTCTGATGCTTGGATGTGAAATCTCTGACACATAGGCCTACAACATTAAAGCATGATCTTTTTTTATTCATAATAAAGGTGTTTATAAGAGTGATTAAAATTTTGATTTGGTTTTTAGGACTCAAACCTTTTACAAAGTCTACAGGAACTCTACATTTATGCATCAATTTTAAGAACTGACACATAAATGGGGAACATCTATAACACTGCCCAGGTGCTGTTTAGATTACAGACAACAACTAGACAAAAAATATATTTTATAAGGTCTTAAAATTTTCTGCATACCGTATGGTTATCACTTTTTTATTGAGATAGGCAAGGGGCTTAATGCACTCTGCTCTGACTAAACATGTCCTTACACCTTCCTGGCAATTACAGTTCTTACAATTTTTACCATTTGATTTACACAATAGAGGCAGCACGGGGGTTTAGCGGCTGGCACTATCGCCTTGCACCTCCAGGGTCTGGGTTCGATTCCCGGCCAGGTTCAATTCCAAGTCCAAATTATGGACCTCCATTAAACAAATTTATTTAGGAAGTGTTTTTAGGAAGTGTTTTTAAAAGAAACACAAATTTAAGTCTTGAAGCACCATGTACCTACAGGAATGGAGCTGGCAGCAATGCCAGCAGCGACACCTGTGAGCAATCTGCCCATGAGAAGCAGCAACCATTCTTTCGCTGTGGCCATCATGAGGAACCCTGCCATTAAGGGAGTTACGGATAACATGATGCTTCGTTTCCTTCCGAATTTGTCATTCATCACTATGGCACTCAGCCCTCCTGCTATAACTCCTATCGAAAAAACAGACTGTTCAACAAATGAGACCAGAATTACAGTCAGATTTAGATACATGAACTGTATAAGATGGTCTTTTTTGTTAGATATTTCATGTAAATATGGAGAAAAAATATTGCATTGCCATAAAGGGGTCAGGGGTAGCTCAGTGGTTAAGGTATTGGACTACGGTTCGGAAGGTCCCAGCTTCAAGTTCCACTACCACCAAGTTGTCCCTGTTGGGCCCTTGAGCAAGGCCCTTAACCCCAACTGCTCAGATGTATAATGAGATAAAAAAATTTTAAAAAATGTAAGTCGCTCTGGATAAGGGCGTCTGCCAAATGCGTAGATGTAGATAAAAGCGAAGTAACTTTATTAGGGTTATGTTACATCCTTCAATTTATATTGTTTATATTATTTATAATGCTTAATGCAGTTTAGGATATTCAGTAAGAATCAAACAAGCTGCTCTTACCCCAAACCAAGAAATCTGATTAACATCCATGTGCAAACGTGGTTCGTTATCCTCGTGAAGCTGCGGGATAACCGCGGAGGGAAATACCATGGCGTATCCAAAAATAAAGCTGCCCAAACTAGACGAAAAGGCCGCAAAGTAGAGCTTGCCATTTCTACAGAGAAACAAGTTTACAGCACAAATTTATAAAATAAAATAAAAAGAGTTTCACCTATAAGTTAACAGGCTTTTTGAGCTAAAAGACAGAGAAGTATAATTAGTTAAAATTAAGGTGGAAGGTTATTAAGTACATTTACTTCATTCCTGTACTTAAATTCTGTTGTGCAAAATTCTGTTGATCGACAAACAACCCACAAGTTAATGCCAAGCAAGAAAGAAGCGCTTTTATTTTCTCCCCAGGGAAGGTGTGTGTGTGTGTGTGTGTGTGTGTGTGTGTGTGTGTGTGTGTGTGTGTGTGTGTGTGTGTGTGTGTGTGTGTGTGTGCGAGTGAAGGAAGAGGCCAAAAAAGCTACACTGACGTCAACATTTCTAATGAACAAAAGGAACTGCGTGACTGCAGTTTTAGATACAGGTGTTGGTTGAAATCCTCCTACAACCATCCGCTCCTTGTTCTTGAAGCACATACAGTAACTCCCTGCTCACAATGTTCTTCTTCTCAAGGCCATAGTAATAGAGCTCTCAAAGGCACATGAAGAGTCTTTTTGAATGACACATCTGTCTAACTCGAAATACAGTACAGTATGTTCAACTACAGAAGTATGATAAAGAAAAAAGTTGATCAATAATTGTGGATTGCAATTAATAATATTTTCTATTACAGTACATAATATGTCACGTACCTGTATATTACTTGAGTAGTTTTATAAGAGAACACTTATCTGTATCTCTGTACTTTCTATTTCACTACATTTCTTCATGGTGAATTAACTAAAGTAAAAAAAAAAACAAGGCAGACAAAAGGTAAGACAGTATGACAAAAGAGTGAGTGAAAATGTAAAACAAGGCTCATAAATACAGTTTTACTCTCTTGCCGTTTATATTAAGCAAGTGTGGTGCAACCTATGGTCTTGGCTGTTAACAGTGGTTATAAGCCGCAATTATTTATTCTGTACATGTTCACATGTTGTCTTTGACAGCTAACTGTTTAACAAGCAACTGGAGTTTGATCTAAGTTCTTTCAAATGCATTTAAAATATACACACACATCTCTCTTTTTTGTACTGTATGTGAAGCTGAAAGCCTTGGTTAAAGCTAAAAGCTTACCTATTCTGGATGAATGGGGGTGGATAGAATCTGTCCAAGTGCCATCCAGCACTTTAGGCAAGGGTTATTCCCCACCTTAGAGATATATCCATAATTTTTGGGTCAGGTTATCAGCTCAACGGCTTCTTGTATCTGAGCACTTGGATGGGAAGGACTTTGATCAAGGGTCAAACAGTGGCAGCCTGGCAGCATCAGGGCTCAAATTGGGGAACCTTCTAATCAGCAGTCCAACTACTTAACAACCGAGCTACCTCTGTCCCCATTCTGGATGATTATGTGATCAAAATATTATTAAGTGTATTTTTTTTATCTTAGTTCATGGTAAAAGACTGGTAGAGTTAAACCTTGGATAGCAAGCATAACTCGCCCCAGAAGTGCGCTTGTAATCCAAAGTATATCAAAGTGGATTTCCCCATAAGAAATCATGGAAAATCCAATGATTCATTCCACAACCCAAAAATGTTCATACAAATATAATTAATACAAAATGTAAAGTAAGAATATAACAAATTAACCAGCACTTTACCTTTTTGAAAAGATCCATGGCTGGTATGAGACGAGAGAAGAAGGAGGGAAGGGGCTACTGTGTACAACAATTTTCAATCACACACACACACACACACACATGCACACACACATACGCGCACACACACTAACAGAATCACTGCTCTCTGACAAAGAGTCAGAAACTCTGGAAGTTGGAATTTTTACCAAGGATCCTCTCTAACCACACTTGCTTTTGCCTCTTTTTGAGGATTTCACAGAAATGTGACCTGACAAATATCAGAGAAATGTTATTTGGTTTGTTAAGCCACACAGTGACCTATGAATCATTCAAGCATAAAAAAATATCTAACTTAAGGCATGAACCAGTGAGAAGCAGGTGCAGATGATGAAAGATGATCAGGTTGCTGGTGAGGTTGTTACATAAACAACCGATTTTTAAACTGTCTACAGTAATGTGTAATCTTTAGGCACATTGTAGCCTGTCACAGTAAAACATTTGTTCCTATTTCTTCAATTGAATCTACAACATTTAATAAATACAAATGAGCGGTGGCTCAAGATTTTTACCCACTACCATACTGTACTGACAAAAATGTCCTGTGAGTAAATTTGTATGTGTGGGTTATAATTTTGGGGGATTGTAAAATTAATTTACAATTCAATTAATTCTAAATCAAATATAATTGTATGGACATATAAAACCTTTCATAGACCTGAGACTTCAAACCTTTAATGAAGCTCTCATCAGTCCTAAAGCCACATGAGGTTTGAGATTCTGGTCCGTACTTGTACAGATGTTGTGTAATAACTGCCAAAAGCCATTTTACTGACTGCATAATTTATCTTCTCACAATCACCCCAAGCAAAAACTCCCATTATTCTTTGCTCATTTTTAACAGTTTCTTCTATGACAGGAAATTATTCATTTTTAGTCTTTTTGTTAAATAAACATTTGAATTATTCAGTTATGAGTGCATAGCTATGGTTCTTTCAAGATGAAAGGAAAATATGATTAATCAGATTGTTGTTACTTGAGATTTACTTGTCATTTTAACCTTTTAAAAAAAACAGCTGATCATCATCATTCAAAAGTCACTCATCAAATCCGTATCAACATTTCATGGTTGAATCTGCTGATTCTGGGTCTGTCTGTTATAAATAGAGAAAAGCCACATCCAGCCTCTTTTTACACCTATTGAGTAAATACAACTATCGTCCGTAACATTATGACAACCTGCCTAATATTTAGCAGACACACCATTGTTCAAACCAAACAGTAATGACCTGTGTGTTCTGATACCTTTCTATGGGAACAGGCATTGTCCTTTTTAGCAAATTGAGCTACAGACGTTGTTGTCTTGGATCAGACTACATGGATGAGCAATTTCTCGCCAAGTGTATCAATGACCATTAATCAAGCATTACCCTGTTGGTGGTTCCCAGCAGTTTAGGAGTTGCTCTAAGCCAGTCATCCAGCTAACACAATTTGACCCTTGTCAAAGTGAATCATATCCTTATTCTTGCGGCGACCCATCAACTTCAGGGACAAAATGTTCACTTGCTGCCTAATATATCCCACCCACTTCCAGGCATCATTGTAATGAGATATTGTAACTGTAGCTACTGTGATAAAGGTGACAGACTCATGGGCGGCCCAGACTCACTGATGCATGTGAGAAGCGAAGGCTGGTCTGTGTATTCTGATCCAGTAGAAACGATTTGATTGTAGATCAAATCGATGAAAAGGTTAATGGCGTCAGAACTCACAGTGCGTTACTGTCTTGGTGGCAAAAAAGGGAGACCTACTGTATATTTTTATAATTGTATGAAAAAAGGGAAAATAAAATTAATATGTTCATGAACAGTTCTTCTCAATTAAAAAAAGTTCCCGCGCTGTAATTAATTTTTTTTATTTTTTTAAATTAATTTTATGACGGCTCCTCGTATTAGGTGGGTGGTCATAATGTTATGGCTGATCGGTGTAGTGTGGTGAGGCTGCCACTTTAGAGGTCCTTGATTTTTGTCATTGAACTGCAATTTGAGATGAGCTCCTCACCAGAAGGTGGCTCTTACACTGTAGTTACTGTAACAAGAGAGCAGAGGTCACTCATCACAAACTGTGAGAATGGGCTACAAGAGAAAAGTGATGTATTGTAGTAGTTGTGAAGTGAATGAAAGGCCAGTGACCTCCTGTCTGAAGGAAAGCTCTACTGTTCATTCATGATGGAAAAATGACACAGAACTGAAATAAACGTCCTTCTTCTCTTTCGGAGCAAAAAGCCTAGTTCATATAATGCTACACTCGAGGATCGATTGTAGAATGGCGACAATATACAGGACCTTTTTTTTCACAAAAAAAAAACTTTTATTATGGAAACAGATGAATTTTAAATTGACATCAGTAAAACTGTGAGGATTTTTTTTTTTTTTTTTTTTATTTTGCAGCAGTGGATGAAGGTGTATCAAGTTCTGAAATGGTCCTCAATTTCCTCCAGCGTTCGCCCTTTCGTTTCAGGCACACACTTGGCTGTGAATATGATGCTCATCACACAGAATACAGAGAAAAACAGGAAAGGTCCATAGAGTCCAAATGCATCCTGTGATGGAGGAAAGTTTAATAAATTAGTTTGAAAATATCATTCGAATGAATAGTTTTCAGTTCTTGTTTGACAATATTAACAGGAAATGTACCACTGCCTGCATGAAGACCTCTGTCAGCACAAAAGCAGTGATATAGCTGACCATCACACACACGCCCGAAACAACACCACGCACTCGCATGGGCAGAATCTCCGACATCAGCAGCCATGTGATCGAACCCCAGCCTATTGCATAACCTGCTCAGAGGAAATTTGAACATTAATAATTAAAATTATACACAACACAGTGCTGTTTAATTCATGAATCTAATTGGTAAGAAAGTGACAATTTATAAGATGCAATTTTTACATTCATGCAAATCTTTTACTGTAGCAGATTTCTCTCATGTTGAACATTTCTTTTTTCCACCTCAATACACCTTTTCTACACTGCCTGGCCCAATAAATGTTGCTATTTCACAAAGGTCATCAATTTTTTTCCTTTTAGGTCATGGACAGTTATATAAGCCTTCCACTGCATGTCACATTGTGTTAGTTGTCATGGTTGTGTATGTGACAAAATTCCTATTTAAATTTGTAATTTTAATAAAATAATGTTGTTGCCCCGGAGATCGCTAGTTCGAATCCCGGGTGGTGCTGTAACCTCTCGCAGCCGGAGGTCTAGAGAGAGCTGATTGGCCGAGCTCTCTCAGAGGGGTGGGATGAGAGGTACTTAGTGCTTCCACATTAATCACGGCTCTACAGCCAGTCAGGGGCGTCTGTGAGCTCGCGCAACGGTGCCCCCAACGGTGCGCGAGCGAGCAGTTCGAAAAGATGCGGTCGGCTGGCGTCACGTGGTTCGGAGGAAACACGTGATAGTCTTCGGCCCTCCCGGCTGAGTGGTAGTAGTAGCCTTAATGTGGGAGCCCCCTAGTGACGGGGAGGAATTGGACACGACTCAATTAGGGATAAAATCGGGGAAAAAAAAAAAAAAAATAATAATAATAATAATAATGTTGTTGCCACTTAATATAAATTTATTGTAGGAATGTAATTGTTGATGGAATGCTTCATTTATCTATGGAAAGATTCTACAGCGTCAGTGCTTTGTTACAGTCAAACGTAAGGCCGTGGGAAAGTCTACAAGATGAAAGGTTTTGCACTTTGTGGGGGTTTTTTTTCTTTTTTTTTTTTTGCTTCTTGCTTATATGAGATGCTCTAGGCTTTTTTTTTCTTTTCTTTTTTTGTGGTGTGTTTAGCAGCTCAAAAGAAAAAAGAAGATGCTTTTGGGGTAGCACCTGTTTATACTGTAGTTGTGATTATAGGAAATAACACAATTTTATGGTTTCAGAAATTGTATTTTCTTCTTCTTCTTTTTTTTTTGATGTACAGCAGCCTGCAGAAAGTCCATGAGCCAGGTGAGAAGTCAGTACCACCTGAACACCAAACATCAGTCAAGCCCCAGTCACAAGAATTTCACAACTCACAGCTCAAGTTCCACCTTTGGGCATGTGTTCGTGGAGGTTGCATGTTCGACCTGTGCATGGTGGGTTTCTTCCTATTACTCAACTTTTTTTTTTCCCACAGTCCAAGGATAATTAGCATTTTAAAATTCTGTGTGTGGGAGTGTCTGCTTGTTCCCTGCAATGGATTGGCACCCTGGGGTAGGCTCTAGGCCTAGGACCTGTACAAGATAAGCGGTATAGAAAATCTGTGATCAGTTTTTAACTATAATTCATTGTTTCCATTTGAAATTTTTTGCTATTTTGGGGATTTTGAATGACAATTAATAGCTGATTCATAGAAATACTGCTAGATTTGTTGACAGCATCAAATTAAGGCAATTAGCTCCGACATCCCGCTTCAATAAACAGGACCATCCCTCTGTGTTTTGCTTATGACAAGCGAAATTATGCCAGATGCCTGTCTCTGAGATGACCTTGCTGTCTGAGACTCACCCCAAAGTCCACCAGCATATGCTACAAGGAGGCTTCTTGGGACAACTCAGTGATAGTAACAACAGAATTATCCTGCATGCCAAGCATACGGTGATGGCCAAAGGTATTACGCCAACATTTGTCATGTACTGTATTATAGTTCTCCCTGTGCACAAAACATGCAATTTTGCTAATTAGTTCTAGCCTATCTGGCTGAAGTGTTGTGCTAATTAACTGAAAGATTAATGAAAACCTGTCAATGTGACAATGGTATTCAGCTTCAAGAGCCATGGCCTGGGTCATCTCCAGACCTAAACCAAGTAGAAAACTGTTGGAAAATGGTGAAGAAATCAGTGGCGGTTAAGAAACTTCTCCTGTACATGATCATCAGGAAGCAATCAAGCAGGTGTGGTGTATTCATATTATATTGATTGTCATTATTTAAAAAAAAAATGTGAGTCTCATTAAAATGTAATTAAAACTTTTGCCCAAGCTCTGCATGTCTTTCATCATCATAGTAGCTGAAGATAAAAAATATTTTCATGTAATGCACCAGATACATCAGCATCATCAAAAGATTTTTTTTTTTTTATCAACTGACAGCACTATACAGTGGAACCTCGAATTGCGAGTAACGTGGTTTACGAGTGTTCCGCAAACCGAGCAAAGATTTTTAATACATTTTTAATCGGAAACCGAGCAAGTATTAGTTTACGAGCGCCGAGTATCATGTATCACGCATGCGACTCTTATTTTGACACCGAGCGTCACTCTCTCACCTTTCCTCACCCCTTTACCCATCCCCCCCCACGGCTTTGCAAACACACAGAAACTCTGCTCGTCTCTTATGCGTCTCTGCGCGTAATTTGACCGGCACACACACACACACACACACAGACGCTCTTTTGCCTTTCCACCCCCTCCTCGGCTTCACAAACACACAGAAACTCTGCTCTGTCGCGATTCTTTTCAAAGGTAAGGTGCTGGTTCATTAGTTTTTTTGTTTTTTTACTTTACAGCAGTGATTCCCTTAGTATGCGCGCATGCCAGTCTCAGAGACATTTCTTTTTTCCCTGTTAAAACGGTGTTTCCGTTGTGTTTAGGTGTGTGTCCATTTGTTGTGAAACTTAAAAAGTGATTCCGTTAGTATGCGCTCATGCCACTCTCAGACTCTTAGAATTTTCATTATTTCTTATGGGAAAATGATAATTTGGTTTACGAGTGTTTTGGAACACAAGCCCACTTCCGGAACGAATTATGCTCGTAATCCAAGGTTCCACTGTATATATTATACGGATTGTACTTGAATTTACATTTGTAAACATGTTTACATTCAACTAATACAAAGTGATTTAAATCCATGGATTAAATAATTGAATATATATGATTGTATTGAAATATTTGATTAAATGCCATTAACTCATCTTAACATTGTTCATATTAATCAGTGTGATAACATGAAAACTTCATTGTACTAATTTCATTTTTTTTATATTGTTATTATCTAGAGTACTCCAACTGCTGAATTTGGTAACTCATTTATCTCTACTGTAAGTATGATATGATATTGTGGTATAAGAGAAAAATATCACTTCACGATATTGTGTTTATTTCCATTATACAACACCTTGATTGTGGGTTGTATTGTTATCAAGCTGTGGTGTGAAATTTTGCTTCTGGTGTGAAAACCAAATACTCACCAAATACTATCAACATGATGCTCATGAGAGGAATAAGTGTGTTAGAGTTCATCTCAAAGCCAGTCACCTTTCCCAATGGCTCTGTTGCAGACCCGACCTCAGCAGTTACGTTCCCAGGATCACATGGTGTTTTGTGGGTGTAGATAGTCAGTACCAGCATAGCAAGATACATTACAAATGCTGAAAATGTATAGAGCATATTTTACTATGTGTTTAGCAACCATAATATTGCAGAATGAAAAAGCATTTTGATTATGGGGCAGGTTAAGCTAGTTCACATAAGAATAAACCTGATAGGTAGAGCAGAGTTTTCCTGCCAGCTTTGTTCATGAGAAAGACTATGATTATACCAGGGATCAGTCTAACAAGTCCTACGATGGCTGCATCATACTCAGGTTTCTAGATAAAGACAGTATATTGGGGAAATATAACATGAGCATTAAACAAATTTAACAGGCAAACTGATACTGTAGGCACAGATGTCACGTCATCATCAGTACACTGATTCAATAGTTTCTTTTGAAGTGACATACCAAGACAACAACAGTTTTCTCAAAGATAGGCTCCAGATAAACCAGGATGGGCGTAATACCCGTCATCTGCTGAAAGATTCTTAGTAATACACAGATCAAAATCGGCTTGTAGTAGAATGAATTCTTAAGATCTGACCACCGCCATCCAGCCTGTTGGACAGATTAAATTGGAGATTTTTTTTTTTTCAGTTACGTTTCACCAGAGTTTTTAACTAGATTTGGAAAAAATTACTAAATATCATTAACATATAGCTTTTAATGTTTAAGCAATAAGTGAATAGCTTAGACTCTAAATAAAAGGTGGGGCATTTATGTTAAACCAGGACGTGTCATGATTTGTAATTAAATCTCTGGTGAATTAATGTGTAAAGCCGATTTACATTTACAGAAGACTTCAAGACCAGTACAGTGATGAGATCCCAGCCGAGGTGGCTCGGGGCTCACTGCTGTCATTCCCGTTAATATTCACCGAACCTATGAATAACTTGTTGCCAGCTTGCGGAAAAGACACATCCAGAGCACATACAGTTCTGACTCCCTCCAATCCATTTCCACATGTTTGGCCCATTAAGGAGTTCCTGGGAGGCCAGATGTGAAGCAAGCGATCCAGTCATGGCTCTGATGCACTAGGAAAACTTTGTACCTTGACAGTATTCAAGCACTAGTGAAACTCTGGGATAAGTGCATTAGTGTAGCTGGTGATTATATTGAGAAATAAAAGGATTTTTTACTCTCATGACTGGATTCTTTTATTCTGCACAATCAAAAGTCCTGGTTTAACATGAACACAGCTCATACAAAAGCACTATACATATCAAATTAAATTAAATTGAATCAAATTGATGAATTCAATTGTTTGTTTTTTTAATATAATATAACAGATCATGTCTATTACCCTGCTGTTTGTTTTTACCTGGGAATTGACACTCTGCTGAATTTGATCAAGTTCCTCTATGTAGTTTGAATCAGGGCCCCTAAGCATTTTCAGGGCCTTGATAGCCTCGTCACGTTTGTGTTTGATGACGAGGTAACGTGGTGAGTGCGGCATGTTAAACAGGAGGATTACCATAAGCAGACCTGGAAATTCGCCAAATAGTGCCAGCGACCGCCACGGCAGAACCAAGCCTGTGGGGGAAGAAAAGAAATCCTACTTAGATCGCCGACAAACAAAGGTTTTGCACTGATGTTAGAGTATCAGTAGGATGCCTACAGGATGTAAAACAAGACCCACAAGATTACTATACTGTATGTGTATTTTTGCACTGCAGCTTGACACATGCCATATATTTCTTATGAAAGAGTATTTTTAGAACTAACAGCAAAAGAGGTACCAGACAACTAATATAATTCTGTACAGAATACATAAAATGACAGAAAAGGTACAGTAGATGGTGTTTTGCTTACCAAGAGCATAGAGTGCTAGACCTCCAATGACCATCATGTTCTGAGGAGCAGGTCCAAGCTTTCCTCTCAGCCCTGGATGTGAAATCTCTGACACGTAGATCTGCAACATTAAAGCAGGATTATTTTTTTAAAATCCATAATAAATGTGTTAATAAAAGTTCAGTTGGGAATGTTAATGGTATATTTTCAACAAATCATTTCACAACAACTACAGGATCTCTGCATTTACTGTATATGCCAAATGAAAGGACTGAGTATGTCCATTGCATTGCAGGAGTCAAGTCATAAGCAAATGTGTCAAGAATATATTTCTGATATCATCTATAACATTGACCAAGTGCTGTTTAGATTACAGACACCTTTCCTGATACATTAAGATCTTAAAATTGTATGCACATGGTCATCAAGATGTTTAATGCACTCTGCTCTGGCTAAAACATGGAAATTAGTGGTTTGAAGCACTATGACCAGAATTGTACCTACAGGAATGGAGCTGGATGCAATGCCTGCAGCGACACCTGTGAACAATCTGCCCAGAAAAAGCTGCACCCAGTCTCTCGCTAGAGCCATCATGAGAAATCCTGCCGTGGATGGAATTGCGGATATCATGATGCTGTGTTTCCTTCCAAATTTGTCATTCATCACCATGGCACCCAGCCCTCCTGCTATAACTCCAATCGAAAAAATCGACTGTTCAATAAATAGAGCAGAAATACAATCAGATGTATTGGATGCATGTACTGTATGAGAGGTTTATTTTGGTTACATATTTTGTTTAAATATGGAGAAATACAGTAAGTGCAGTCATAAGAGAGAAGGTAAGCAACTTTATTACATAGGCTTGTGTCACATCATTTAATGTACATTGTTTGCATTGGATATAATAAAGAATTACCCACCCTTTAACATAATCATATTTTGTTGCTTTGCAGCCTAAAAAGAAGGCAGACACAGTTTTTGTTTTATCCAGGCGTATCCCACAACTTTTAACATCAAAATGAAAGATATAACACCACCACCAATGTATCAGAAAAAGACCAGATGGAATAAAATACAGAATCAATGATTTGGAAAAGTATCACCCTCCTCCTAAAATTACCTATAAACAGGTGAAAATAATCACTTTCTCAATGGCACACGAAGCCATTTGACTTTCACCTGTGACCTGTATTGACCCGTGATCAGTCCCTGTGATTTGATTTGCTCAACATAAAAAGTTGGAGCAGTTCAGTCCCTGGTAGAAGCAAACAATCAACTGGTAAGGCACCATCAAAACCGTTCAAAATGCATACAAGTCAGGAGATACGAAAAAAAAAGAATTACATTAAGCACAGTGAAGTCTATTCCTAAGAAGTAAAAGGTTTGTGTTACAACAGAGATCCTCTCTGGATCAGGACACTGCTTCAAACTGAATGAAAGAGCCAGGAGGAAACAGGTTAGAGAGGCTATCGAGAGGCCTACAGCAACTCTGAAGCAGTTGCAGGAATTTATGACAAAGAGTGGTCATTGTGTGCATGTGACAACCATATCACAAACTCTTCACATATGTGGATGTATGGAAGGGGTTCAAGAAAAAAGCCTGAGGGTCTGAGCTTTGCAAAATGCACTATGATGATTCTGATGCCACATGGAAAAAGGTGTTATGGTCAAATAGGACTCAAATGTAATTATTTCCACAACATCAAACTGTATGTCTGGCAGAAATCCAATATAGCTCACTGTCTAATAACATCATTCCTACAGTAAAGCATGGAGGTGGTAATATCCTGTTATGGGGGTGATTCCCTGCAGTAGGGACGGGAGTGCTAGTCAGGATAGAACAAAAAGGAATGGGGAACAATAATGTCAAACACTTTTTGGCATTGATGAAAATTTGCTGCCCTCTCCCATAAAGTTGTCAATGGGAAAAAGGTGAATGTCCCTGTATGGCCTAATCAGAGCCCAGACTTAAACCCCATTGAAAATCTGCAGTTGCAAAGAATAGTGGGCTAATATTGTTCAAGATACAAGTCTTGATGTTCAAAGCTTCGTGTGGCATTGAGAAAGTGATCTCACCTGAGTGAGTTTATAAGTCAATGTTAGAAGGGGGGGGGGGGGGGGGGTGATCCTTTTCCATATCCATATGTTTTCTCCTTTTTGCTGACATGTTGATGTTATATCTTTCACGTGAATGTTAAAGGTTTCACTGAGTAAGTACAGTAGAATAAAATAAAAACTGTGCCTGTTGCTGCAAAGCAACAAAATGAGATTATTTCAAAGGGGGTCATTCTTTTCTATACCCACTGTCTATTGATCATAATGCTTAATGCATTTTAGGATATTTAGTGAGAATTGAACAAGCTGCTCTTACCCCAAACCAAGAAATCTGATTAACATCCATGTGCAGATGTGGATCATCGTCCTCCTGAAGCTGTGGAATCATCGCGGAGGGAAGTACCATGGCGTATCCAAAAATAAAACTACCCAAAATAGCCGAAAAGGCTGCAAAGTAGAGCCTGCCATTTCTACAGAGAAACAAGTTTACAGCACAAATTAAAACTTACATATTAACGTTACTTTTACTGCACTACTGCAAATATCTGTACTTTCTATTTCACTGGATTTCTGCATGGTGTAATGTTACTGTATGTAACTATAGTTGTGGGTAGAATTTGAATCAGGAATACCATCACCTGCTGACTATTATGGTTAATTTTGCTATTTGCCTTATCCCTCCATTAAATGCTAAACCATGTAGCAGGTGTTTGAAATCTAAAGCAATGATGGTTGCAGACAGCAACAAAGCACAATGTGTGTGTGTGTGTGTGTGTGTGTGTGTGTGTGTGTGTGTGTGTGTGTGTGTGTGTGTGTGTGTGTGTGAGAGAGAGAGAGAGAGAGAGAGAGAGACTACTGTGAGCTACAGTAATACAACTTTAGTATTTTTGACTTAGTACTTAAGTACTTTGAAGTTGAGTCTCTTTTGTACTTTTACTCAAATAGAAATGGAGGACTTTTACTTTTACTTGAGGAATATTTTACCTGATGTATCTCTACGTTTACTTAAGTACAGGGTTTATGTACTTTGTCCGGATGCGGATATACACAAAACATACAATACTCAGGACAATCAATATACACAAAAAATATGCATCTGACAGTTAATACTTAGGGCAATGAATAAAGAGACTTAAACATACTGAAACATGTTAAAACAATAGTGCATGTCAGCAAACCCAAAATTACACCACAACTTATTCACTTTAAGGAACTAATGTAGTGGAGATTCAACTAAGAATAAAATTTCTTTGAATAAAACTCTTTAATGCAGTGCTTACGGCCAGGGAAGCCGTTCTCACACCAGCAACTCTGATCATCTCCAAAGGACAGAATGGAATCACGGTGAATATAGATTCTTCTGGTTAATAATACAAAAAAAAATCCATGAATAATAAATGCACAAGAGCATCCCTAATCACATAAAGCTTTGTTACCTAATATGGGACGAATGCATACAAGTTCTAGTCAAAAACAGGAAAAGCAGAACAGAGCACTGAAAGCCACAGGTTGAGGAAGTGTGCTCCTTGGGCTACTTCTGTGCAACAATGCTTCTTCAGTACAAATCATTGCCTAGTACGAAATTCAGCAGACATCCTGTCTGTTATCTTTCAGCAATCTATTTAGTAATTTAAAACATGGTTTTGTAGATAGAGAATTTGTTGAAGCTGAATGGAAAAAAGGAGACCACTATTAAAGTGGGACGCATTTTTGTCACAGGTTTTGTTACTGCACAGGACACCTTTATAAAAGCTTAAGATCTCCTTTGTTCAAGTGCATAATGAAGTAAAGAAACCACTGATGATTACACAAGTGACACAAGATACACAAGGTGCATTACATTACATTTATGGCATTTAAATGACGCCCTTATCCAAAGCAACTTGCATTTATCTTGTTATACACTAACGCTCAAAAGTTTGAGATCACAACAAATTTCTTTGTTTTTGTTTAGTAATTCTGCAACAATACTGGGGATTTCAAACCTATGAAATAACACATATCACAGTAGGTAATTATGTAACAACAACAGTCAGTTCTTATTTTAAGACACGGAGGTCAGCCTTTCTGGACCAGTTCTTGCAAGACCGGTATTGGCATTTGCATTTGCAAAGCCCATCACAGCCTCGGAAATCACCAATTAAGAAACAGCACATCAGATTAGAGCCGTTATGAAGGCTTTTACAGAGCATAAGTAGCAGATACATCTCAATATCAACTGTTCAAGGAGATCTTTACGTATTTTTGACGCCTTCAGCATTGTTTTACAATGTAGAAAGAAATAAAAATCACGAACGATCATGGAGGTAGAAAGCGAGCTTAGACTAGCAGCTACTTTTTCAGTTGTAAGTGTTATGAAGCCTTCATTTTAAGTTTACTTAGTAACTTTATGTCAGAGAAAAAGCATACATCATTTAAGCTTATTTACATTATGGCATTTGACAGACAACCTTATCCAGAGCAACTTCCATTTTTATCTCATTATACATCTGTGCGGTTTATGGTTAAGGGCCTTCCTCAAGGACCCAAAAGCAGCAACTTGGTGGTCATTGGTTTTGAACCTGGGACCTTCCAAACCATAGGCCAATTCTTTAACTGCTGACCTAACCCTGACCACTCCCTCAGTTGTCTAATGAGGTGCCAATCCATCATAGAAAATCAAGCGCCTTTCTGAGAAAAAAAAAAACATCCATTATGCTCAAATCAGCTGATCAGCATATGTAAATCGAGTTTGAAAACCATGCCCATGTGTTACTATGCAACTGGTTCAAAGTTTCTTTCGTATTTTTAGGGCCCAAGCACTGAGTGCGCAGGGCCCTATTGTTTTCGTTAGGATTTTTTTTTTTAGGGCCCAAGCACTGAGTGCGCAGGGCCCTCTTGTTTTCGTTAGGATTATTATTTTTTTTTTTTTTTTTTTTTTTCTTTTTTTTATTATTTTTCTTTCAATCATCCGGGCACTTTCGGGCCTCTTAACATACTCAAAAACTCCCCAAAATTTGCACACAGATTGGAATCTGCGGCCAACAGGTCCTCAGTGGGGCTCGGCCCGGGGCGTCGCACACGCCCCGCGCAGCGCCCCCTACAGTGTCTTGCCTTATAGCTCAGACACACTTGCACGTATACTTATAAAACTCGGTGAACATTTAGATCTCATCAAACTGAACAAGTTTCGCGCTGCATGTCATCAGGTCTAATCAACAGGAAGTGAGTTATTTTGAGTTGTTTGCAAAACGCACCCAATGGAATGTGATAAACTCCTCCTAGGAAATTTTTACAATTCGCACCAAACCAGCTAAATATGATCTAAACAAGTTGCCGATGCAAAATTGCAGAGATCTTTTTGATACCTCGAACGGTTCGGCCGTGGCGACGCTTTAAAATTATGGCGAATAAAATGAAACAGGAAGTGGCTAATAACTTCTGTGTACATTAAGTTATGCACATGAAACTTTACAGGTATGTTAAGAGTAGGAAGCTGATCACATCATATGACAACCATGAGTCTATGTCATAGCGCCACCAAGTGGCAGCAGGAAGTGTGTCACTTTTGGAAATCAGTAATATTTTGTCCTTTACTTTCACCTGATTTGGTTCAAAATCAGTCAGAATAATGAAAAGACATGGGTCATTTGAAATCATGAAGGATTTTTTTCTAATTTGAATCGTGTTGCTACGGTGACGATTTAACTCAAGAAAAAATCGAAGAAAATTATTCTTCTCATATCTTGCGAGTGGAAAGACCTACGGTTCCAAAATTGTATGGGTGTAGACTCTCACTGATTGTGAGGAAGCCCTGAGAGCCTGGAGCCCGGGCGTGCCACAGGGCCTGTACAGCGCCCCCTGGAACTTTGTAAAGTTTAAGCTGCATAACTCATATCCACTTTCACATATATGAATGAGACCCAGTATAAATTTAGATCTCATTGAGGTGAACAACTTGCATACCCCATGTCATGGAATCCGCTGAACAGGAAGTCAGTTATTTGGCGTTGTTTGAAAAACGCACCCATTGGAATGTGATATACTACTCTTACAGGATTCATATGTTTTTGACCAAACAGGGTCTAATATAATCTCAAGACATTGAGGATCTAATATTGTGAAGGGCTGGTTGATATCTTAAACGGGTCGGCCGTGGCGAGCCCTTAAAAATACGGCGAATAACAGGAAACAGGAAGTGGCTAATAACTTCTGTATAAATTGAGTGACGTTCATCAAACCTCAGCAGTAGGTTAAGAGAAGAAACCTGCTCACAGTGACATGGGTCCCGTGAGTCTCAGTCATAGCGCCACCAACTGGCAGCAGAAAGTGTCTACTTTTAGAAATTAAATTCTTTTGTGACTAATTTTCAGCAAATTGGCTTCAAAATCAGGCACAATAATTGGAAGACATGGCTGATGTCACACTGTAAAGGACTTTTTGATACGTTGAATAGTGTTGATATGGCAACATATAATTTTGAGCAAATATAAGATACTTATATCCACCAAGTGGAAAGTCCTAATGTGCCCAAACATTTTAGGTAGAAGGAACAACTGCTTCTGAGTAGATTTCTTGAGTTTCATGTTTTTGTGATGCTCATACAGCTCCCAACAATTTTTACAGTATATTTATCAGCCTGGGTCTGAACTGTGTCCACTGACTCCTGCAGTAATAAAATATGTCCAGTAGATGGCAGTAGTAGGCAGTTATTCTGCAGTCAGGTCTTTCCCCTTTTCCTTTACTATGCCTTCATGTTTACTATTTCAACATATGCAGAAATTATAAAAAATAAACAATACAAACATTTAAATTGCCCACTGTACAACATACACACACACATTATATGTGACATCACATTCAGGAACATCCTTAAACTTACACCGATAAATTATTTATCACACACATCACTAATGTTCACACACAGACTCACACACCATACACACAAACATCTACAAACAAACACACACACACACACACCATATACACAAACTCACACAAGCACATTTACTCGTCACACACAGACTGACACATCTACATGTCACACACCTCTCTCCCTCACTCTCTCTCTCTCTCTCTCTCTCTCTCTCTCTCTCTCACACACACACACACACACACACACACACACACACACACACACACACACACACAGGACAAGCCAAAGACTGATCCAGCATCAGCATCAAATAAAACCCATTGCGTGTCATACTCAAACTTGACCTCACATCACATCACTGTCACACACCTCTCTCCCTCACTCTCACACACACATCACACATTTTGATATCTCAAACGTATCAGCCGTGATAATGTCTTAAACTTACACCCAACAATTATTAATAACACACACATCACTAATATTAACACACAGATGCAGACACCATACACACAAACATGCACAAACACAAGCACACATCACTAATGTTAACACACTAAATAAACACACACACAAACACAAAGATATCTCACACACATGCATGCACACACACAAACAAGTACACTCGTACATCACACACATGCACACACATTATAACATCACAAATTGTAACACTCACACACTCACATCTCTGTCTCACACACCCTCACACAGAAACACACACACCCATTAACAAGTCACATATCTTAAACATACTAACACACACTACTGTTAACACAGACGTACACACCACACACACACACACTCATTATATTCAGTGACACAGACAGTGACATCACATTCAGGAACATCCTTAAACTTACACCGATAAATTATTCATAACACACATCACCAATATTAACACACAGACTCACACACCATACACACACACACACACACACACACACACACACACCATATACACAAACTCACACAAGCACATTTACTCGTCACACACAGACTGACACATCTACATGTCACACACCTCTCTCCCTGACTCTCTCTCACACACACACACACACACACACACATCACATCACATCACTGTCACACACCTCTCTCCCTCACTCTCACACACACATCACACATTTTGATATCTCAAACGGGTCAGCCGTGATAATGTCTTAAACTTACACCCAACAATTATTAATCACACACAAATCACTAATATTTGAACACACCATACACACAAACATGCACAAACACAAGCACACATCACTAATGTTAACACACTAAATAAACACACACACAGAAACACACACACACACACACACACACACAAAAACACCTCTCACACACACGCACACACATGCATGCACACACAAACAAATACACTCGTACAATACACAAATGAGCACCTACATAAACACACATTATAACATCACAAATTATAACACTCACACACTCACATCTCTGTCTCACACACCCTCACGCAGAAACACACACATCCACTAACAAGTCACATGTCTTAGACATACTAACACACACATCACTAATGTTAACACACAGACTCACACACCACACACACACAAACACGCAAAAACACATTTACTCATCAGAGACAGACTGACACATTAACTAGTCACACACACACACACACACACACACACACACACACACACACATATTTAGGGCCCAAACTGATATTAGCCCAGTATGATGTGTGACGTTCCGCGGTGCAACCGGGTGCCAATGACTTTTTCGAGGTTTTGACACACTCGAATAACAAGCAGGTTGTGCGGTGCGCCCGGGGTGGGGACCGCGCCCGTTGCTTGGGCCCGTCATCGTTGCTTGCAACTTTAATTAGGGCCCAAGCACTGAGTGCGCAGGGCCCTATTGTTTTCGTTAGGATTATTTTTTTTTTTTTTTTTTTTTTTTTATTATTTTTTTTCCACACTTTTGGTACTTTTGGGGTCCTTAACATACTCAAAAACTCATCAAAATTTGCATCCAGATTGGAATCCGCGGCCATCAGGTCCTCAGTGGGGCTCGGCCCGGGGAGTCGCACACGCCCGTCACAGCGCCCCCTAGAAAATCGTGCCTCATAGCTCAGAGACACTTGCACGCACACTCAGAAAACTCGGTGTACATTTAGATCTCATCAAGCTGAACAAGTTTTGCAATGCATGTCATCAGGGCTAATCAACAGGAAGTGAGTTATTTTGAGGTCTTTGCAAAACGCACCCAATGGAATTTGAAATACTCCTCCTAGGAAATTTACAGAATTTCCACCAAACCAGGCAAATATGATCTAAACAAGTTGCCGATGCAAAATTGCAGAGATCTTTTTGATACCTCGAACGGTTCGGCCGTGGCGACGCTTTAAAATTATGGCGAATAAAATGAAACAGGAAGTGGCTAATAACTTGTGTGTACATTACGTTATGCATATGAAACTTTACAGGTGTGTTAAGAGTAGGAAGATGATCACATCAAATGACAATCATGAGTCTATGTCATAGCGCCACCAACTGGCAGCAGGAAGTGTGTCACTTTTGGAAATCACTAATATTTTGGCCTTTACTTTCACCTGATTTGGTTCAAAATCAGTCAGAATAATGAAAAGACATGGATGATTTGAGACCATGAAGGATTTTTTTATAATTTGAATCGTCTTGTTATGGCGACGATTTATCTAGAGAAAAAACCTAAAATGAAGTGCAAAAAAATAAATCTTCTCATATCGTACGAGTGGAAAGACCTACGGTTCCAAACTTTTACGGCTATACACTGAAACTGATTATGAGTAAGGCCTGAGAGCCTGGAGACCGGGCGTGGCTCAGGGCCTGGACAGCGCCCCCTGGAACTTTGTAAAAAATTTAGCTGCATAATTCATATCCACTTTCACATATATGCATGAGACCCAGTAGAAATTTAGATCTCATTGAGATGAACAACTTGCATATCCCATACTGGAATCCGCTGAACAGGAAGTCAGTTATTTGGCGTTGATTGAAAAACGCACCCATTGGAATGTGATATACTACTCTTACAGGATTCATAGGTTTTTGACCAAACAGGGTCTAATATAATCTCAAGACATTGAGGATCTAATATTGTGAAGGGCTGGTTGATATCTCAAACGGGTCGGCCGTGGCGAGCCCTTAAACCTACGGCGAATAACAGGAAACAGGAAGTGGCTAATAACTTCTGTATAAATTGAGTGACATTCATCAAACCTCAGCAGTAGGTTAAGAGAAGAGTCCTGCTCACAGTGACATGGGTCCCGTGAGTCTCAGTCATAGCGCCACCAACTGGCAGCAGAAAGTGTCTACTTTCAGAAATTAAATTCTTTTGGGGCTAATTTTCAGCTAATTGGTTTCAAAATCAGGCACAATAATTGGAAGCCATGGCTGATGTCACCCTGTAAAGGACTTTTTGCTATGTTAAATAGTGTTGCTATGGCAAGGTAAAATTTTAAGGAAAACTAGGATACTCATATCCAACTAGTGGAAAGTCCTAATGTCTCCAAACATTTTACATAGAAGGTACAACTGGTTCTGAGTAAATTTCTTGAGTTTCACGATTTTGTTATGCTCATACAGCTCCCAACAATATTTTATGTTTATTAACTCATTGTTTTAAAAAAGTGTATAAACTAACTCCTGCAGTACTAAACTATGGCCACTAGATGGAGGTATCACACCACACATCCCACACACACGGAGAGGCACACAGACACACGTGACCTCCCCCTCCCTCACAGATTTGAGTTTTGGTGAAGCGGACTGACACAAACGCTGCCGCTGAATAGTTGTTTATGGACTGTTTAATTGTTTACAAATCGCCCTTTGGATCAAGTTTTGTGCGTGAATTCAACAGTAAGTGTGAAGTCTTTAACTATATTAACAATGGACATTTTATCTGTTCCGGTAACAAGTTATTATGCCCGCGAGGTCACGACATATATATATATATTTACATGTGTGTGTGTGTGTGTGTGTGTGTGTGTGTGTGTGTGTGTGTGTATTCTTAGTAAGTATGCCTAGAATCAATATGTTATTGTGACTGTCACTATTATCTTTTGCTGTTGTTATTTCGTGTTATAAACACACACACATTTGAAACACGGCCCGTAGCTTTAAGGGCCACGGCGAATAACAGGAAACAGGAAGTGGCTAATAACTTCTGTCTAAATTGAGTGACGTTCATCAAACCTCAGCAGTAGGTTAAGAGAAGAGTCCTGCTCACAGTGACATGGGTCCCGTGAGTCTCAGTCATAGCGCCACCAACTGGCAGCAGAAAGTGTCTACTTTCAGAAATTAAATTCTTTTGTGGCTAATTTTCAGCAAATTGGCTTCAAAATCAGGCACAATAATTGGAAGACACGGCTGATGTCACACTGTAAAGGACTTTTTGATACGTTGAATAGTGTTGCTATGGCAACATATCATTTGGAGCAAACATAAGATACTTATATCCACCAAGTGGAAAGTCCTAATGTGCCCAAACATTTTATGTAGAAAGAACAACTGCTTCTGAGTAGATTCCTTGAGTTTCATGTTTTTGTGATGCTCACACAGCTCCCAACATTTTTTTTACACTATATTTATCATCCTTGTCCTGAACTTTCTGTACTGACTCCTGCAGTAATAAAATATGTCCAGTAGATGGCAGTAGTAGGCATGTATTCTGCAGTCAGGTCTTTCCCCTTCTCCTTTACTATGGCTTCATGTTTACAATTTAAATATATGCAGAAATCATAAAAAATAAACAATACAAACATTTAAATTGCCAACTGTACAACATTGAGTCTGGTGGACAAGCGCGGCGATATACACACCAGACCACACATTCTAAACACACACACACACTCTACACATCGGTCATGTACACATCCCGACAAATACACAATATGAACACACTAACTATCCTACATGCACACACACACACACACACACACACACATCACAAGCACACGTCACTAATGTGACCTGACTAAATAAAAATCAATATATCATGAAAAAGGAAAAAGATCCTTAGGAAAACAAGAGGCTCCTGCGCATCTATAGCACACATCTCTCACGACAGACACACACTCACACTCATCATATTCAGTGACACGGACAGTGACATCACATTCAGGAACATCCTTAAACTTACACCGAAACATTATTAATAACACACATCACTAATGTTAACACAGACTCACACACTATACACACAAACAACCACACACACACACACACACACACACACACAAACACATCTCACACACACGCACACACATGCATGCACACACAAACAAATACACTCGTACATCACACAAATGAGCACCTACATACTCACACATTATAACATCACAAATTATAACACTCACACACTCACATCTCTGTCTCACGCAGAAACACACACATCCACTAACAAGTCACATGTCTTGGACATACTAACACACACATCACTAATGTTAACACACAGATTCACACACCACACACACACAAACACACAAAAACACATTTACTCATCAGAGACAGACTGACACATTAACTAGTCACACACACACACACACACACAAATATTTAGGGCCCAAACTGATATTAGCCCAGTATGATGTGTGACGTTCTGTGTGCAAGTTCTGCGGTGCAACCGGGTGCCAATGACTTTTTTGAGGTTTTGACACACTCGAATAACACGCAGGTTGTGCGGTGCGCCCGGGGTGGGGACCGCGCCCGTTGCTTGGGCCCGTCATCGTTGCTTGCAACTTTAATTTTTTTTTTTTTTTCTTTTTATTATTTTTCTTTCAATCATCCGGGCACTTTCGGGCCTCTTAACATACTCAAAAACTCACCAAAATTTGCACACAGATTGGAATCTGCGGCCAACAGGTCCTCAGTGGGGCTCGGCCCGGGGCGTCGCACACGCCCCACACAGCGCCCCCTACAGAGTCTTGCCTTATAGCTCAGACACACTTGCACATATACTTATAAAACTCGGTGAACATTTAGATCTCATCAAACTGAACAAGTTTCGCGCTGCATGTCATCAGGACTAATCAACAGGAAGTGAGTTATTTTGAGTTGTTTGCAAAACGCACCCAATGGAATTTGAAATACTCCTCCTAGGAACTTTTTACAATTCGCACCAAACCAGCTAAATATGATCTAAACAAGTTGCCGATGCAAAATTGCAGAGATCTTTTTGATACCTCGAACGGTTCGGCCGTGGCGACGCTTTAAAATTATGGCGAATAAAATGAAACAGGAAGTGGCTAATAACTTCTGTGTACATTAAGTTAGGCACATGAAAGTTTACAGGTATGTTAAGAGTAGGAAGCTGATCACATCATATGACAATCATGAGTCTATGTCATAGCGCCACCAAGTGGCAGCAGGAAGTGTGTCACTTTTGGAAATCAGTAATATTTTGTCCTTTACTTTCACCTGATTTGGTTCAAAATCAGTCAGAATAATGAAAAGACATGGGTCATTTGAAAACATGGAGGATTTTTTTTCTAATTTGAATCGTGTTGCTATGGTGACGATTTAACTCAAGAAAAAATCGAAGACAACTATTCTTCTCATATCTTACGAGTGGAAAGACCTACGGGTCCCAAATTGTATGGGTGTAGACTCTCACTGATTGTGAGGAATCCCTGAGAGCCTGGAGCCCGGGCGTGGCACAGGGCCTGTACAGCGCCCCCTGGAACTTTGTAAAGTTTCAGCTGCATAACTCATATCCACTTTCACATATATGAATGAGACCCAGTATAAATTTAGATCTCATTGAGATGAACAACTTGCATACCCCATGTCATGGAATCCGCTGAACAGGAAGTCAGTTATTTGGCGTTGTTTGAAAAACGCACCCATTGGAATGTGATCTACTACTCTTACAGGATTAATAGGTTTTTGACCAAACAGGGTCTAATATAATCTCAAGAGATTGAGGATCTAATATTGTGAAGGGCTGGTTGATATCTTAAACGGGTCGGCCGTGGCGAGCCCTTAAACCTATGGCGAATAACAGGAAACAGGAAGTGGCTAATAACTTCTGTATAAATTGAGTGACGTTCATCAAACCTCAGCAGTAGGTTAAGAGAAGAGTCCTGCTCACAGTGACATGGGTCCCGTGAGTCTCAGTCATAGCGCCACCAACTGGCAGCAGAAAGTGTCTACTTTTAGAAATTAAATTCTTTTGTGACTAATTTTCAGCAAATTGGCTTCAACATCAGGCACAATAATTGGAAGACACGGCTGATGTCACACTGTAAAGGATTTTTTGATACGTTGAATAGTGTTGATATGGCAACATATCATTTGGAGCAAACATAAGATACTTATATCCACCAAGTGGAAAGTCCTAATGTGCCCAAACATTTTATGTAGAAAGAACAACTGCTTCTGAGTAGATTTCTTGAGTTTCATGTTTTTGTGATGCTCACACAGCTCCCAACAATTTTTACAGTATATTTATCAGCCTTGGTCTGAATTTTCTGTACTGACTCCTGCAGTAATAAAATATGTCCAGTAGATGGCAGTAGTAGGCAGGTATTCTGCAGTCAGGTCTTTCCCCTTCTCATTTACTATGGCTTCATGTTTATTATTTAAACATATGCAGAAATCATAAAAAATAAACAATACAAACATTTAAATTGCCCACTGTGCAACATTCAGTCTGGTGGACAAGCGCGGCGATATACACACCAGACCACACATTCTACACATCGGTCATGTACACATCCCGACAAATACACAATATGAACACACTAACTATCCTACATGCACACACACACATCACAAGCACACGTCACTAATGGTACCTGACTAAATAAAAATCAATATATCATGAAAAAGGAAAAAGATCCTTAAACAAGAGGCTCCTGCGCACCTATAGTGTGTGGGTGAGTTTTTAATTGCAAATCAGTTTTGATATCTCAAATGTCTCAGCCGTACTAATGTCTTAAACTTACACAACGAAAAATGATTAATAACACACACATCACTAATGTCAACACACTACATTAAAAAAGAAAAGAAGGATCCTTAGGAAAACAAGAGGGTCCTGCACATCTATAGCACACATCTCTCACGACACACACACACTCACACACACACACACTCACTCATTATATTCAGTGACACGGACAGTGACATCACATTGAGGAACATCCTTAAACTTACACTGAAAAATTATTAATAACACACATCACTAATGTTCACACACAGACTCACACACCATACACACAAACACACACACACACTCCATATATATATATATATATATATATATATATATATATATATATATATATATAAAAATATTTTTTTTTTTCTGTAATACAATTTATACATAGACCTTAATTCTATCATACAAGTTTCTATAGATCTGTATATATGTTTATATTGCACTGCTAACTTGCACTTCTGGTTAGATGCTAACTGCATTTCGTTGCCTTGTGACTGCGTGCAATGACAATAAAGTTGAATCTAATCTAATCTAATCTAATATACACAAACACGCACAAACACAAGCACATTTACTCGTCACACACAGACTGACACATCTACATCTCACACACCTCTGTCCCTCACTCTCACACACACTAAACCTCCCACACACACACACACACACACACACACACACACACACACACACACACACACAAATCACATCACATCACATCACATCACTGTCACACACATCTCTCCCTCACTCTCACACACACATCACATCACATCACACATTTTGATCTCTCAAACGGGTCAGCAGTGATAATGTCTTAAACTTACACCGAACAATTATTAATCACACACAAATCACTAATATTTGAACACACCATACACACAAACATGCACAAACACAAGCACACATCACTAATGTTAACACACTAAATAAACACACACAAAGACACAAACACATCTCACACACACGCACACACATGCATGCACAAACACAAACAAATACACTCATACATCACACAAATGAGCACCTACATACACACACACATTATAACATCACAAATTATAACACTCACACACTCACATCTCTGTCTCACGCAGAAACACACACATCCACTAACAAGTCACATGTCTTGGACATACTAACACACACATCACTAATGTTAACACACAGATTCACACACCACACACACACAAACACACAAAAACACATTTACTCATCAGAGACAGACTGACACATTAACTAGTCACACACACACACACACAAATATTTAGGGCCCAAACTGATATTAGCCCAGTATGATGTGTGACGTTCTGTGTGCAAGTTCTGCGGTGCAACCGGGTGCCAATGACTTTTTTGAGGTTTTGACACACTCGAATAACACGCAGGTTGTGCGGTGCGCCCGGGGTGGGGACCGCGCCCGTTGCTTGGGCCCGTCATCGTTGCTTGCAACTTTAATTTGTTTTTATTATTATTTTATGAGCACTTGCAAAATAAGAGCAAATGTCACCCAATTTAAGTAAAAGAAACATTTTGGTTTTTAGATGCATGTTTACATGAACAAATTTAAAAGCAAAAAAGTAAAGAAATAAAATAAGTGGAATAATTTGGGTATTTTGTGTAAAAAAAAAATCAGGTTTTATGCGTTCATGAAATTTAGGTAGAAAATTTATGTTGAAAATTATAGTAGACAAAAAAAGTATGAGAGACAGAGGGTAGAGGGTAATAGCATAAACATTCATTTTGATATAAGTACTCAGACAATAGACAGTGAGTATTGTGTACATGAACACAAACAATTATCTATCATGCACTATTATTTAAAAAAAGTTGTAAAGGATTTATAAAAAAAAAGACTTGAATTAAATAATAAATATATATTTTTATTGAGGGAGATTAAACATGTCAGAGAAAAAATAAAAGCATAAAAATCCAAGCTAATTTAAAAGATACCTTATTTGTCCCTGTGTATTCTGATTATTCAGTAGAAGCCGAGTTGTTTCATTCTCTTCTGATGCCATTGCTTCCTGTGTGCCCTCAATCTCTGATTTTCAGTCTATATGCCAGCTTAATGCTATAGATGAACTAAAGTGAAACCGAGACTATGCATCTGTGTTTGACATCATATATGCCAAGCAAGACAAAAGAGTGAAAGGAAGAGTAAAGCAAGTCCCAATAATGCAGACTAAGTTTCAATGGTCCTTACCTTTTATGTTAAGCAAGTGTGGTGCAACCTGTAGTCTTGGCTTTACATTGTGGTTGTAAGGTCGTAATTATTTATCCTGTAAACATTCATACATTTACTTTTGCTAACTGATTATTTAAGAAGCGACCGCAGGTGCAGTGATGCAGGACGTACACGCAATCGTGTGCCGTCAAGTCCGATGTCTCCAAGTGCTTTTAAAATATACACACATCTCTCTTCTTGTAATCTACTGTATGTGATGCTGAAAGCCTTGGCTAGAGTCAAATGCTTACAGTACCTATTCTGGATGATTATGTGGTTAAAATATTCATTGCAGTGTCTTTATAAATCTTTGTTGGTTGAGAAAGACAGTGTCTTTCTCAAAAAAATCTATATAGTTTGAACTAAATTCTACCTTTTACTTATCTCTAAATGCATTTATCTCCAACAGACAGCTACTTACTCTTAAGTCATTACCATCACTTGATGTGGTAGTATATCATCTTTGTTTTTATATCCATTCTGTCACGGCATGCCAGGCCATGCCCATGTCTCAAGCAAAGCCATGACCACCTGTGCACTCCAGCTCCATATCCACCCCGCCTCTTGCTTTTCAACGCCTCATTCACCGCTCCCATCACACCTGTTCTCAATTCCTAATCATCACAACTACAGTGGAACCTCGGATTGCGAGTAACGTGGTTTACGAGTGTTCCGCAAACCGAGCAAAGATTTTAAATAATTTTTTATTCAGAAACCGAGCAAGTATTAGTTTACAAGCGCCGAGTATCATGCCTTACACATGCGACTCTTATTTTGACACCGAGCGTCACTCTCTCACCTTCCCCCCCCCTCCCCCTCCCCCTCCCCCCCTCCCCTCACGGCTTCGCGAACACAGAAACTCTGCTCGTGCGTGCGCAATTTGACACTGAAACACACACACACGCACAGACGCTCTCTCCCCTTTTCACCCCTCCCCGGCTTCACAAAGACACAGAAACTCTGCTCTGTCGCGATTCTTTTCAAAGGTAAGGTGCTGGTTCATTTGTTTTTTTTTTTTTGTTTTTTTTTACTTTACAGCAGTGATTCCCTTAGTATACGCGCACGCCAGGTCAGAGAGATTTTTTTTCCCCTGTTAAAACGGTGTTTCCGTGTTTATGTGTGTGTCCGTTTGTTGTGAAACTTAAGTGATTCCTTTAGTATGCGCTCGTGCCAATCTCGCTTTTTTTTCCGTTAAACCGGTGTTTCCGCTGTGTTTATGCGCTTGTTGTAAAACTTAAAAAGTGAGTCGGTTAATATACGCTCATGTCAGTCTCAGAGAGATTTATTTTTTTCCTGTTAAAACAGTGTTTCCGCTGCGTGTGTGTGTGTGTGTGTGTGTGTGTGTGTGTGTGTGTGTGTGTGCGTGTGCGTGCGTGTGTTTGTTTGTTGTGAAACTATTGTGAAAAAGCGAGGTGGGGAGAGGGAGGAGGAATGTTACTGTGTGAAACGAGGCGAGGGAAGGGGCTAATTCCACACACACACACACACACACACATGGCGCATGCGCGCACCAATGGAAACACTTATCTGTCAGGATTTATTTATACTTTTTTTAAAGGTAAGGTGCAGATTAATTTGTTTTATTTTCATTTTATAGATTGTATTAATTATTTTTATGTATTTATTTTTGGGAGTTGTGGAATAATTTTGTGGAATAACGAATAATTTGAGTTTTCATTATTTCTTATGGGAAATGATGATTTGGTTTAAGAGTGTTTTGGAATACGAGCCCACTTCCAGAACGAATTATGCTCGTAATCCAAGGTTCCACTGTACCTATTTAAACCATGCTCTAACATCACCACATCGCCAGATTATTGTGTGCTACTCATGCCCAGTATTCCACCATTCTTTTCTGTGTCGACTTTCCGGATCACGACTACGCTCTGTTTCACCGACCTTGTCTTGGATATATTGCCTTCTCGTCGCGGAGCTCATTGACTGGAAACTCTGTGCTTGCTCTTCACACACGCAAGCTGCACACTTCCGCATTCCCGTCATGGAGCTCATTGACTGGAAACTCTATGCTCGCTCTTCACACGCGCCGGCTCCCCAATTCCGCATTTTCGCCGCGGAGCTCATTCAGAGTGACAGTAACACTCGCTCTGCACTTGGATCCTTCACCCCCACGAACCCGCGTGACAGTATAATCTGGCCATTAATGGATCCAGCAGAGGCTGCTCAACTGAGAGTGGCGCTAGAGAAACAGGAGGCGCTCTTGGGTATGCATCAGCAGGATATCCAGCAGATTACTTACATCCTTCATATCGTTGCAGAAGCATTAACTGCTCTCACTGTACAGATAAAGCAGACACAACCACCTCCAGCTCCCAGTATTCTCCAGCCTCCTCCTGTGTGCTCCATCAGTGATGAACCACAACTCCACATACTGTATGACGGAAACCCATCCACCTGCCGCTCATTTTTGTCTCAGTGTTCCCTTGTGCTTGAGCTGCAGGCTTCATCTTTCCCCACTGAGTGTTCTAAGGTCGCCTATATCATTACCCTCCTCTCTGGAAGGGCGAGAGAATGGGGGAACTGCCCTATGGGACGCCCAGATTCCCTGTTGCTACACATACAAGACCTTCACAGAAAAAATGAGGAGGGTTTTCGATCGTTCATTCACGGGGCGTCAGGCGGCGACTCAGATACTTGAACTACGTCAGGGATCCCGATCTGTCACTGATTATGCTATTGATTTCTGGACTCTGGTTCCCTCTTGTGGATGGGAAGATCAAGCACTGTTTGACATATTTCTTCATGGACTCTCCAATCCAGTTAAGGATGAAATAGCAGCCCGAGAGCTTCCACCCAACCTTCAGGGGCTCATTGATCTAGCCACAAGCATCGATACCCGGAAATGAACCCGACAAAAGGAGTGCCATCAGGCCGTTGACCAGTATATACCAGTCGTCAACCCAGTCCCATCTAAGCTTTCCCCAGAACCCGTGCAGGCCGAGCGCATGCACATCTTGCCCAAGGAACGTCAGCGTCGGAGGGACAAGGGTGTGTGCTTCTACTGTGGTCAGATCGGCCATGTTGTACGAACCTGTCCGTTAAAAGGTCAGGCCCCCCGATGGTCCTGAGGGTGCAGGGGTGTCCTACACACTTCTCATGCTTGTTTTGCAGTGACCCTGATCCACGACAGTCACCCCCACGCCACACACGCTCTAGTAGACTCCGGAGCAGACCAGAATTTAATCTCTTCAGCTATGGATCTCAACTTAAGATTCAGTGTACAGGCCCTCGATGGCAGCAAGCTCTCCTCAATCACCCATCGCACTGCTCCAGTCAAACTGCAGTTTTCCGGCAACCACATTGAAGCCATTACTTTCCTCATTATTAAAAGTGCTCATGCACCAATAGTTCTGAGTCTCCCATGGTTGAGACTGCATAACCCTCACATCGACTGGGCAAAGAGGAGCGTCCTGGATTGGAGTTCTACCTGCCACTCCTCATGCCTCCGTTCTGCTGCCATGAGAAAGATCTGGCCCATCTCTCTGGAGGAGATCCCCAAGTACCCGCTGAGTATCACGACCTTCGCCAGGTGTTCAGCAAGTCATGTGCCATCTCCTTACCTCCTCACCATCCATATGACTATGCCATTGATCTTCTTCTTGGCACTACTCCACCTAAAGGGTGACTCTACTTGCTCTCCCGTCCCTAAAGAGAAGCCATGGAGCAATATATTTCCGAGTCTTTATCAGCCGGCATCATCCGCCCTTCCACCTCCACCGCAAGGGCGGGCTTCTTCTTTGTGGAGAAAAAGGACAAGTCCCTCAGACCATGTATTGACTATAGAGGGCCTAATAGATCACAGTCATGAACCTTCAGGTCCTTCAACGTCTGCTGGAAAATAAACTCTATGTCAAGGTTGAGAAATGTGAGTTTCATTGTGAGTCCACCTCTTGCCTGGGGTATGCCATCTCACCTTCAGGCATTCAGATGGACCCGGTCAAGGTAAAGGCCTTCACGGATTGGCCCACACCATCATCAAGGCGGGAGCTTCAACGCTTTTTGGGCTTCGTCCTAGCAGAGAAGGCATTGAAGGGGCTCAAGCACTTCACCCATGCTCCTTCCTTTCCCGTCGGCTCACACCCCCTGAACGCAACTACGACATTGGGGATCGCGAATTACTAGCAGTTAAGCTAGCCCTCGAGAATTGAGACACTGGCTGGTAGGTGCTGAACACCCATTTCTTGTCTGGACCCAACAAAGAGACTCAACCCACGTCAGGCACGCTGGTCACTTTTCTTTTCCCGCTTCAATTTCACACTGTCATACCATCCAGGATCCAAGAATACCAAGCCCGATGCCCTTTCCCGACAGTTCCCCGCACCCCAGGACACACCCACTATGGAGACCATCCTCCCACCTCAGTGTCTTGTAGCTGCAACCCAGCTGGATGTGGAAAACCTAGTTCTGCAATCTCTTGAACAGGAACCAGGTCCCAGTAATGTCCCATCCGGACTACTTTTTGTCCCTGTATCTATTCGCCCTCAAGTCTTAGAATGGGGCCACAGCTCCAGGCTAGCTTGTCACCCGGGGGCAACTCGCATCCTCTCAATACTCCATCAGCGTTTCTGCCAACCATCAAGGAGGAAGTAAAGTGTGTTGATGTCTGCGCCAGAAATAAGACGAAAAAAACGTCCTCCTGATGGTCTCCTAAGACCCCTCCCTATCCCTCATCGCCCCTGGTCTCACATTTCACTCGACTTTGCGACCGGATTGCCACCTTCCGAAAATAATACCATTTTTCCAAGTCAGCCCTTTTCATTCCTCTACCCAAGCTTCCATCCGCCAAGGAAACGGCTGAACTCCTCATCTCCCATGTCTTTCAACTTCACGGTCTTCCATTGGACATTGCATCAGACAGGGGACCACAATTCTCGACACAATTCTGGAAAGCCTTTTGTGGTCTTATTGGTGCCACACCCAGCCTCTCATCAGGGTTCCACCCCCAGAGCAACGGCCAAACTGAGTGCATGAATCAAGAATTTGAGAAATCTCTGAGATGCATGGCTTCACGGGACGCAGCTTCTTGGAGTCGTTTTCTCCCCTGGATCGAGTATGCTCATAACTCACTCCCCACATCCTCCACAGGGCTATCACCCTTTCAGTGCAGTGCAGCCACCACTGTTCCCCACCCAGGAGGAAAAGACTGCAGTCCCTTCAGTCCAAGCCTTCATACGTCGCTGTAAGAGACCATGGCAGCGGGCCTGTGCTCAACTACAACATTCTGTGACCATCTTTCAGCGAAAAGCCGATCGCCACCGCTTAACCGCTCCAGTTTACCATGTTGGCCAAAGAGTTATGCTCTCCACATGTGACCTACCGCTCAAGACTACGTCCAAGAAACTCTCGCCTAAGTTCATCGGCCCATTCACAATCTCTCGCATAATTAATTCATGTTCTGTCAGATTGGCTCTGCCATTATCCATGCAACGAATTAACCCCATGTTCCATGTCTCCCAGGTCCGTCGACTGGTCCTATGTCCTTTGTCACCCCCTCCCCGCCTTCCCCCTTCACCTCGACTTATTGACGGGGGTGAAGCTTTCACAGTCCACAAACTCCTCAAGTCCCACTGCCGTGGGCGTGGCCTCCAGTATTTGGTGGACTGGGAAGGCTACGGACCCGAGGAAAGAAGTTGGGTACCAGCCAGGTTCATCTTGGATCGTTCTTTGATTACCTCATGGGTGCCTGAACACCCCTGGACAGGGTGCCAGTCCATCACAGGACACACTTACATACTCATTCTCACACTGTGGAGCAATTTAGGAACACCAGTTAGCCTGTCTAATTCCATGTCTTTGGACTGTGGGGGGAGAAACATGAAGAGGAAACCCACCAAACAAGGGAGGAACATGCAAACTCCGCACATACACACACACACACATAGACCCGAGGTGTGCTCTTCAGGTCTAAAGATGTATTTTTTAATTACGTTTCTATATA
Source organism: Clarias fuscus (assembly GCA_030347435.1). Lineage (NCBI taxonomy): Eukaryota > Metazoa > Chordata > Actinopteri > Siluriformes > Clariidae > Clarias > Clarias fuscus. Next base: position 30,622,930 of record CM059213.1, read on the forward strand.
CTGTATGTTTTTCTATGGTTGCGATGAGGTACAAAGCACAATGTCATTTCGCAAAACACAATAACCTTTAACAAAAAAATCAACATTGGATAGAAAGCTGCCACCATCTCTTTTATTCAGTTTGTTTAAGAATGGTTTCCACATCAGATGTATATTGTTTGTCAATCCTGTGAGTTCTCATCATATTGTGTGTATTGAATGCACTTACTTTCACTATTAAACTTAACTCTGGTTTTAACTATTGATTTTTTTTCCATTCTTCAGATGATGGTTCAGCACTATCCTTTCAGGTTTTGATAATGTGTTGAACAGTTTCAGTCATTTCACATCTCCTTAGTTGTTTGCTTTGCTTGATGGAGCCCAATAAATTGACCCTTCTAAAATGGAGCGCTTTTTTGGCCAGGCAATGTATTATAACACTTCCACAGACCCATCTTAATAAAAGTGTTGTGCCAGCTAGCTTTCTCAATTCTGAAAATGATAGTTATGTAGTGCAAAACAGAGCTTTGAATGTTTTTAAAATGTAGGATTATTGCAAATTACGGCTCCTGAAAGTAGCGTTTTTCAAAACCGCAAACATATGCACAAAAATCCAAATACACTACAATCTCTCACCAAAGCAAGCACTCTATTAACTGTTGCTACAATGGGTTGCCCAAGGTGTTTAAGTTGCATAGATACTTCAAGAGCGGAAGAACACCACTGGAAGATGACAAGAGCTCAAGAAGACCTTCAATGAAATCCAAGCACTTCTTACATGTGATTTGCACATGTGCTGTGTTGCTGCCAAGTTCGTCCCCAGGCTGCTGACCAAGGAGCAAAAGGAACACTGTATCAAAGTCTGCCAAGAACTTTGCAGCGTGCCTTATATAACCCATCCTTCATGTCAAGAATCATTGCTGGTGACGAAACTTGGGTGTATACCACTTTGAGACAAAGCTAAATTCTTCACAGTGGAAGAGCCCATCATCTCCATGACCAAAAAAGGCGAGGCAGGTCTGCAGCTCAATCACGTGCAAGCTCATCGTCTTTTTCACCATTCGCAACATTGTGCACCGAGAAGCCATCCCTGGGGACCAGACCATCAATGGAATTCTACTGCCAGAAGGCTAAATACATTTTCTGGCAAAAATTGATGTGTAGCTGAAAAATTCTTCATTCATGTTTACTTTGAAATTTTTATTTCTTTTACAAGATAAAAGAGTAATACAAATGATACACTTATACTTTAGTTACTGATGGTAAATTATTGCACAGGAAAACATCATGGCTAATAAAAATATGAATACAAATAGCTGTGTCTGAATCTCCTTCAACTTTCAAGAACTTGACTCTACTCTTGTGTACACTCTTAATTTCTTATCACTATTTCTGTTTAGTTGGCAAAAGAATAATACCATATCTACCATATACAGTATCAACATATATACAAAATACCAAGAATATATGAGCAATGTAGTTGGGAAGGGTGGCAATGGATCCAGCCTTCTATTAGGGTCTGCCCACGAACACTCATCAGTATCATGAACAATGTCTTCTGTGGCTAGGCAACAGGGAAAATATTACCTTGCATGTGTACCAGGTGGTGTAGTGGTTAGTACTGTCACCTTGCACCTCCAGGGTCTGAGTTTGATTCCTGCTTCAGGTCTATGTGCACGGAGTTTGCATGTTCTTCCCATGCCTGATGGGGTTCCTCTGGGTGCTTTGATTTCCTCTCACAGTCCAAAGACATGCAAATTAGGCTAATTGGCATTCTCAAATTGCTCATAGTGTGTGAATGCATGTGTAAATATTGACCAGAGGTTCTGCCACAGTCGTTAAATGTCTGTACAATAGTAATCACCATTGGCCTTCACAGTTCCTACTTGGACTACAGAGGTTCCTAGATAGATAGATGGATGGCAGGTAGTTGGTTGAGCATGAGGTCACAAGAAATTTATGTTAGTTGGCATGAAAATAACTTACACAGTCATTCAGTATAAGTCAGCTACCTGTAAATGCTCTGAATTAGTTATCACAAAGCAAACTGCCTTAATAACTACAAAGTGCACAAACCAGCGCACAGTGATGACATGACAGGCTAGCAAATAACTTACATTTACCTACGTTTAGGGACCTAGAAAGCTGCCTGATACTAAAATATCACTTTCCAATTTTTTTCCATATGAGTGTAGAGAAATGTTGTCCTGTAGTGTATGTAGTAAGTGGAAAAGAGACAAAGGTAAGTAAAAGGTAAAAGTATTACTGTAGGTGAAATAAAAACTCAAATAAAGTACTGATGAAACTGGATGTGAATTTGTTAAAATGGTTGTTGTTCTGTTGAAAAATACTTTCATTCCCATTGAACATGGGTGCCATCTTCTGGGGGAAAAGATGCTACTGTATGTCTCTTAGGATGAACTAAGATCATCTACCAACATCTGTCCAACCAAAAAAAAAAAGTGCATGCATTTGCCATGACATTGTTTCTACACTGTAAAAAAAAAAAAGCGGTAAATTTTACAGTAAAAAACTGGCAGCTGCGGTTACCAGAATTTTACCGTAAAAAATACGGTAGCACCGTTATTGCACTGTAAAAAAACAAACCGTAACTTTTACGGTAAAAACCTGCCAGCTGTGGTTGCCAGAAGTTTACTGTAAAAAAATACGGTAGCAATGTTTTTGGTTCTACGGGATCGCACTCATTTTGCTGCATATTTTACAGATTTTAATTGTTCTTTTTTCAAGCCTAGCCGGGAATCAAACCAACAATAGGCGACAGTGCTAACCACTACACTACCATGCTTGCTACATAAGTGTTGTCGTTGTTGGAGTGCAAGTCGTGCGAGGGGACGTGGGGAAACTGAGGAACTCCAACAACGACAACAGTTGCTTAGCGAGCAGGGTAGTGTAGTGGTTAGCACTGTCACCTTGCACCTCCAGGGTCTGGGTTTGATGCCCGGTCAGACTTGAAAAAAAGAACAATTAAAATCCGTAAAATATGTAGTATAATGAGTGTGATCCCATAGAACCAAAAAAATTGCTACCGTCTTTTTTACAGTAAACTTCTGTCATCCACAGCTGACAGTTTTTTATTGTAAAATTTACAATAAAAACGGTGCTACCGTATTTTTTACGGTAAAATTTTGGTAACCACAGCTGCCAGTTTTTTACCGTAAAATATACGGATTTACGACCGTTTTTTTTTTTACAGTGTACAACCTAATCCAATGTCATGATTTTTGTTGCATTAACTTTTAGCTGAAATCTTGTATTGATGACGAGACAGTGGAACCACTCCATGAAGACTTTTCCAACACATCCCAAAGACGTTCAATGGTGAATAATTTATGTGTGAAAATGATTCCTTTCAGAGCCACTCTTTTACAGTTTAAGTCTGATTATCCTGATTATTTTGGAATATGTCTGTGCAATCATGGGGGGGAAAAAATCCTTTGATGGGGTAACCTGGTCAACTAGTACATTCAGGTAGTCAGCTGAGTCTTTGTTTGTTTAAGAAATTAGAAGCTTCTCGGTGCATCAATTAGTAATTACAATTGTTGCCGATCAATTCATGGCTCTTATTGTACAGTATGTATTTGCTTATTTAAATTTAAATGGTGAGTTTTTACATCATTATTGATGCATTTATTTTTAACTCTATCTGTAACTGAATTCAGGGCAACCATAGTGCCCTGACCCATAGTGCCCTGACCCATAGTGCCCTGAACCACAGTGCCCTGAACCATAGTGCCCTGAACCATAGTACCTGGTTCCAATCCCGGATAGAACGATAGGGTTTAGAGCACCAGGAAGGGCATCCGGTGCAAAACCTGTGCCAAGTTGTGTGGATCAGATGGTCCGCTATGGCAAAAATAATTACAACTGTAAAAATCTCAGTCCTACCATGTATCTCATAGACTTTACAGGCAGTATGCCACTGCAGAAGATTTTCAAGTCTGATGTACAGTATTTACTGACAGGCTTGAAAAAAAGAGGAATAGTTGCTGATAAAGTTTTTTTTAGCCCATCTTCTTCAAAGACAACTACCACTTTTGAGCCCCTCAACAGCTCGTATGCTTAACAGCCTCTACCAAATGCAATAACTGTACAGTAAATGTAAATATTCTTGGTACCCAGCTTTACCAAGTGTGCCAGTAATACTAGAGCTGAGTGTATGAATCATATAATTAAGTACAAGAATAATTAGTAATCACTAGAAATATACCGTATGTGTTGTAATATGAATTATGACTGACATTTAAGCTATATGATCTTTTGGGAACCTTGGGCAATCCTGGAGAACATGAAAATGTCAGAATATTAATAACCGCTGGTTATGTGTTAGATAGTTACAATAATGTAAGTAGTACAAGGTTTGGGCGCCGCCATTTGTGTCCTACTTAGAAAAACCATTTAAATATGACAGTATATGGAACCACACTTTGTCATGGAATATACTGTAGTCTTTAAAATTATTATGTAATCATGTGTGAATCATTGTATTGCTTCATGCATTAAATGAATTTACCATGAATTCACACAAGCTAAATACAGTCACCCCTAAGAAATATTAACAATATTACACAAGTCACAAATACAACAAGAAGTTGCATCATCTGAATTTCCAAACCATCACAGGATTTTAAAATAAAGTCATAATCTCTAATAACATTGTGAGGATAATGACACCCCATCAGGTGACTTTGAAAAAGCAATCCTTTACCCAAATTATAGACTGAAATGAATTTATTCGTTTGAATTCTTTAAAATGTTCAGAAAAAATCATTAGAAACCCTTATTAGTTGATGTCAGTTTGTTTATATACTAGTTATAGGCTGAAAGAAATGTGTGCTGACATACAGTAATTATTGCTTAATAACATAATAATTGACTATTGAAATGTCAGTTTGGAGTTGAAACTGCAATAAATAAGGGTTAAAGTGTTAAAGAGTAGAAAGCATTTACAATATTTCTTTGATTTCTGTAATAATCTGAGAGATTCAAGGTAGTAAAAAAAAAAAAAATTCTTACTTAGATACACATATAAGTATGGCTGTGGTCAGAATCACCAGTGGTTTCAGTTCTTATTATTTATACTAATAATTTTACTAATAATAAAATATGACTCATAAAAGTGTTTTTTTTTTTTGACTTACTTTCCTCTGTCAGCAGACAAAGCACGAAAGATTTTTTTTGTAGGTATGTCAGCAATATTTAAATGGTATACTGCTGTATACGATAATAACATAACACATAATGAAATAATGCATTACGGAATAATGTACAGTACACTGGCTGGCATGTAAACATCCTCTTAGAACCACAAGGTGTGTTTGCACAATATTTTCCATGTATTTATACAGTACTTGTTTGCTTTGTAACATTGTATTTACAGTACAGAAGCAAAGAGCTTCATTATATCAACAAAATGTATTGAAACAGTAAAGTGCACAAATTGTGTTTGGAAACAGGAATCTATAATTCAGCGTGCTTCACTATAGAGCCTTCCTTCATTCCAGGAAAAGGAAAAAATCTTTTACATGCTTCCTAAAGTGCAGCACGGCTAACTCTCAGCTATGGTGAAGGTGCGTCCAGTTCTGAAATAGTTCTCGATTTCCTCCAGGGTCCGTCCTTTCGTTTCAGGCACACACTTGGCTGTGAATATGATGTTCACCACGCAGATTACACAAAAGAACAGAAACGGTACATAAAGTCCATACGCCTCCTGTGGGAAAGAGACAATGAGTAAAGAGGGAACTGTATCCTACTCTTTGCACAACACTTGAAAGCACAACTTGTGAAATATTTTGTAACAGCACAAATGATTGTCGCCTCTATGGTCACAGTTATTGCAACACTGTAGTAAGGGTTAAGAAATTTCCAGTCCAGTGTTTGACCTTATGTCAAATTAGCATGCATTGCAATCCTATTAAAAAAATAGACGTTTACGCCCTTTTCGTTTTATACTTGATGTAAAATATGAAATGTAGCAATTAGAATTTTTCTTCTTGCTTCATAAACGATAAAAAAAAAAAGTGCCCTGGACCTTACCACTACATGCATGAAGAGTTGTGTCAGCGCAAAAGCAGTGGCCCAGCTGACCACCACACACAGGCCTGAAGCAACACCACGTGCTGAGGTTGGAAGGATCTCTGACATCAGCAGCCATGTGATCGGACCCCAGCCCATTGCATAACCTGCACAGAGAATAAAACTCTAATAACCAGGTTACAGGAACTAACCTGTTTTGAAAATGTTTTGCAACTATAAAGGTTCAAATATAGAAAAGAAATAAGATGTTCAATCTTTAATGAAGAGAAAAAAAAATATTATTTATATAATTTATGGCATGAAAGAAAGGAAATTCTTTAGGACACTATGTTATTGGAAATGAATGCACAACCCTGTCCTTGATTATTTTCCCATACAGTAAGAGCCACATGATGTTTTAGTTCTTAAATTTACAACACATTTTGTACACGGAAATACACAAAAAAAAAGCCTTTTAAAATGTTTTTTTTTTAAGCATAATTCTGATACATTAAAAAAAAGTGCTATGTATTTTAGTTTTTGTATGTTTTTGTATTTTTGTTTTGTTTTATTTTGTTTTCTGCACTTTCTACACACAAAAATTTTATTCCCAGTCTTTCGATTTTTTGGTAAAAAAATTCAGGATCAGGTTTGTATAAGAAAGTGAAATGAGCAATAAAGAAGAGTAATAGCCTTTATATATATATATATATATATATATATATATATATATATATATATATATATACCATTTTTAAAGGTTATTACTCTTCTTTATATATAACATACAACATACATCGGAGATCTCACACACACTATGAGCAATTTGGAAATGCCAAATAGCCTAATCTGCATGTCTTTGCATTGTTGGAGGAAACTGGAGTACCTGGAGGAAACCTCCAAGGACAGAGAGAACATGCACACTCCATGCACACAGAGGCTGGAATCAAACCTGACCAGGAATCAAACCCAGACCCTGAAGGTGCAAGATGACAGTGCTAACCACTTAGCCACTGTGGTGCCCTCATTTAAATAAACGCTTGTGAATTTCTTTAGTCTCAGAAGTTTATGCATTGAGAAAATGCATCAAAGGCAGTAACTAGAATATGAAAGTCAATCCTGCTGACATAAGCTATCATTGTCATACCTCAAAATGAAACCTGATTAAGACACCAATGTGGAAGCTGGCATTTAAAGGAAGTCCAGCCCAGATTGAGAAACAAATGCTTGTCCAGAAAGTGAGGAATGAGGTACTGTATATCTTTGCCATGTCACAGAACAATCTCTCTATGCTCATGCTGTATACACATTAAACACAAAGCACTCAGGACATTGTGACTCCTGCCTAAAAAGCAACTTAAAAGTTCAATTATAAAATATAGTTAAATTAAGATTATATCAGTTATACTACAATTCATATATATCAAAACGTCCACAATAACCAAACCAAACTTAAGCAACAGCTTCTTAACTTCCAATGTTAAAAATAATAATTTAATAGTTATTCTTGAGAATGGGTCTTGTAACTTATCTGGATTTATTTTAAACCATGCATTATATAAATATTACTCATTAAAGGTGTATTGAGGTAACATGTAAGAAATTCTGCTACTCTGTCCACTTAAATTGTAATTTATTAAGGTTATATTGATAATTATTGAGTAAGAAATAATGTATTAGAAGGGTGTGTTATGATTATTGTCACAATTAGATTATTTTGTCTTTTATAATTGCACATCTTTATGTGATTGACTCCTTTTATACAAAAACAACTTATCATAGCATATATAAAATAAGTTCCTATATTTACTTGCATTATGACAGTAATTAATTGTCATTCTTTGCACAAGCTTTTTGTGTTTGCTCTTTGAAATTAATGAGAGCAAATATAAATAAATCTAAATAATAATAAAAAAAGATTGTCGTTGTTGAAAAGTCAGCATATATATATATATATATATGCAAAAGTTTGGACACCACTTGATAAAATAACAGATTTTGATGATTTTTAATTGAAAAGACTTTAACACAGTCTCTCTTGAAAATGGAAAAAATGCACAATATTTTCAGCAAACATTGATGCATAGTTACTTCTTATGCATTACATACATTGGACTTAACTTGGGCTTAAAATAAAAAATAAAAACATTATTGTGCCACTGTGCAAAGGTTTGGGTACCCTAAGAGTTCCAGAGTCTCAGATTCTTTTTACAAGGTTTCAGACCTTAATCAGCTCCTTAGATCTGATGCATGGCAACAGCTATCATTAGTAAATGCCAATTTTAATGCTTTACAAATACTTTGACTCTTCAAACCTTGTGCACACAGTTGCGGACACTCAACACACTTTGCAGTTGCTGCTAATGGTGGCCCATCCAGTTATTAGGTTTAGGGGGCAAACACTTTTTCACACAGGGCCATGTAGTTTTGGATTTTGTTTTCCCTTAATAATAAAAACCTTCATTTAAAAACTGCCTGATGTGTTTACTTGTGTTATCTATGACTAATATTTACATTTTAAAAATGATATAAACCCTTGTTAATTATGTAACCCTCTAATATAACCCTGTTAATTAAACAGTTTCCCCCTTTTGCATGAAATAAATTTTTTTTAAATGCACTTACCAAATATTATAAACATAATGCTGATGAGGGGGATAAGTGTGCTGGCAGAACCTGCCATGACTCCCGGTTCATTGACTGCAGACGAGACCTCAGCAGTAATGTTCCCATGGTCACTTGTGGTTTTGTGTGTAATTATGGTCATCGTCAGTGTGGCCAGATACATTATAAAAGCTGAAAATATAAAGCACAAATCAATGTATCATATTTTGATGAGTTTATTATAGCTGACTCCTACAGCAGAAAGATGACAGAACTGGAACTTGTTGCACAACACAAACCTGATGTGTAAAGCAGAGCTTTCCTGCCAGCTTTGTCCATCAAAGCGGCCGCGATTGCGACAGACAACAATCTGACAACTCCTACTATTGCTGCATCAAACCTGGGTTCCTAGATAACAGTACAGCCTTAGATACTTTTCATGGGCAAATTCCTACAAACATACAACACTCTGCACTGATTTTTTTTTTTTAAATAAAAATAAAAATCCACTCACCAGTGAAATGGCTGTTCTCTCAAAAATGGGTTCCAGATAAACCAAGATGGGTGTAATACCCGTCATCTGCTGCAATAATCTCATACACATAGAGATCAAGATTGGCTTGAAGAAGAAAGGACTCTTAAGATCTGACCACTGGATTCCAACCTGTTGGGAAGGTTTTTTTAGTTACACTATGTAAGGTATTATAATCGTCTGAGAAGGTTCCTATGCCCATAAAGCAACATCCTCATTGTGCGTCCTCACTCCTTATGTGGTAATTATCCTGTATCTGTAGCCTGTATTCAGACAATTATACACCCAAACAGCTTGTGTCTGGTAGAACCCTTTCGTTTAACCAGAAAATGCAAATGTATTTCCTATCGTCTGTCTGTCTCCAGGTCTCTCTATGACTGACATGGTAATGACTGGTTCTTTTGATTTTGGGCTTGTATATGACCTGGCCAAATTAGTGATTGATGAACAGTATGGCTTTAAACAAGACAAGAGGCCACTTCACTATTCGGACCTGAGAGGTAAATAAAAAGACATTGTGTAAAAAAATTCTACAATAAATTTGATGTAAAATTCTACTCCGTGAGCTGCCCTTATACAAATGCATGTGACTGGACGCATCAAGAAACAATATTTCTTCCAGTAGAAGAAAATGGATACACTGTCAAGTACAGTACACCTGGCAAATACACTGTAGTACACAAAAGATGTCTAATGTGCTGGGTACAGTACACCCAGTTCAGGGTTTTTGTAACAAAAAGTCTTCATTACTTTCATTAATTATCCATGTGAGTGAGCTACTGCTGATTTATTTTACCTGGGAATTGACACTGCGCTCAATTTGGTTGACCTCAGCAATGTAGTTTGACTCAGGGCCCCTCAGCCATTTGAGAGCCCTGGTGGCCTCATCTCGCTTGTTGTTGGTGATGAGGTAACGTGGGGAGTTTGGCATGAAGCACAGGAGGAAAAGCATAATCAGAACAGGAACCTCTCCGGCTATGGCCAACCACCGCCAGGGCAGAACTAACCCTGTGGAGGAAGAAGGGAAATCCCGCAGAAGTTTTCAAAGCTTGCACCATGAATTTGATCACGTGCATCTATGTATTCCTAGCAACAAAAAAAAAGATAACTCTGTGCAACATACGTGAAATGAGAAAAGGCAAAATGTGTGTCACTTACCCAAAAGATAGAGTGCCAGACTTCCAAAGACAGCCATTATCTGTGGACCAGATCCCAGGGCTCCTCTAACACCTGGATGTGAAATCTCTGACACATAGACCTGCGGGAGCAAAGCAATAATAATGAATGCTCAAGATATACTCCCAGAATAAAGGTGTAAATTAAAATGTAAAATTCATTTCATTTTGCCACCACACTTTCTAGCTAAAATAAATTCTGAGTGAAAAGTAGTGCGTGTTTCCTAACATAGTTTCAGCCTGATCATTTTTAATGAGAAACTTATCAAGTGTCGAGACACAACCTTCTAAGAAAATGTGCTTTCTCATACAGTATTTGCAGTGGTTTGCATAAGTATTTATGCCCTTAAATCTTTCTCCATTTTGTAGTTAAAAACTGGAATTGAAAATGACTTTAAAAATGAATGTACTGTATTTTTAACATTTGATTTACATACATTTCTACATGAAAGGTGTGCAAAGGTTCATTTTTTTTTTTAAATGTGGTTGCATAAGTAATTACTCCATTGGATCATTACTTAATAGTACTTTTAATACTTTTGTTTCCTTTAAATGTTTATATTCTCATATTTTGCCCATTCATCCGCACAAAATTGCTCAAGCTCTGCTTGAGGCTGGATTAAGACTTATGCAAGACACTGTATAAAAAAATCCCCCCCCACACACACACACACACACACACTCACACACACACACACACAGACACACTCACACAAACACATGAAATCTGATTCATTATGCCTGGGAATGTACCTACAGGAATAGAGCTGGCTGTAATGCCACCAGCAAAGCCTGTGAGCAATCTGCCCAGGAGGAGCAACCACACTTGATGTGCTGCGGCCATCATGAGAAACCCTGCCGTGGAGGGAATTACGGATATCATGATGCTGTGTTTCCTTCCAATTTTGTCGTTCATCACCATGGCACTCAGCCCTCCTGCTATAGCGCCAATCGCAAAAACAGACTATTCGACAAATAGAATGGAATCAGAGGCAAATTTATGGATCAATCCACACATGTACAAAAATTACATTTTTGGTTAGACCTGGAGCTTAAAATCAGGGAACACACTGAGACAACATTAAAACCTTTACCAGATAGTTTTGGATCATATCATATCTGTTGATTTACCTTGCATGCAGATGCATTCTCAATGCAATTTTAGCTGACAACAAACAAGCTGCTCTTACCCCAAACCAAGAAATCTGATGAACGTCCATGTGTAGATTTGAGTCTTTTTCCTTCTGGAGTTGTGGAATCACCGCGGAGGGAAATACCATGGCATATCCAAAAATTAAATTACCCAAAACAGCTGAAAAGGCTGCAACAAAGAGCCAGTGATTTCTAAAGGGAAAACGGGTTAACAGCACAAATTTAATGCTTAAATACTGTGTTCACTACTGTAAGTGTCAACTACAAATGCACAGGATACATTTAAAAAAAAAATTATAAAATAAATCGCACTGTGTTGAAGATCACCAATGGATAGATCTAGTTTATTTTTTAAAATATAGAACAATAAATCATTTAGACAGCCAATAAACACAACAATAGCCTGTGCTACTCAGAACACAGAACAGCACACTAGACAGAAGAAATTAGTTTAAACAGTTATATATAATACAGTATATTACATTGTATATTACAATAACACAGCGTAATACAGTATATAAACTGTAAACTCTATACAATTTATATTCTATAACTGTATACATTGAAAGATAGAGAGAGAGAGAGATACCTTATATTTTTCTGATTTTTCTTTTTATTTGTTATTATTAATGGAGTTGCTTCGTTCTCTCCTGAGGCCATTGCTTCTTCTTTGTCCTCACTATCCAACTAACTTACTATCTGACAGCCTCATGTCATATGTTAAACTAAAGTGAAACTGAGACTACGTGTCTGTATTTGAAATCCTGGACTTTTTCAAGTCAATCTGCAGAGCAGAAGGAGGAAACGAGGAAGCAGTTGGTAGAATACAGATTAGACATCCCTGCTCTGTGTGCTTTATGTTAAGCAATCAGTGCAGCCCAATTTCATTAAGCAAACTAAAAAAAGCACACCCAAACACAGAGCAGTCTCTCTCATTAATCCAGCTGAAAGACTTAACAAGAGAAGCGACAGCTTTTCAATATATGATGGACCATTATGTGGTAAAGTTTTTAAAGACTTTTTTTGTTTGTTTTGGTTAAAATTATTATAAATCTCTAACAACCGAAAAGTTAACTACAGTAACTATAGGCTTACGTGTCCATCTGTTTTCAGGTCATAGATGTGATGCTCTTTGTTAGGACAATCTCTGTTGAAGACAGAAATTCTGTCTTCAACACATTAAAGAAGCTATTTTAGAACACATTCGCTAGTTACTTTAGTTTTAGTCATTTCTGAACATGAATAAATCCATGCACTGCCTTTAACTAGTGTCTCTATAGCAGGGGTTGTGTGGGCTTTTTTTGTCTTTTTATACTTTTCTTTTGATTGGTAATAGCTTGCAATGTGTTCTCTTCAGGCTTTGTATCTTATCGATGTGGATCACCCATCCCCAACAGAGAACTGTTCGTAATGTGGGACAAAAATGTACAACCATGTGAATATATTCACAGAAATACAAGTATTTGGTCTTAAGGCTTTGGTTGTTGTTTCTGGTTGCATACTTTAATTAATTAATTTATAAGTCACTATTTAAGATAAGACATTCACTACAGTAATAGATAGCATCATCCCTGCTTTCAATGGTAATAGACTGTTTATACTGTACTGTATATGACAACCCAGAAAATAGTCATCTCATCTTAAAGAGAGCAGAAGAAAAAGTCACAGAAGACAAGGTATTATCTATATTAATTCAAGGTCATAGGCATATAGCAATTTGGTCTATTGGCTTTATCATCATTCTGTGTAATCAATGTGCGTGGTATTTACTCTAGAAATGCTTATTTTGTGAAGTGTGTACAGATGTTCTTGGGATACATCAAAGGTGGTTGCACTGGCCTACCTCCACGACAGAAACATTTTGCACAGATTAATGGATGTACTGTATTTACAAATGGTGCCATCTTATTCACTTTATCAGTTATACAGCTTTCACAATAGCTTATTGATGTTTTTCTTTTAAATTGTTCTTTTTCTGTGATCTTGTGTGTGGCTTTTAGAAATCTGAAACCTGATTTAAAACCAGTTTTAATGAGCAGTGACATGTGCATATGGCATATGTGATTGCATATGTGATTTTGAAACAGCAAGATCACACAAGATCATGCAAAGGTTTATGTAAGAATCAAAAAAAGTTAAATTTTTTTGCAAACAACTGTAAAATCTGTCAATAACAATGTGACAGAATGTACAGCAGAACCTCGGCTTGCAAGTAACTCGATTTGCAAGCGCTCTGCAAGACAAGCAAAGCAAAGTTTTAATACATTTTGTCTTGGTAAACGAATGAGTCTTAATTTACAAGTACAAAATATCATCGAGTATCATGTGGCACGTATGTGCTTCTTGTTTTGACGCCAAGAGTAGCGAGATCACAACTGAGCCAATGTTTTCTCTTTAAAGCCTCTTTTAAGTTGTGTTCGATTGTGTGTGAGCTCTCGCGGGGATGTGTGTGTGTGCGTGTGTGTGCGTGTGTGTGTGTGCGTGTGTGTGAGTGTGTGTGCGTGTGTGAGTTCGCGCAGAGGTGCATGCTTGCGCGGAGGTGTGTGTGTGTGGCTGTGGGTGCACTCTTTTTGTAGTAAAGTGGGTTTATTGTTTATCTATGCACTAGATGGCAGTAGTGAGTAATGGTAAGGATTGGTATGTTCAAAAAGAGCGGAGACCAAGCAGCTGAACGCGGGAAGCAGAGAGCATGTGTGTCATTAGTTTTTGTCATAACTTTTTCATGCCTTTCTGTTGTTGTCAATAAAGGCATAAGTTACAGAACTGTCGGCTCAAGATTATTACACTTTTCAACGGTGAAGTGCAGGTTAATTTGTTTTATTTTTACTTTATATTTTGTATTGATTATTTTTAAATGAATATTTTTGGGTTGTGGACTGAATCGTCTGTGTTTCCATGATTTCCTACTGGGAAGTTTGCTTTGATATATGGGTATTTTGATATGCAAGCATGCTTCTGGAACAAATGATGCTTGCAATCCAAGGTTCCAATGTAATAAGGTATATTGTCAGTATACAGTGTGTTACAGTACAGTAGTTTCATTAGGGCGCAAGCACTATGACATTAGCATGATGAGTCGCTATAATGCTGATGTCATATAGTCCTGATTTTTTTCCCCCTTTTTTTTTTTTTGGCTGACTCTGGATATAATAAGCCTTCTAGAAAAATGTTTAGGGTTAGCGACGCCCTGCACACCTGTCTGATCAGTGTGGGGGAAGTATCAGCTTGTTGGCCGCCATTAGTTTGCATGGAGTTCTCCACTAACCATGCAATCCAAGATCCCTATGGTACTCTATACATAACTGCATTTTTAGATGCACTACATAATGCAGTTGTACAGGAATAACCAGAGCAGCAAATTTGCTGTCATCTAGAATAATGTTAGTTCCCACAAGGCTACTCTTGTCTAAGACTGGTTAACCAACCACATAATTTCACAGTTATGTACTTGCCCTCTTACTTCCCATTTTTCAATCGTATTGAGGAATTGTTTTTAGCTTAGCATTGGAAAATGTTTGACCGCCACCCACATGCCCACCTAGCTCTTCTATAAGCAATGGAAGGGACACTCCAGGGTTGGATCAAACACTTACTCATCATCTATACCACTTTATCCTGTATACAAGGTTCTCAAGAGACTTAGGGCATGAGGTTGGGTACACACTGGACAGGGTCCTAAGCCATCACAAGGCACACACAAACTATGGGCAATTTGTGAATACCAGTTTGCTTAATCTGCACGTCTTTGGACTGTGGGAGGAAACCGGAATAAATCAACCAAGCATGGGGAGAACATGCAAACAGACCTGAAGTAGGAATCGAATCCTGAGTTTGGAGGGGAAAAGCGACAGTGCTAACCACTACTCCATTGTCCCACCTGGATACAACACACATGGTGACCCTAACAGAAGGCTGGAAAAGGATTGTCAGGTTTTAGTCGAAGAGTTTAATTTTGACATTGAAGTGAGGCGTTTATCTCTAAGTGTTGTGTCTTGTTTGGCTGGTGCGTAGAGTTTTAACAAAATGAGCCAAATTCTGTATCAAGTGCATAAGCAATCATATAAACAAAATATATATAAAATAAAGCAAAATTTCATTAAAATAAATGTAAATAACAAAATAATAGCAGGTACTGTATTTTTGGTGATATTAAGGAATTATAGTTTTGAGAAATGGAAATTAACTACTGATTTAGATATGTAGTGCCATCTACTGGATAGGACTTAAAGTTCCTCACCAAGACTGGACTGTTATACTGTAAGGTTTTCTTATATTGTTTGGATTCCCCATGCTTCTATGTCTATAAAACAACCCCCTCATTGCACTTTGTCGTTCCTTATATGGTAATACTTCCTATAGCCTGCATTTGGATGAATATCCAAATCGCTTGCTGGAAACCTTTTGGCTGACCGGAAAATGCTAATTTGCTTCCTAATGTCTGTCTCCTTGGGTGTTGCTAATTTGCTTCCTAATGTCTGTCTATGTGTGAGACATATGTGAAACAGGGGACCTGGGTAAAACAGCTTAAATATCCTCTTTTGGTCATAACAAACAAAGAACTTCAAACACGTGTTGTTGTGTGTGTTTTTGTCCTTTCTACCCCTAGTCCCTCTAGTCCGTATGCATATCAAGGCACAGCAAACGCATCAAGCAATAATTCTTCCTTAACTTTAACAACTATCACTGTTTAAGTAGGGAGTGGTGGCTCAGGCTGCTAAGGTTCTAGGTTGTTGATTTAAGGATCAGAGGATCTGGGTTCAAGTGCTGCTGTTGGTGGGTTGTGATGGTCCCCAAACTACCCATGCAGTGCAGGCCCTACGCCTGGTTAGGAAAACAGTGTCATATGGCTCAAGCACTATGATTATGTTGATGTGTCTTAGTTTGTTAATGCTTTTTTTTTTTCAAACATCCAGGACTTTCTGGAGGTTTTAACATGCTCCCCAAATTACGATCAACATCAAACTGAGCCCATATTATCTCATAACATTGAGGATGCAAAATTTCATGAAGATGCCTTAAACTTATGCTGAAAAGTGGCTAATATTAATAATTTCCAGGAGGAGGCCTTTTTATCACAGTTGAGTCAGTTACGATGAAATCTTGCTTTTTTGGATCATATCGCATGCAAAGCTCCTTGTCCTCCTTTACAAGCTCCTCAACAAGATGCACAGTATGCAGGAATCCAAGAAATGGAGCCAATGTTTGGTCAGAGCTTGAAATAATCAATTTGTACAAAAAAATATATCTGCTGAAGATTTTACTTAAGGTGATTTTAGATCTCAGATATCTGAATTTTATTTGTTAATATTGATCACATTGTTTTCAATTCAGGGACATTTTGAGTCTCTTGTACAGAACAGATACTACGTACTGTACAGTGAATTACTGTAATATTTTTTTTCTGAAAAATGAAATGAGAAAAAAGGTATGAAGATCTGGTGGACCAGTGCCTGGTTCTCTGTGATTCTTCACCACATTCAACTAAGCATTTTTTTTTTTCAAGAACTCATTGGGCCACCATCACTGAAGGGATTGACAGTGTATGGATTCTAAAAAAAATCTATAAAAACATCTCAATTTATACACCCTATGCTAATTTCAACAAAAGTCAAGTCGAAATAAGTCAAAGTACAAACATACTAAATGAATGCAATAAATAATAAATAAGTCAGCTCCTACTGGCCTGGGGCCCCAAGCAGTTGCCTGCCTCGACTGTTGACAAGCAGCACCTCTGCTGAAAGCAACTTGCATCATTGTCATACTTGACAATTGAGAAAAACTCACAATAGTCACATAAATAACTTTAATCTGACAAAAGTAATAATTTTTTTTTAAATTCTATGAATGTTAACCAATGAAAGTCAGACATTGCTTTTCAACCATGCTTCAACAGAATTATTTAAAAAAATAAACTCATGGGAACAGGCCTGGACAAAAATGATGGTACCCCTAGAAAATACTGAAAATAATGTGACCAAGGGGACATGTTAATTCAAGGTGTGTCCACTAATTAGCATCACAGGTGTCTACAATCTTGTAATCAGTCAGTGGGCCTATATATAGGGCTCCAGGTAGTCACTGTGTTGTTTGGTGACATGGTATGTACCACACTCAACATGGACCAGAGGAAGCGAAGGAAAGAGTTGTCTCAGGAGATTCGAAAGAAAATTATAGACAAGCATGTTAAAGGTAAAGGCTATAAGACCATCTCCAAGCAGCTAGATGTTCCTGTGACTACAGTTGCACATATTATTCAGAAATTTAAGATCCATGGGACTGTAGCCAACCTCCCTGGACGTGGCCGCAGGAGGAAAATTGATGACAAATCAAAGAGACGGATAATCCGAATGGTAACAAAAGAGCCCAGAAAGACTTCTAAAGAGATCCAAGGTGAACTTCATGCTCAAGGAACATCAGTGTCAGATCGCACCATCCGTCGTTGTTTGAGCCAAAGTGGACTACATGGGAGACGACCAAGGAGGGCACTATTGTTGAAAACAAATCATAAAAAAGCCAGACTGGAATATGCCAAACTACATGTTGACAAGCCACAAAGCTTCTGGGAGAATGTCCTCTGGACAGATGAGACAAAAATGGAACTTTTTGCCAAGGCACATCAGCGCTATGTTCACAGACGAAAAAATGAAGCATATCAAGAAAAGAACACTGTCCCTACTGTGAAACATGGAGGAGGCTCTGTTATGTTCTGGGGCTGCTTTGCTGCATCTGGCACAGGGTGTCTTGAATCTGTGCAGGGTACAATGAAATGTCAAGACTATCAAGGGATTCTAGAGAGAAATGTGCTGGCCAGTGTCAGAAAGCTGGGTCTCAGTCACAGGTCATGGGTCTTGCAACAGGACAATGACCCAAAACACACAGCTAAAAACACCCAAGAATGGCTAAGAGGAAAACATTGGACTATTATAAAGTGGCCTTCTATGAGCCCTGACCTCAATCCTATTGAGCATCTTTGGAAGGAGCTGAAACATGCTGTCTGGAAAAGGCACCCTTCAAACCGGAAACCACTGGAGCAGCTTGCTCATGAGGAGTGGGCCAAAATACCTGCAGAGAGGTGCAGAAGTCTCACTGACAGTTACAGGAATCGTTTGATTGCAGTGATTGCCTCAAAAGGTTGTGCAACAAACTATTAAGTTAGGGGTACCATCATTTTTGTCCAGGCCTGTTCCATGAGTTCATTTATTTTTATAATTCCGTTGAAGCATGGTTGAAAAGCAATGTCTGATTTTCATTGGTTAACATTCATAGAATTCTTATTTATTATTACTTTTGTCAGATTAAAGTTATTTCTGTGACCATTGTGAGTTTTTCTTTCATTGACCGAAGGGTACCAACAATTTTGTGCACGTGTGTATATTAAGAAACTTATCATGGTGCTCTCAAGTGGCGCAACAGAAATGCATTCACTCTACTCTTTCAAGGTCATGAGTTCAAATTCTAAAAATACCACAGCCATCTGTGTAAAGGGGTCCAAGAGAGTAAAATTGGCCATGCTCTCTGGGGTGGGAGGGGTGTTATACTATCTGCACCAGTTAATTACAGTGAAGCTATCTACCTGTGGTTATCTAGGCTGGGTTAACGTCTCTCAAAGAATGCATGTGATGGCCTTTACTGCCACATGCTATATGAAATACTGTATGAAAGGAGAGAACTTGTTGTTGGGTCTGAAATGGCTGATAATAAAAATAGAGGGAGGAAAAAATAAAGGGTTGTTACTACCACCAGATGAGGCTGGGGGAGTTACTTCAAGTATACAATTAGACAGCACCAGCGATTAGATATGTGTAGGCAGCCAAAAAAAAAAAAACAATTATACACTTCAGGAAAAGGAAAAATAGTATGCTGTATATTATATTAATACACTATTAAAATATTATCATATTACATATAACAATACCTTTTGTACATAAACATTCATGTTTCTATTCTATCATACTTACTGAAGGAGCGAATAAATGGTACATTCTTTCTAAAAAAAAATTGAACACAAATATTATGGATAATTTAATTTTTAAAAATCTAGCTTTGGTTTATATTCAAAGTGCATTCTTTATATAATAGTCTTGGGAAGATTTGATGGTGTGATTGAGGCTGTGACCTCTGCTATGCTGAGTCACTATGAATCTTGCATTCAGCTGAAATCATTCCCGCTCCAAAAGCTTCTAATTGCAGGTTAGTCAATAAGCCATTTATATATACACTGTACTTTCTTTAAAGACTTAACATTCATGTAATGATTTTGTTCTAATTCTGGTGAATAAGACAGTTTATCTCTTAGGACAGTGTACTGGCAATGACAATACTTGCCTCTGTGAAGAAAATGTTCTTTCCTGTGTACTGAAAGCTGTGCAGAACAATTTAGGAAACATGGATCTACTAGCAAATGCTTTTCAAGTGGTTATGCTTAATGAATGGTGTCCCGACTCTAGCGTCTCTAAATCCTTAATTTTGCACGGAATGCTTTCATTTAAGCAAAAAATTGTATAGATCATATGCTTCTAGAAGCTTATACCAATTTTTATGTCAATACTCATAAAGAAATATGAATAATTTGCATTTTTAATTATTATTGTTTGGCGCGAGACAGTACAACAATGAAAATTTTCAATTATCATTATATTACTAGTACATTTTTTCATAGTTTAAAATTTTCTATATTTGTATATTTTTTACTATTCTATTTTTATTTCCTATTTTATATTCTTTAGTTGAGTATTTTTTTTTTCATTATATTCTTATTTCATAATCTTTATTGGAAAACTCTATTTTCTTTATTATTACTATGGTTTTTGGGCCATGAGCAGTCTTAAAAGCATTTTACTTATCATGCTGTGTATAACTGTGTACTGTATGTGAGAAATAAAATTTGGATTTGAATTTGATTTAAATTTCGAAAGGCCATTTTTGGAACATGTATAATTAAATTTCTCTAAAACGGCTCAACTTAGCAACTTGCACATTGATGAGTCTACATCAGATCTTGGTCAGCTGTTTGCGAGGGTTATTGCATTATGAAAGAAACTGTTTCTGGCACTTTTGGGATGCCAGAGTCCTGTAGCACCTGCTAGAAGGGAGGAGTTGAAAAGGGTTGAGTACATGGGGGGAGGGGAATCTGTAGTGATTTTTTCCTGCTTGTTTGATAGAGCAGAGTCCTGTAGGTTCTCTAGAGTCATGAAGGGTGGCCAGGAGGGTGGTCAGGGGCAGGGGAAATTGTAGTACACAGAAACTTGAAGGTCTATGTCGATGCCACATGCCAGTCCACTGTAATCTTCATAGTTTTGAGTGCGCCAGAACACAGCTACTTTACAACCTGCCAATATCCGGTCATTGCAATCTTGGGGGCAGTGGGGAGAGAAAACATTGTGGGAATCACTGGTGCTGTCTGATTGTATACTTGAAGTGACTCCCCCAGCCCCATCTGCTATTTTCTGCCTGTCAGGAAGTTGGTGATCCCAAACAGATGGCAGGATATACTGTACAGTGAACTGTGAGAGTTTTGATGAGAGGATTTCAGGGACCAGAAGTGCATAAGTGACGTCCACAAATAGGATCATATGTCCCTGGGCAGTCAATGTTTTTGCAGGATGTAGGCCTTCTTTGGGACTGAAGATGGTGGTGGAGTTTTGATGCAGAAGAAGAAAGCTCCAGGTACTGTATCTGTTAAAAACCCGGGTGAAGTATGGAGCCAGTTGGCGAGCATGTGCTTTGCGGAAGAAGGAGGAAACACAGGTGCTTTTCTGGTCCTATGTCTCATGAAGAGTTGTCTCACAGCCTCTTCATATATCTTGAGTGCAACTTGAGTATTGGGGAGGTGGTGTGGGGATTGCCAGAGGAGTGCTTGGGCAGCTGACAGTGGGTTATTTCGTTATTTAGCTATTTTAGATGTGTGTTGGGCTATTTAAGTGACTTTGCTCCACACACTGTTTGAGGGGATTTTATGTGTGCTCCAGTAGTGACAGTTCAACGCTCTTCATATTTATCATTGTCACATGACGAGTGAGGATGGAGCATTTCTCCTTTTAACTTTTGGTCAAATCAGACTAATGATACATCACTGGAAAAGGTAAATGCACTGAAATCACAAATGAATTATACCTGGGCAAATGACATCATTGCTAAAAAGGGCTTAAGCCTTGATAAATAAAGTACAGTACTGTTGTTACATTTATATATTTTTATTATTATTATTTTTATTATTATTATTATTATTATTATTATTATTATTATATGAAGTTTAATTCAGACCATCTGTTCTCTTAAGACTATGGTGCTCCAGAATTATCTCCAGATGCTTTTGAGACATTGTGCATTGTGGGTGAGATGCGCCTGCAGTTTGAAGTTGTGTTCTACACTACACTCACTCATGCATAATCTATACCACTTAATCCTGTATAGTGGGTTGCGGGGAGCCTGGAGCCTATCCCAGGAGACTTAGCACGAGTCGGGGTACAGCCTGGACAGGGTGCCAATCCATCAAAGGGCACACACTCATTAACATACTCATTCACACACTACGGACCATTTGGGAACACCAAATAGCCTAATCTGCATGCCTTTGGACTGTGGGAGGAAACCTGGAGTACCCGGAGGAAACCCATCAAGCTCGTGGAGAACATGTAAACTCCATGCTCACAGAGGGAGGAATCAAACCTGGTCGGGAATCAAACCACGACCCTGGAGGTGCAAGGCGACAGTACTAAAGACTAACCACTACAGTATGCTGCTAGCATCTGATTATACAAGATAAAATGGCTCAGTTCAAATATAAGACCCAAGGACACACCTCCATTTCTAATACACAAACAGAACACATGTCAGCACTAAAGCTGTACTGTCTTTCACTTTCACTTTTTAATCTACATACACATGCACAACGAGAAAGATATTGAGAAGGTTGCATAAACCATGTGTTTCTCACAAGATCCAGCTTAATCAAAACCTCAGGTCAGGGAACCTGAGATCTGGCAACTAAATCAGATGCATACAGTAGGTTAAGTGATATTGTCCAATGACTTACTGTATAGTGGCATGTCATCATTGTCAATGCACTATAATGATCTATTAGCAAGAGCCAGAGCCAGTAAACTTTTTACGAGGGGTTTTCTATAGGAGAACACATTGATGAGAGTAAAAAGAACCTTTATTTCTCTATATAACATTTCTCTGCTATGCTAATTATCCCGGCATTCCATCAAGGTAGTACACTGGAGCCATAATTGGAAATCCTGTTTCAGGTCATCATCACTGCTGAAATGCTGGCCTCCCAGAAAGGTCAAAAGTCCCAGCTAGATTTGAATGTCACATCATGGCTGCACAAAGACACCATATGGATAATAATGATAATTATTGTTAGGGCCCAAGCACTATGACATCAGCCCTTTGTTGTTCTAGTGTGCCTTATTGTGTTTCTTAGAGTTTTTTCCACCATTCGGGGCTTTTTGGGGGTCTAAACATGCTCAAAAACTCGTGAACATTGGCAGACAAGTTGGAATGTGCTGCCATTAGGATGTCTGAGAGTCTGACATAAGATCTGATTTTGCTGAATACTGTAGCTCATACACACTTGCATGTATGCACGTGAAACCGAGTACACATTAATAGCTCATTGAGCTGAACAACTTCCGCATTGCATGTCATGGGCTCTATTCAACAAGTCAGTTATTTTGGGTCATTTGCAAAATGCACCCAAAGGATTTTGATACACCAAACCTGGCCTATGTGATCTCAAGGCATTGAGGATGCAAAATTGTCAAATGGGTCAGCCATGATAATGCCTCAAACTCGTGCTGAAAAATGGTTAATAACTTTCTGAGTGACATCATATTGAGTGACGCCATGGTGTGATTTTTTTTTGGACGTCTTAACATAAATTTCCCTCTATTCTACACACTCACACACAGCACACACAACAAAAATACATTCACTTTTCGCGCACAGACTGACACACACACACACACACACACACTAACAAGTCACATACATACTAACACACACATCACAAATGTTAATACACAGACTCACACACCACAAACAAACACGCACAAACACTTTCACTCCTCACACAAAGAATGACACACCTATGTCATACACACACACATACACACAAACAAACACACTAACACACTCAACAAATATTTAGGGCCCAAGCTGACATCTGCCCTATATAGGTTGTGAAGTGTGCAAGTTGTGAGGTGCACCCTGGTGCAGATTGATGGAAAAACATTTCAAAAGATATTAATATGCTAATATTTTATTGATAGAGGTTAAACATGTTGTATAAGACATCAGTCCAACATTTCTTGGGCTAAGATCTGGTTACTGGCCATAACATGGTTTACCAATTAGATCACTCTAATGTCCTATATTTGGGCATCCTATATTTGAGTTCTCCTGGAAGAGAACATTCCCATCAAGAAAGATGTTTAATTTAGGATGAAGGTGATCAATCTACAGTATATAATTTTGTAGTAGATTCTATAGTGAAATGCGTAACAGAGCTACTGACATTTTCTTTCAATTTTTATCTGTCTGTATGGACAGCTGTTACATTGCACTTGTAGTTGCATGTGTAATCGGAAATTATATTTCTTTATATGATGCTCATGTTAAAATATTGAAGTACAATATATACCTCTGAGAGATTATTATTTTTTACAGTTTTTGCCAATACGCTTACACAATCGCTACAGCTAAAAGTGAATGCTTAGACCAAAGGATTGTGGTCACTCACATACACACCGGAAAGCACTTGCACAAAAAAACAGAACACCAATCAGTCTGAGCCTTAGGACTACAAATAGGCCAGAGGTAAGACATTTTGAGAACTATGCAAACATGGAGGCAACAAGAGTCAGGGTGAGAGGAGGACAAAGAGAGAAAGGAGTCGGACGTGGATGGGGATGAGGACATAGACAAGGACCAGAGCGGAGACATGTATCAGATGACATCAGGGCTACTCTGTTCGACCATGTGATAAATTGTGACCTGTCCATGAAGGAGGCTGGGCAAAGAGTCACCCTAACCTCAGTCCGTACACAGTAGCATCGATAATAAGGACATTCCGACTGAAGAACTGGTACTGTATATCTTCAAGTTTATACTCTACCTACTGTATGTGTCACATGATTCTGTATCATACAGTATTACAGTATGTAACTGCACCGTACAAAAATGGGTAATGCTGTGAAGTATATCTAAAGGAATACCATTGTGATGTTACAGTACTGTGTACAGTTTGAAGTTACAGTATATGAAAAAGAACACGAACAATGACATCTTGTGGTGGCATTTTCGACAGAATGGTTGGACGACCTTCTCAAGGTGGAAGGGAGCTGCTCTTCACTCTACAACAAGAGCTTGCCATTACTCAAATGGTGCGAGAAAATAATGCAATCTGACTTTGTGAGTTGCAACAACGCATAATTGCAGATGGAAATGTATTCGGCAATATCAACAGGGTCAGCATTTCTACAGAAAGTCGCAGCCTACAGAAACATAACTTCTGTGTCACTTTACTTTACGTACTATATATTGTGATGTGGGAATGAGGGTTTATGCTGCCTATAGCTTGTAGTTTTTGTCTATACTGACCCAACCGAGCCCCTACGTGTATGAAAATATAGACATTTTAGTTACTGTATGCGTTCTCAGGAACACTATTCAATATTTACAGACAGTTCTGGATTTTGATGCTGCTAAACTGCCACAAGATTTCGTCTACATGGATGAGACAGGCTTCAATCTGGCCAAAAGCAGGCGTCGAGGCGTTGGACAAAGGGCTGTTGTAAATGGCCCTGGCCAGCGTGTGGGGAAATATCACCTTGTGTGCTACAATTAGTGTCCAAGGCGTCCTGCATCACCATGCCACACTAGGTCCCTATAATACTGAACAGATAATTGCATTTTTAGATGCACTACATGCAATTGTGCAGGACAAACAGTCAGTTTCCACCAGGCAGCTCTGGTCTAAGATTGGTTCAACAACCATAACCAGTTCACACTTTTATATCATGCGGACATATGCACCCTTACAGCCCCTTTCTAAATGCAATTGAGGAATTCTTTTCAGCATGGCGGTGGAAAGTAAATGATCGGCAACCATGTGTCCGCATGACTCTTCTGCAAGCAACGATAGAGGCATGAGGGGACATTGAGGTGGGATCGATTCAAGGGTGGATTCGGCACACAAGGCGGTATTTTCCCCGATGCCTGGCCTGAGAGGACATCGCCTGTGATGTCGATGAGGTCTTGTGGC
The DNA here is from genome assembly GCA_030347435.1 of Clarias fuscus. Lineage (NCBI taxonomy): Eukaryota > Metazoa > Chordata > Actinopteri > Siluriformes > Clariidae > Clarias > Clarias fuscus. The sequence continues at coordinate 30,648,677 of CM059213.1, forward strand.
CAGACCCAAATAGAAGACGGGATCCATAACCCCCCGCCCCCACCACACACGTCATTGGTTTGTTTCGTTTTTGGTTACTTTTTTGTTGCTAAATTTCTGTAAGAATGTCTGTGTATGGTAAAAATTATTGTTTGATTACTGCATAAATTACTTTTGGCTTTTATAGAAGAGCAAAACACAAAGACTGGAGTGTTTTATATAAAGCCCATCAGTGTGTTGCTGGTGATATGAAAGGGTCATTCAAATGGCGCTTGTGTGTATGGTTTTGTTGCAAGTATTTCATTTTTAGAAAGATGTGAGTTGTTAATCTCCAAGTGTCTATGTCTGATTGGCTTGTGTGTATAGTTTTGACATAGTGGGCTAAATTCTGCAATACGTATGAAAGCAATAGGCAAAAACTGTAAATAATTTTTATGTTAAAATGTTAAAAGCACAAAAATGATACCTCAAGTATACAGGATTTAGCATATCTGGTGACAGTGATGTGTTTACATCTCAGATGTTATCATTCCTGTATTGCTTGCTGAAACTTTTTACAAAGAATTGCAGCAGATACTATAAATTCATCATGGTTTGTAGTAGAATTATTTTTTTTACTGTACTTTTGAATTTGACAACTACAGATCTGATTTGATGTTCAACTGCTATTCTGTCCCTTTCGGCACCGTGTCGAAAATGATGAGTCTTATTGATACAGAACCAACAAGTTCAACATGATCACCTCCTTCTGATTTTGCATATCAGGAATGATCTTTCATTATATCTTTGTATTACTTTAGGAACATGAAAGTGTAAAGATGTTTCATTTTCTTTGTCTGTTTGGCTCAATATATTAAACTCATTGTAATTAAACATGGATTATTTGATGGCTCAAATGTCATTTTCAGTCAATAAAAATACTCTTTTCGTGCTAGATCCTGGAAGAAATGAAAATCTATCACAACACATCTTTCACACACACACACACACACACACACACACACACACACACACACACACACACACACACACTTATTTACAGAAGATTAAATTACCTCATTTGCTTCCTTTATTTTAGAGGTGGCAAGGAAACATTTTTATGTGACATATTGGCTTTGACCAATCCTATGTAAGGTGTGTGAGTATATTACAATCACATATATTTATCTAGAAACACTGAAATATGGATTATTCTAAAAGTTTACCAGAGATCAAACCAGAGATTGATAATGCGCAATTTATTGTAAACAATCCATTTCAAGTCAGATTTTTGGTAGGTGGGAAGAAACTGGAGAACGAAAATACATAAAGTCTTTCAGCTACTGTACATATTAGCTAATTTTACCTTCATAGATGGATTTATATTGGACTCCTGGCTCATCATGGTTCTTTCATTTTCCATGCTGCTTTTCCTGTATAGGGTTGTGAGACTTTTCCCTTAAAACTTTTCCCTTAAAAGACTGATGACAGTGCCTACCATTACTTTCTTGAGAAATGCCTGTAACATACATACTGTATGACATAAAAGTTGATGTCTGTTTTATATCGGTGATGAGCGCCCGTGATGCGCTTGTGACGGAGCTACAAACACCTGCAAGCACACAAACGTTGACCATCGGCCACACAGGATTTCTGTTTTATATAGAGAGAGATTTGTTGAAAACAATACGAAAATATGAAAAGTATTTCATATTCAAAGTATTTCTTTGTCATTTAAGCAGCATGTTGGACATGAATGAAAAAAACAAAACAAGAAATCACACACACACACAAACAAAGGAAACAGTATTAAATGAGGGAAACACAAAAACCTTATAATTCCACTGAAATGTGTGTAAATGTTTGGTCATTTAGGATAAAATCTCAGAATTTCATTATTGTGTTAGCAATGTGGCATCTCATCTCCAAGATCAGTGAGTCAATTCCTGCCTCAGGTGTGTGTGCATGGAGTTTGCATGTTCTCCCCGTGCTCGGTGGGTTTCCTCCAGGTACTCCGGCTTCCTCCCACAGTCCAAAGACCTGTAGATTAGGCTAATTTGGCATTCCGTGTGTGTGTGTGTGTGTGTGTGTGTGTGTGTGTGTGTGTGTGTGTGTGTGTGTGTGTGTGTGTGTGTTTGTGGGTGTACCAGGGTGTACCCTACCTTGTGCCCAAAAGTGTCATGGAATAAGCTCCAGGCACCCCATGACATTGTAACAGGATAAAAATTATAGAAGATGAAAATGTTTTATTAAATAATGTATTGTTCTCAGTAAGAACATTTAAAAAGTATTTTTTATTTTTTTGCCATTTAAGCAGCATGTGAGACATGAAAAAAGAAAGCACACACACCCAATCAAATAAAATGGTATAAAAAAATAATAATAATAATAATAATAATAATAATAATAATAATAATAATAATAAGGCAAACACATTTCAAGAAACTTATAATTGTACTGAAATGTACATAAATGTTTAGTCATTTAGTATAAAATCTGAGGATTTAGTTATTGTGTCAGCACTGTGTTCGCATGTTTCCCCTATGTATGGTGGGTTTCCTCTGGGTACAATCCAAAGAAATGCAAATTCGACTAAAATTGCCTGCAGTGTGTGTGTGCGCCCTGTGCTGGATTGGAACTCTGTCCAGGCTGTACCCCACCTCGTGCCCAAAGTAGGATATCTAGGATATCTTCAGGCCCCTGCGACCCTGTACACTGGGATAACCAATATAAAAGATAAATGAATGAATTTCATTGTTGTTGTTGTTAGACATGTCATGTCATCTGTCAAATATGATGAAGGCATGGGAATTTATGGCTGCCATCATTTATGGGTAACTGGTGGTTTTTGAAGCTGCTGATAGAAGTTGTTGTTGGTCTTTCCAGTCGATGGATCGCCACAGCAGACCATCTGATCTGTACACAACTTGGCACAGGTTTTACACAGGATGCTCTTCCTGACGCAACCCTCCTATTTGTGGCTGTAGTTTCGGCATTGGCTGGGAATTGAACCCAGGCCTTCATCAGTGCAGATGAGAAACCTCCTTTCTGAGCCACTAATGCCCTGAATGAATGAATTTCAGTCTTTTCATGATGATGAACTCTGTGAATGGTCGATGACTCCACAGGTTGACATAGTGAAAGTGATGTTTACCCAATTAGGTACAGAATTTTCTTCTTTTTTTTATGTTTCGGTGTTTAATTTTATCCTGTACTGATATCGATATCTGCAGATATCTCGACAGCTTTCGTTTGAAAGCTAAAGCGCGACTACCAGCGACACGAAACCGAAACAGCAAGTGTGAACACGACACAAAATGGAGGCGCAGCTCGGTTTAACTTTCTGTTTCTTTTTCGACGCTTTGACACGGTTGCGTGTCTGTTAAACCAGAAGCGCTTAGCATTAAGCGTTAAGTCAAACCCGAATTGCTCGCACATGCGAGATTTGACAAGCCATACAATGTACATATAACTGTGACAGTTTGCCTTGTGAGATGCTAATGTTTCTAGTGACGCCCAGGGTTGGACAGGTTTTTTTTTTTTTTATTAGCAGCAGTTAGCTAGCCGTGCTAGCCTCACTTCCTGGTTACACAACAGTATCCTTGAAAATTGAGACGAGACCAGCTTTCAGCCGAGCTTGAAAAGAAAAAAAATAGATAGCTATACAAATGTTGGCTTTCTCGGGCTGAGGGGGACGACTTGAATCTTTGATTTGTTCCCCGGGAATGTGTATAACTTCATATTTCCGCGAAGCAATGAAAGGAAAATCTACGTGATCAGTCTTATATCAGGAGGAACGCAGAAACCCCAGCCAATGCCTCGCCTTCATGGAGAATGACACTACTATATCGAAAGAAGGTGAACGTCTTCCTCTTTTCCACCCGTGAACGTACTGTAGACGGATTTACATATTATCATAACCTGTTAACATTTTCTGTGTATTCTTGTAAACGTGTTATGACTTGGGTTGTTTTTAATATAGCCCGATGAAAACGTTACAGGGCTTAGCAAAGCTAGCTGGCCGGCTAGAATAGCGTGTGTGTGTTTTTATATCTGTTTCGACATTAAAGATGACTTCTTAGGCAAAGAAAGTGATAATGCTTTGACTTTGGGAGCAAAATGAAATGATTTAAAGCCAATTGAAATAATAATACTAAATATTAATACTAATAATTACAGCAGTAACGGTTATTAATACCTGACTGAACTAATAATGACCGCTTTAACACGCGCGCGCGCGCACACTCACACACACCACATGCTGGCTGTCTGTGTGATTTCAGTTCCTTTTGTGTTTTGAATCTTTAAAAAAAAAAGAGAGAGAGAGAGAGAAGAGAAACACTACTCACATTTGACCCAGCACTCATGCAGAACATTTTGTTCTATCTGTAGGAGAATGACTATTTTGTTTAATTGATGCCATAAAACATAATTTATGCATAACCACAACAACCAGGATCAGACTTTATGAAGTGCACATTGAAGAAATGTGTCCTGGTACTAAAGTTGCACACAATAAATACACGTCTTGTAAATATTTAGATTCAAATGCATCGGGAAAAAATGAACAGTTTTTATGCTTTATGCATTAATAAAATGTGACCCTGTTGTTATATCCCCATATCTGAAACATGATCTAGAAGATCAATGAATAATTGTTCTGAGACTAGTCCTGGTACATCCAAAATATCTGAAATATGATGGCGTACTGGTTAGCACTGTTATTTAGAACCTCCAGCGTCTTGGTTTGTTTCCTGCCTTGGGGTCCGCGTGCATGTTTTCCCCATGCTTGGTGGGTTTCCTCTGGGTACTTTGGTTTCTTCCCACAGTCCAAAGACATGCAGGTTAGACTAATTGGCTTTCCCAAATTGTGCGTAGTGTGCACCCTGCGATGGATTGGCAGCCCTTCCAGGGTGTACCCTACCTCGTGCCCTAAGTCTCCTGGGATTCCCTGGATGAAGCGTTGCCATGATATGCAGTGAGTGAGTGGGTATTGTGTGAGAGGCGCATACAATAAAAGCAATTCTAGTAAATATTTTGTTCCAAATGCATAGAGATGTGCAGTTTCTATGCTTTATACATACAGAAATGTGGTAATGATAAAATGTGACCCCGATGTTACATCCCAGGAGAGTCATAAAGCTTTGCAACAAGATTGTGTTTATACTGCATGTTTCATTTATATTAAAATATCCCATTTTCGCTTTTTTGTTGTTTCAGATTCACTTTAGTTAGTTTTATGCTTGATTTTTATACAAATTTTATTATAATCAAAGAAAAGAAAGCAGTCGATGCAAATTGTCAAATCATATCTGCAAAATTTAGCTTTTAATCTTGACTTACTAGACGTAGCACACAAGGCAAAAGTACCATTATCTTCTGGTCATTTAAAAAAAAAAAGGTAAAAATGTAAAGGGAATTCAAGTCAAACCAGTACTTCTGATTAAATTTCTTGTGGATAAGGATGTAGAACCGATTGACATTTACAGCAGACTTCAAGCACAGTACGGTGGTGAGACTCGTAGCCGCAGTAAAACCTTTGAATGGCGCAAACTTTTGAAAGAAGTCTGAAGTCATCTGTGAACGATGATCCTCAGAGCTCATTGCAGTCAAACATTCAACAAGTGGAACTCAGGGATTTCTTTATCCCTGGAAATCGACGCATCTGTCTGTTGGAACTGTATACACAAGTCATTCATTCGCACCACTTGCACATTACAGGAACTTGGCTCTGAGTTATTACCATGTTTCCTGTACAGTCCTGACCTCGTTCCAAGTGATTTACATACATCTGAGCTTTTAAAGAAGTTTCTGAGAGATCAGCGTCTCAGCAGGCAGTCTTATCATGTCTCTAATGTACTGAGAAACCTTTCTATCTTGATGCAGACTGAGGATAAAGCTAGGAAAAATGCATTAGTGTAGGAGATTATATTTAGGTAGAGAATTAAAGGTAAAGGTAGTTTGGTGGGTTTCCTCCGGGTACTCCAGTTTACTTCAACAAACCAAAGACCTGCAGGTTAGGCTAATTGGCATTCCCAAATTGCCCGTAGTGTGTGAATGAGTGTATGTGTGTGTGCCCTGCGATGGATTGGCACCCTGTCCAGGGTTTACCCTGCCTCGTGCCCCAAGTCTCCTAGGATAGGCTCCAGGCTCCCCGCGACCATGAAGTCAGGATTAAGCCGTATAGACGATGAGTGAGTGCGTTATAAAGGTAGCTTTTACTCTCATAACGGTGTTCTGTTATTCTGCACGATTTAGAGTTGAATGCTTTTCTTAGCTTGTGTTTAATAACTAAATATTCTGTAATCTTTAGTACAGAAATATAGTGAGTAATCTTCAATAGTAGGTTGGAATTAAACATCTAAATCATAGGGTCTTTTTATATAACAATACTCAAAATAGGTGACTTGTTGTAATTGTAAATGCCACACTAAAACGTTTAGGTTGTAATAAAATAAATTAGGAATAAATATTAATATTGGGCTGGTTTATATTTTCTGTGTGATTGCAGGTCTTCTTGAGCCACTGCTTCCCGGCTCTGTAACCTTTGAAAGCAGTATTTTAGCTCCTCTACGTAACAACTATTTGTATGAGGAGTCCAAAGAGTCTTTTACCTACAGCTCAGCACAATTGATCAATAATCCAACTCTACAGAAAAGAGTAAGTACACAGATGAATATTGTATGTGTGTGTATGTATACATGTTTATACATATGTTTTTGTGTGCTCCGTGTGTCATCTCTGGTCTTTAGTTTCAAGATTTTTCAGCAGAATCCTTTTTATACATATCTCTGCTTTATCTGGTGTCTCACAGTATTATGCCTTTTGCACCGAAAAACGTGAAAGTGGATACTCCGAAGAGGAACTCGAGGAGTCGTTCGGCTTCTTGTTGCTTGATGACAAATCCAGGGTACATGCACACAACACTGAACACCATCATGGACCTGTATTTTAAATCCAGTTAATAAGTAATTAAATTGCTTGACCATCTGTTGATCTTTATTTAAAGGTAAATAGACTTGCGGAAACAGGCCTAATTGTTGGGCAAGGGACATGCACCACTCTTGGAGATTGTTCAAAGGGTAACTATCATCACACCTATGGTACAGTTATGTGATATCATTGTTGGTAACGGCTGTGGGTGGGTGTGTCTAACTGGAACAGTATGTTTTAATCATTGCAGTACTTGGAATGTAGTTTTTCAGCTTGAGCCAAAAGCAGGACAAAGCCAAGAAGTGTGATTTAAATAACCTTAAATGTGCTCTAGATGTACTCAAAGGCTTAACACACATAACTTGCATCAAAAATTATACATTGAGAGAGATTTTTTTTTTCTGTTACAATTCAATAGAAATTGAAATCAGTACATTCAGTACTTAATCACTTTTGGTTTTGACACAGTAAAGCACTTCTTTAAGACAAATCAAAATGACCTTGCAGTACATTTAAGTGAATACAATAGGTTATTGACCACACTGTATATTTATATGTATTGTATGCGAATATGTATACAATTCCCAACACCTAAGGAAGGCACCATTAAAAAAAGAAACAGCATATGAAATGCAGGATCTTCATGACATGCACCACATTGGCAAAGCCTGAAAACTTCCCAACTCCTAGCCTATAAATAAGGAGTCAATGTATATTTAAACTGAAATACATTCATGGCATTTATCCACGTAAATGAAGCTTCACTCACCGTGTGCTGATCAGGCAGTCAGACAGACACTGTGTTCTGATCAGGCAGTCATCCAGCATTGAAAGTGAAAGCATGAATGTATGGCTTTATATGAAAGTAAGAAATAGAAACAGAAAGCAGGACCAGCTCAAAGGGCTTAAGGAGCAATCCAGCTATGACATGAAATGAAAATGAAACTTAGGATCAGTAAAGATATTTCACAGATATTAAACATGGATTGTTCATACGTGTTTTAAACAAATGTTATTTACTCAGTTACTTATTTATTTTATATATATTTATTTATTTTTTTCCTTTTTTCTTGTTTTTATCAGCTGGGCTAGTGTATGGCAAACACTACAGTCCTGCATTAGGTTGAATTAATTGAGGATGGGACACGGGCCAGGCCTATCTGTTAAATTTCCACACTAGTTTTCCCTGAAATACTTTCTAAGAAATGAGTGAGTGCAGCTGGTCATAAAATAAGTGACTTATTAGTTAAAGGTCGCCATTAAATATGCTGTGCTCTATCATTGATTGTCACTTTTTTCACACTTTCTCAGTGTACTTTCCTTCCTCTTTACACATTTTCTTCCTTTCACTGACATAGCGTTGGCATATTCTGATTGGACTAGACAAGTTCCTCCCTCAGGAAATCCACTGAAATTTAAAGAGAGCCACCCAACTCTCTTTTTTTTTTCTTTAAAAAAAACAAACAAACATATCTTTGTATCAAGTAGTTAGAGAAAAGCAGATGGAAATGCTGATTTAAAATAGTTTTTTGTTCTTGGAGTATAACGCAATATAAGGAACTAATTATTGTTTTCAACTAGACTGTATTTTATTTAAAAGAAGTGGATGTTAGTCTGTGACTAGGAGTGCAATGTGCTGTAGAAGTCATGTCTCAGTCTTTTCTTGCCAGACGACTAATGTCGTTGAGCAGGTTTTTCCTGAATTTTATGGTCGTTTGCATCGCTACATGATGTGTTTGAGCTTGCAAAGAGAACACAGCATGACTTTTGAGTGATAATGTAAACGTATACAGCATGTTTTGCTTAAAGCGCAGGACACATGCCTTTTCTTTGTCAGAATTTTCATTTTCAAAGCATGGTATTCAGTTTGTTAAATGCTTTTTAAAAACTTGAATGGAAGCCTAATGAAATCTGCTGGCTGGTCCTCAGAAAAGGTAAAGTAAAAGCAAGCCCTTAGTTGGGTAGTATTTTTATTTGCATAGCTGAATCGTGCAAGGTATCTAGAACATTAAACTGATTGTGTAAATATGCTGAGGGTACAAAAGGAAATGGTGGTGTTTAATTTGAATGGTTGTAATTTGTTTTTTTAAACAGGTGTGTATATCTCAAAGTACTCTGACTGCCTTGACTTTAAGCGCTGGTATGATGGCAAGACAGGATACATTGTTCTGTTAAAGTTGACAAAGGTATGGTTTAAAAAAAAAAAACTAATAAAAATGAAATAAAAAAACATAATAGTTTCATTTTTAAATAATGTGACTATCTTGTCACTAGGGTCGGGTAAAGGAGGTGACAGAAAACTACACGCAAAACTTCACACCTCCAACTGCTGGGTTTGACTCCCATGTATCAGAGCAGCTCAGAGCAGTGTGTACAACCACCAGCTCTTTTCTAGCATTTGAAAGGACTCAGGTGACAATGAGCTCATCCAATTCAGCTTTCTCACACACACACACATACACACACGCGCACGCACGCAAACACATACACACCTTCACTAGAAACTAAATGAAAAGTGCATCTTTACATGCATGGACAACTTAATGTTGTTACCCACCACAAATCTGTGGAATAACGTTTTATTAAAGCATCATTGTAATGCTTTGATTGTCCTTTTGTTGTTCTTTTGTCATTATTTAGCTGAAATAAAAATAAATGTAATATAATGCTGTGCCTTATCATTGCTTTTCAGTATTATATGTATGAGGTGCTGGATGGAGGCGAAAAGTTTGAGCCATGCCCAAGACATGTGTGTCCATTCGCCATTGTGGCTTTCTCCTATGGAAAAATTGCCATCTCTTTAGAGCCGAAGGAGAAAAGGTCAGCTTCATTAGTGCTACTGTTTAAATGGTGTCTGAAAAGTATGGAAAATGGGTTGCATCTGATCTGGTGGAGGTTATCTTGAAGTAAAAACTAGGTTCTATGTGGGTGTGGTGTGTGTTTATACACCTATATGTTACATCACAGAATAGTGTATCAGCAGAACAATGCATAAAATGACCCCAATACTGGTCTAGAGCTTCAGTTAATTTTCACAACAGACATCCAAATGGGGAAAAGATGCATCTCCATGACTTTGACTGGTGACTCCAAAACTGCTAAACGCTTGGCATTTTCACACACAAGAGCCCCATTTACCAAGAGCCCGAAAATGGCTAGACTGGTTTAAGCTGAAAACTCAACCGCCAATCGTCCAACCCCCCTCCACGGACCCAAATGTAATACATTTAATTAATTAATTAATTATAAAAACTTGTCTGTAAAGAGTGGTTTTTAGCATTACCATAGCCTTCCTGTCATCTTGAACCAGTTTGCTGACCTCTCTCATAGACAAGGGTATTATGCTAGCTCGGTCTGTGTGATTAATTAATCTTTTGTTGGTCGATTAAGTAAATTTAAATGTTGGGTGAGTTTGAATTCATAAATAATTCACAATCTTTTTTTATTATTTAGGTAAACTTACACACTAGTTTTTATACAGATATACAAGATGATACTTGTGTATCAGTTTAATACCGCACACATTTATTTGTACTCAAGCTCGTAAAATTCTTTCGATGTTATTGCACCCAAACCACTTACAGCTTCCACAAATACATTTTATGAAAGTTCTGCTTCTTCTTGCGAGTTATATTTGTAGTAATACCACCACCTAATGGACTGGAGTGTGGAGCAGAGGACCAGCAGGAAAAAATACACTCTTTTTATTTTTGGTACTAGACATTTTAGTGTTTCTTCATTTATCAATGCTTCAAAACCTGTAAGAAATAGAGCTGGTTGAAATATATCAGACAGTAAACTTTAGTGCTGTAAAGTCAAATCGAAGCAAAAATTACAGTGCTCGAAAATGAAATCTCAGTTGCTAAGATTTACTGCTCTACTGCCAGCATAAATGCAGCATGAAAATCCAAAGAGATCTTAAATATTCAGATGTTGGTGCTAGGCTGCAACTGCAAGATCACAATGGATGACACAATTTGTGTACATAATTTAGATTATTAATATTGAATAATAGTACTAATGAAGAAGCACTTGTTTGTTTGTTTTTTTTTTTTTTGCCTATGCACTCATTTGAAATGTAAATGATCCTCTGTATCTTTTTTTTTTTTTAAATACCGCCAGCAGGTCATGTTGATATTTTGGTTATGTAAATATTTTGCAAACTCCAAGTTGTTTCTCCTTTCTCCTTTGTTTTTCAGCCAAGAAAAGTCATGTAAGTATTGCATTAATATTTTACCTTCTTACCTTATTGCAACAACTTGACAGATAATTTTTCATTCAATTTTATTGGATATCTCATTGTATCTTATCTCCCATGGGGAAAAGTTTGCTTTGGATTATTGTTTAGTGTTCCTAAATTTCTGCTGTTTGATGTAATGACCTTCAGCATTTCATTACCAACCATGGAGTGGCCAGCTTAAGATTGAGTCCATTTTGTACAACATTGGGTTGAGGTCCGTCCATGGAGCCATGTTTCCAGCAAATCTGTAAGTTGGACTATTTGTGACCGAGGAAACAAAGGAGTCAAACTACACAAATCAAATCCCTTGTATATTATTGAATTCTTTTAATTGATCTGGATATATATTTTTTTTGTTCAATAGTCCAAAAATAGTTAAAGTTGACCGTGTCATTGGAGTCTCTGAATTGAGGAAGACATTGCCCCAAGCAGTTTTTGAAACTTCTCCTCTTGGTGAAGGTGTGTTTTTAAAATGTATTAATTCCATGTATTTGTCAAGTAGAATAGAGAGAATTAGAGCCATTTCTTTTTTTTAAGTTATTGAATGTAGATTTATGTGGATATTTTGATTACTTGTGGATTGATTTTTATTTGTTTTTGTAATATTCTTTTTTTAGTTTCATTAGATGGCAAATGGTTTAGCATGTATGAAGTCATCTCATTTGAAGCAAAAAATGACCTAGCTTTCTTAAGTCAAGAGTTAAAGGAAAAGGACATGGTAAGTCTGGCGTGTGTGACATTTGAGCCATTGGAGTAGAAAGAGGAAGACAGATTAATTTTTTTGTTTTGTTTGTTTGTTTTACTTGCAGGCCCTTGTGATATGTTTGGAAGATGGTGGATTCCTTGTTATTTTACATTCATGTAATTTCCTGTCCTACGAAGGTAATGATATTCCAAAGATATTTTGATATTCAAAATCTAATTCAATGTATTTAATGCCTTACTTACCGATTAGTAAAATGTTTGGTACATTTTTATAGGTGCAGGCACAGATAAAGCCTTTGCTCTTCAAGGAATGTTTATTTATCCGGACTCTAGAACCGTGCCACGAGGTGAATAAGATGTAGCTAAAGTATTTTGTGGCATACGTTGTGGCATTGTTTTGGACTTTGTTTATATGGTGTCTTTGTTCCTGATTATTGGTTCTTTTTTTGGTTTAGAGACCAAGATGACATACCATGAGACTGCAGTTTCATCTGATGTTCTTCAGGTTCTCCCTGCCCTGAATTATGCTGAATTAGAAATGGAGAAGTCTCCTCCCCAGCAGCAGGACAATGCCCTTGGCACATTGGAGAAACATTTGCAGGACTTTGCTGCTCTTATTTTTCCAGGGTTAACTAACAGCCCTAGCAGGGAGGCGAGTATGTTTCCTGATCAGTATGATGTACCTGATGGTTTTCCTCTGATTGCCCCAAAATGGACAGAACAGACTGGGAATCGCCTCAGGATGTACTTAAAAAGTCCATGCAGTTTTCAAATTCCAGTGGGTAGAGCATTGGAACTCCTAGCTGCCGGAAAGCAGCAACGCAGTGATGATCACGATGATGACGTCTATTACTATATATCCTCACCTGAGGCCCCACAGACTCCTGCGGAGATGGTTTCTGAGAGGGATTTGCCTAACGAAACTGATCATTTAACTTGCAGGAATGTTACTGATGTTGTTAAAAAGACAGCTGAGCAGCAAGCTGAAACAGAAAAGACTGTAGCCGATGAACTGCCCCATCATGCTTTGGTGGAGGTCGACAACACGTCTGGTGCCGCAGTGGTTGCTGCTAATAATAGCACATCTGGTGCAACAACGGATGCTATGATAACACCAAATAATAACCAAGCTGAGAGAACCGATCCTTCATCTACATTAGGTGACCCCAATACAGAACACTATCCTCAGAACATTGTTGCTGCTCAAGACAGTGAAAAAACATCTGAGGGTGTCTCACCTGACGATAAATGCAGTGGAGGGGAGGTTTCCGGGGCATCTTTGAAAGAAACTATTCAGAACTCCAGTGAGGCCTTATCATCCACAGAAATTGGAGATGATGCCTCAACTCTGGCATCTAATGTCGAGATGGAGGTTGATCAGTCAGAGACAGTAGACAGTTTGTCAGATGTGCTCCCTAAAATTGGAGCTCAGATGCCTATGGCAGATAAAGACCTTCTGGAAGCTGGCCTTCCAACATCCATTTCAACTCCTACTACATCAATAAACCAGACTGAAGCATTAATTGAAGGCTGTGATGAAGTACAGCCGGAGGTAAGCAGTAGTGTTCCTGCTGAGACAAAATCTGTGCCAAACCGGTACAACGGAAAAAGGAGAAGAAGGAAATCGTCAAAACGCAATACTAATACAGTCAGTCAAATTACAACCCCACTTCAAAACACTACTTTATGTTTAAGTCCTTCAACAGAAGCTATTCCTACTCCTGAACAGAGCAGTAACAGTGACTCAAAACATTCCTCACCTAGCACACTGAAAAAAGATTGGCGTTCCCTCCCAAGGCGCAAAAGGGAGTGGAATGCTCATGCCAGCATAAAGCGGACATTGAGGTCAAATTTTAAAAACACTGAATCCCCATCCGATAAAAACAGTGACTCTGAGAAAAATACCTCCATTACAGAACTTACTGTTACAACTAACATTACATCCAGTACACCAAAACGAAAAATGGAAGGAATTAATATGAGGGAACGATATGGCCTAAAGAACATCATCACAGATTGCGGCTTCGTCTTTGTCCCCCATGGCTCAGACGTTGCTCCTGGTGACATAAAATCAAATGAAAATAAACAAGCTCCAGAATCATCCGTTGTTACAACCGAAAGTCCTTCAGTGGAGAAGCCAACAACTCCGCTACCACATGATAACCCTCAGCCATCAGAAATAGAAAACAGAAGTCAGCATATACCCTTAACACACATACAAAACATTTCAGAGACACCACCAAAGGCACTAGCGTCTTCAGACATTTCTGAGAAAGACCCTGTGTCCCCTCAAAGCTCTGAAAAAGCATCTGTCCTGGAAACACCTGAAAAAAATAAAAGCACAGTGAAAGACCATGTATACAGAGCAATATCCATAAGTAAACTAAAAACAGTGCTCAAAAGAGCAAGAAGGACTAAATCTCCTGGTGGACAGGATCATGGGAAATCAAAATCAGGTAATAAAGAGCCTGAATTGAAAAGAGGAAAACCGAACAATGATGCAGACAACAGCAAATCAGCTTCTCATGCAGATGATGAAAACGGCAGCACATTACAGCCTAATCCCGAATCAGCCGGGAGCCAAGAGGCAGGGGAAAATGCACCATCTAAACCACGACAGAGAGCCACACCGTCTCAGGAGAAGCGGATCACAAAGATCCCTAAAGAAAATGGTAGGAAATGTTGTGATGCTGTTGTAGATTTAAGTAGGGGCTTTTCATGCTATACCCTATATTCAGTTGTATGATCACTGTAAAAAGTAAGATGTACAGTAGAAATGTGCGTTGGAAGTCCCATTGTACACCTCCAATCAACAGTAAAGTAAATATCCTAAATTTTCATAGCAATAGACTCTGTGGATAAGTGTTTATTTCCCTTTAAATTAATGATATGAACTATGTATATTTGAAGATATTTGAACTCTGTTCTATCTGTCTGCCTTTGTCTAGCTTCATTCTTGTTGCTCCTAATTAAATTATATAGACACAACAAATGTAAATGCATTTTTCAGGCAATCTATAAATGCAGGTACATTTACAATACACTGCCTGGCCAAAAAAGAAAAAAAACATTGGACCACCTTTTAATGATTAAATGATTGTGAAATTTTTCCATCCATCTTATGCAACCGTACAAAGTTTTCCTGTCTGTCCATGTTATGTTCCGGAGTTGTTGGGGTTTTTTTTTTTTTTTTTTTTACAATTAATGACGGGAGAGTCAAACCACTCCATAAAGTCTACTCCAGCACTCCCCAAAGCCTTTCATTGGGCTTGAGGTGATTATTCTGTGCTTGCCAATTCATGTGTGAAAATTATTTCCTCATGCACCCAGAACCACTCTTTCAATGTTTGAGTCCTGGAATATACTCATGCCATCTGGGAAGAATAAATGCTTTGACGGGATAACCAGTTTATTCAAGGCATCAGCGGGCTTCATTTTTTTCCCACCTAATGTTGCTAAGCCTAGATCTGACCAAGTAAAGCAACGGCAGATTATAACACTGCCTTGTACAGTGGCCACTATGCGTGATGGTCGATCACTCTGGAAAAGGGACGATCCTATGTGATCTTTTTCCAATCTTTATGCTCCATGGCAAGTTTAAGCCTTTTTTTTTTTTCAAGTGGCTTTCTTGTGGCCACATAGCTGTTTAGTCCAAATCCTGTGAGTTTTCCTCATATATTGAGTGTAGAGTTGCTCTTTCACTATCAAACAGCTCTGATTTCTACTGTCGTTTTTTTTTTCTTTCTTTTTTAAACAATGCAACTTTTCTGTCTTTTTAACTTATTTATTTAACTTATTATTAATGATGCATAATTTAGTTGCATTCTTTGCTTAACAATATTTTGATCAGAATGTTCAGAAACATCTTTCATCACCACAGGATATGTCTCTAACAAGGTTGTTTAAGAAATGAAAAGTATACTGTAATTTAGGGTTAAAAGGATTGTTGCTAGCTGAAGCATAATAATCACTGCAGTAGTTCAAAGATGTTTATGTATTTGCTTATTTAAATCTAAACTGTGATACTTTGGCCAGGCATTGTATGAGATTCACATTTTCAGTAGAGAAAGCACTAGGCACAGCTTATTTCCTTCTACAGCTTCTGTCTTATGTTGTTTTTCATGTATGTTTGTGCCAGTGACAATTTCTGCTTTTTTCGTGTCCATCTCTTGCTGCTTTTTCATTCTCTGTTGTCTCTGTTTTTTTTTTTTTTTGTTCTTTTTGTTCCCTTTTTTTGTTTTTACAGGTTGCAACTTTTTCCCTAATGAATTAGTTAAACAAGCCGACCAGCAGCTCGTATCTGAGCCAGTACAGAATAGGTTAGAGGGCAAGCATATTAGTTCTGCTGTCCAAAGCAATAAAGAGGAAGTGGCTGTTTGTGTGCCTGCACCTTCAGATGCTCTTAATCTACTGGCTGATTTGGCCCTCAGTGTAAATAGTGACGAAATGTTGCCTAAGCTGGGAGAAAAACACCACGGAGACAGGACCAGTAGCTCGCCGCAAACAGTCATTCATCTGTTGCGAGACCTCACCCCCAGATTAAAATCTCCTTTTCCAGAGGGTCTTGTTGTGACTGGGGATTTCATATTAGAAATATCAAAAGAGCATTCTTACTCACAGCCCACCTCTCTGCTGTCAGGTTTGACAGGCATATGCCCCCAGGTTCAGTCTCCAGGTGGACGAGTTGACTCTCATCTGTTCATGAAATCTGACCTCCTTCTGAAGTTGCCTGATCTCGCTAGTCCAGGCTATTATGATAAAGAAGGCAAGAACGGATGGACACTCGTGCCATCACCCCCAGCTGCTGTCAAGGCCAAAGTATGGAGCACTATATTTCTCCGCACTAGGACCGTGACTGAAAAACAAGGCTCTATTCAAGTGACAAGATTCTGGAAGGAAAACTATGATTTCAAATTTGACACCAAGTTCACAAATGACAAACTAGACAAATGTGTGACACGAGCGCTGCATGGGTATGTGCTTCTTTTTTTTCCATCTAAAACTAGGTAATTTCAAGTGACTCAAGAGCATTACTGACTCATAACAATTTAACATAAAGCATTGAAGTGCTATGAAGTGTTATAGTCATTTCATTAAATTGTAGTCACATAGTGAAGATTTTAAATATATATAGTATAAAAAGTTGTATTTGTGGCTATCACTTGTCATATTTCCCTCTTTCTCAAAGAGGATTATTTGAAATAAGCTAGTGTGTATGCATTATAAATAGGTTATTTAGCTTCTGAGTGATTTTATATATTAGTAATTTTAAATGGCCACAATGATCTACATTATGTTCATCGCTAACCATATTTCTGTTTATTCCTAATTTCCTCAGCAAATGGGATTTTAGCATTGAAGACAATTATGAGCAGGTGCACCTCATCTTCCATATGTGGATAGGTCTTTTCTACAGTAAACCCACTTCAAGGTTCTTCCACTTTGATCACACCTTTCCAACATTGGAAAGGAAAAATCCTTCAGATGTTTTACAGTTTGCTATTCAGACTTCCTCATCAGTGCCTGATGTTGATTTGTCCACGAAAGAGGACAAAAATACTCCCTTACGCCCTGGTTCAGATGCTCTTGACCTTTCAGTGAAAACACCTGAGGCTGCAGACGACAGCACTTCTGGACAGAATCCTACACCTGTTTCTGGCGTATGGTCAATACTAAAACTCATGAGGGAGAATAAAGAGCCAGATAATAGACTGGGTTTACACCATTCTCCCAGTGTTCTAAGAAAAGGCATTTCTATGGTAAGCAGTACTAGGGTAAAGTAAACCATGTCTGATTTTCATTTTGTTGTCTGAAAAGAATGACCAAAATATACAAATTAGATGATTAATGCAGTTTTTCATATTCAGGTGAAAAGGGTTTTACTACATTAAGTGAAACATTATCAAAATGATTTATTTATTTAAATTCAAGAGAAATCAAAAGTGTTGTCATAATGTTTAAAAATGATCTGCATATTTGACCACTGTCCAGTAAATGTCTAAATATTAGTGGATTATGACGGCCAACCTTACACTATGTGACAAAATATTTACTTTACCTTTTTTCTGAGCGGAAAGTGTTATTTCCCAATTTATTATGTTTAAAGTAAATGGCAAAAAAATTTACTCTTCAAACTCTGGCTTTATGACCTGGGTAATGAAGTTTTACTATATACTTTTTTCTAGAACATTCCAGGTAGATCCAGTCTGTGTAACTTAAAAGAACTTTCTAGAATGTTGTAGAACTTGACAAGAATTATCAAGAACCTTTTAGAATTTTCTAGAACTTTCCATACGCTACATTTGTATATATGTACATACATGCATACCTATATGCAGGGGCTCACCACTTCAGTGTAGTTTTTCCTGCCTAAGTGAACACAGAACAATCTAGATTTATCAGAGATGGCACCAAGAAGCTGCAAGCATTCTCCAGACTTAGTCTGCTATGTATGTGGCCAAAAGTGCTCTGTGACCACGTAGGCTAAAATGTGTGAAGCCTCCAATGTGTATTTTGGCCTACTGGACTTTGGATGCCGCTACCAGGGAACATATAATGAAAACATGGTGGAAGACTAAATTTGGGGCTGATACATGAAAGTGATTCAGCAAATCTCAAAAACGTATTGACTTCTATATATTTTTGTATGTTTTTGTATAACGAGTACAAATTCATGTTGCTTCACACAGTTAATTTAAGAAGTTCTTAAAATGTATAAATTTGCCCTTTTTTGCATAGAAAATGGATTCATTTCTAAATTTCATCATTGAGGTTAAAAAAGCAAAGTTTAAACCGAATAATCGCTATTTTCTATAGTTTTATAACAATAACAATGAAGAAATAACATACTTTCCAGGAACAAAATTTGTGTTAAGTAGTGTTATTTCTTTTTTAAATTATAAAATAAAAAATAAAACCCATGAACAAATCAATGCTGTAGGAAAATAATCAATGACTGGAAGGTGTGGAGCCACCTCAAAATTCTTTATTTTCCTGTAGCTAGCCATTTTTATTTAAAGAAGGATAACAGACTGTGTTTGTATATATATTTAACTTGTGAATATTTGTATAGCAATTTTCTGTTGTCATTTAAGATATAGTAGCTATAAACTTTTGTTCTACTGACCAGCCTTATGTGTGAAAGCAATAATAATAATAATGCAGCTCATCATAGTGCGGAGAGTGCTCAAAGGCCCTTTGTCCTGAAGATTTTTCCCAGAAACAGGGTAAAAAATGTTATAGAGCACTGACTCTGAAGACTCTTTCCAGTGGAATGTATTACAATAAGCATATTAATACACTAGATCACCAATTTTGGGAGCATCTGACCATTACCCTTATATGTGCTTTTTTTTTTTAACAGCATTCCAGATTCTTTTCTTTCTTAATATTATAATATCTTCAAAATTCACCTAGAAGGGGATTTCAACAAAATGTTAGAATGTCTCCGTGAGAATTTGCCCATTCAGCCACAAGAGCATTATTGTTCAGTTCAGTTAGCGTGTCTGATGAGATGGTCTGTGATGCAGTTCAAATTTTAGTTCATTGAAAAGGTGGCTAGTGGGTTTGAGCTCAGTGCTCTTTGCTGGAGACTCGGGTTCTTTCAAACTTGACAAAACATTTTGCTTTGTGCACAGACGTATTGTGATATTGGGAAAGGTTTAAGCCTTTTAGTTTGAGCTAAGGAAAACTGAGATTTTTACAGCATATAATTATGTGATTTCTAGCTTTGTAGCAACAGTGCAAGCAAGAGCCCTATATAGATTTAATGGGCCAGTATAGATTTAACGTGTCCCCAAACTTTTGCCCATATAGTGTACAAGCTTATCATCTGATTTACAGCCTGACCTACTTTCAGTACTGCTCATGGGAAATAGTTAACATATTTAATTAATCAGATAGTCAGGTTTAAGAATTTAATGGCTCTGTGGTAAAATAACTGTATCTGTGAGGTGTTAAAAGACTGAAATTCACACACAGCTCTTAGACACATATTTATACATGCCTTCTATTGCAGTAAGTTTATTGATATTTTTGAACCTTTTTAGATCCTGTAAAAAAATTTTTTTTTTTTTACCATTACAGGATTATAGATCCACTGTGGAGACATTGGATGGAAATTTCACGCCTGAACATAGTGACTGCAGCGACCTAGAGGACAATGCAACCAACATCACTGAAGGCTCTTACATAAAACTTTTGGAGAGCAATGGTGCATACAGTCAGTTGTGTGACCATGCATCAAATATGAGAATAGATGATCAGAAAGTGTTGAACGTGGAAAAGATTGAACATGGCAAAGACCTGGCTACGTCAAAGGCCATGAATATAAAAAGTGATGGGATAATGGACACAGAGAGAAAAAATGTGGCTGTGTTCCACCAGGTCGTTCGACCTCTCAGGCCTCTGACTTTTTTAAAAGTGCCTGATTCTTTACCTGGAAGAAAAATCATAGTAAAGTCATTGAGTTTTAAGGAAAAGCACAAAAATGATGCAACCGTTTCAGGGCACACTGAGACACTATCCAAAGATGAGCTGTGTGACTCAGCAGTTAATAAGGAAAACCATGAAAGCACACCAGTGTGTGCACATCCTGGTAATAAAAATGAGTGTGCACTTAAATTTAAGACAGGAAGCTGTTCTGTCATTTCTGTTCCTGTGCATGATAAAGCAACAATTGAAGTTAAATCTGTGCTTCTTACCAGAGATGAAACACCTATGGTTATTCATGATGTGAATAGCAGGAAGGAGGAATCTGTGTCTCGTGAGAGAAATAACGAGGTAACGTGTAATGACGAATCCGAGAAACCAATGGATGTGCTTGATGTAAGAAACCAGACAAATCAGGAGGTCAAGTCTGTTATAGATGAAACAAAGATAAATGTTGGAAATGATGGTGACCTACTTGATGAGATGCATGTTAATGATGAAGGAAAAGAGAAGGCTGGATCTGTCCTTGATGAAACTCCTGTAGATATACCTGATGTGGATTATAAAACAAAGGAGGAAGTTGAACCTGTAAGTCATGCCTGGAGTAATACTCCTGAGGAAAGGCTTGCTGATGAGATGAAGGACAAAGTAACACCTGTAATTGTTAGACATGACACATCCATGATTTTACCTGCTGCATGTAGGTCAAATGAGATGGATAACCATTTGAGAGATGACAAGTATTCAGGGGTGCATGTGAACGATGAGGCAAACACAGTTCCGACAATGCCTAATGATGGTATCACATCCGTTTATGATGAAGAAAGTGCTCCTCATGGTGTATGGAATGAGGATGATAATGCCTCATGTGAAGTTAATTCTGTGATAAACATCAGTGATGCATCCGTAGGTATACTAACTAAAGCCAAAGATAAGCTTGGTATCAAAGATGACATACCTGTCGACACACAGGATGTGAATAGCACAAACAAGGAAGCCACGCCTGAGCGTGATGTGAGAGCTGATATATCTGCAGATGTGCAGGATGTAAATAGCACAAACAAGGAAGCCAAACCTGGGCTTGATGTCAGAGACGACACATCTGCAAACATACAGGATGTGAACGAAACCAAATGTGAGCCTAATGTCAAAGACTGCAGCTCTCTGCATAGCCAGCAAGATGATGATACGACAGAAGACGTGGCAGTCCAAGAACAGGAAGATCGATCTGGGATAGTTGACCGTGATAAAGGCGAAATAATTAATGAAACAGAAAGAAAAGTAGAAGCAGAGCTCATTTGTGATGACAACAACAAATTAGACTCTGAAAATCAGAATACTATCGATGATTCTGAAGATTGGGTAGATATGGACACCAGTAATAAAGATTCAGAAGATGAAAATCATGAAGAGGTGCGTGAAGTGAATATATCCAGTGGTGAAAGCCTTTCTAAAGTGCTTGAGGAAGACACTGTAAAGATGCAAGGAGATCTAATAAAAACTGAGGCACATGTGGCAAGCAGTTGTAAAGAGCAACCTGAAGAGGGTGCTCAGCCAGATATATCTGGTAATTCATCTTCAGGTCAGGTTAGCTCAACATCCCATGCTTTAATTGTATTGAAAGAAAGCAACAGCTCATCTGCTCTTGGTGGCAATTGCCTCCTAACTCAGAATGACAGCAAAAGCACAATGTTTCCCGATGCCACTGTGGTTCAAAATGCAACCCCTGAGGTCATTCAGTACAAACCCAGCAAAGTATGTGATGTT
The DNA here is from genome assembly GCA_030347435.1 of Clarias fuscus. NCBI lineage: Eukaryota > Metazoa > Chordata > Actinopteri > Siluriformes > Clariidae > Clarias > Clarias fuscus. Next base: position 30,670,710 of record CM059213.1, read on the forward strand.
TTCCCCTTTATTGGAATTGCTAAACAAGAACCATGTGAAATAAACGACTCTAGCGTCCATGGCACAACCGAAGAAGCGGATGACTTGGCAATTTCAAATGCAAATGATGGTTCAGATGAAGGCCTTAAAAAGGTAGAGAAGGGCACTGACCAGAAAAGGGTTGAGGCATGTGACAATTTTGACTGCATGGATGTATCTCCACCAGCACTGCAAATAGATACTGAAACAGAGATGAATAGCAGATGCTGTACCCCAACTCAGGGTGAAGGGACTGATGAGGTTTCTAGCTTTCAAGAAGGTAATTTACAGGACATGTCTGAAACAGAAATGTGTGGAAAGGAGCGTGCTCCCAATATATGGTTGGCACTTGATAGTTCAGAGGATTCGAGTTTAGGATTAGAAGAGTCTCCACCTCATATAGAACAAACCTCCTCTCAGAACCCTTCTTGGTCCCATAAGAAGTTCAATGCCAAAGTCAAAGAGGCTGATAAAGGTGAACCATTTGTAAGTGATGAACATGTACCTGAGGACAAAATGGTTTACGTTGACGATCATTTGATTCTCACACATGGGCCTACAAAAGAAAAGAAGCATCAACAAGATGAGTTTGGTCATTTTTCTGAGCAATATGAAGATGGTCATTATGAAGAGCTTCCTTCATCATGGACTCATAGTGCAAGCTTCAAAAGAGAGCGACAAGAAGATCTCCGTGAATGGTATGCACCTGATGAGGACACACATTATACAACCTGCAGTTCTAGCCACAGGGAAGTTGCATATAGGCCAAGAGAGATTAGAGAGAGTAATTCAGACACCAGTTGGATACAAAGGACTCATTATTCAGAGTCTACTCCCAATGTTGATGAGTCAAATGAAAGACTTCTTTCTTTCAGACATCGAGCAGGTTTGCCTGAATCCAATGATGAGTCTGAGAGTCATGGTTCAGAGCCTATGGGTTACAGTAAAAAGACACGCCAGAGAAAGTTCTGTAAAAATAAATGGGAAGGAGAAGACTTTAATACAACCGCAGACTACAGCATACAAAAGACATTTTCATGTAGTTCAGATCACTCGAGCATAACAAGGACACGAACATGTAGTCCTTATCAGCGGAAAGGCGAAAACAAGCAGATGTTTGACTGGCGCAGATATTTCAGGAGAGAGGGAGTATTTGTGTCAAATGAAGAGAACGATGGACCGTTTCATGATTCACCTTCTTCTATAGTCACTATGTTTGACAAGAAAGGTAACAGAGTGGTATTTGAAAGTCCTTCTAGTCAAACGCGACATGGTATACATCAGAGTGTAAAAGAACAGCGATCAAAATCGGTCACCCAGTCTTTAATGGAACTAGAGTACCTTATCTTTTCAGAGAAGATGACTCATTTGCTCAAAAACTGCAAGACTACCTCCAGAGTAAAACCACAACAAAGACTAAATATCAGCCCTGTTGAAAACCCTATGACCATTCAATTTTCAAGGCTTGATGAGCAGAACAGTTTCTCAGCACTCGATCAGACCTGGCCAACTCATTCTAAGTTTAAGATCAATGTAGACATGTCTGAAAGGAAAGCCTTGAAGAAAACTCCAATTTACAGCAAGCCGTTACATCTCCAAAGCCTTTTCTGTGAAAGAGGCACTGAAGCAACTTGCTCGAAGTTGTCAGACATATCCAGAGAATGTTCAAAGTCATACCACACTATGATGAACGACATTTGCACCGGCAAGACTTTACCCCATCAGAATGACGAGTTGAAAAGAAAGTGGGATATCGAGCACGCTACAACTAGCAAACAGCCTGGCTTCTGTGGTCGCATCAAAAAGGACATGTTTGATTATCTGCATGATAATTTGAACTCTATCGTGAGGCAAGCGTGCAAGACCAAGTACAAGTTCTACATTTTGGTTACATCAGATGACCCCTTTTTTGAGGAAACCAAGGTAGGAAAATATTCATGTAGACGTTGTATTTTAAAGGGAACAAAATTATCCTGAACAACTCGGACATTAATATTATAAATAGCATGACTTTGGTTGAACTTTTCGTCCACATGTGGGTGTTTTTTTACGTAAAAACTTCTGCTAGGGATGCTAGGAATGGAAGTCACTAGGATTGCGAATCTGTAATTTTATACATGTGCCAATTGAATCCTTTTTTTTTTTTTTTTTTTAAACAAACTTAGCAAATCATTTGCTCTTACCACAAGGAAAGCTTTGCTTTATAAATAGTTAAAAGCACACTACCTGTAGGATTATGAAGGAACTGCAATTTATAACTTCCTTGAATACAAACACAAATTAATTTTAAAAAAATTATAATAATTGATTTTGCAGTCCATGTGGCGATATATATGAATTGCCACACAAAAGAATCTCAATACTTAACTGAATCTATTGTTTCCCCTTCTCTATTGTCTGACTGTTGTGCAGCTACACAGCTTCATATACAGCAAGTTGCACAGCACTGCATGTTCTGACCATGTTCTTGTACAGTGGAGTAGTGGTTAGCACCAATCCTCCAGGGTTGAGGGTTTGATTCCTGCCTCACGTCTGAGTGCATGTTCTCCCCATGCTTGATGAGTTTCCTCCCACAATCCAAAGACATGCAGACATGTTTCCAAATTTCCCATAATGTATGCGTGAGTGGGAGTGTGTCCTTGTGTGCTCTGCGATGGATTGTCACCCCGATCAGGCTGTACCCCGTATCATGCCCCAAAATCCGCTGGGATATCCCCCAGGCCACCCCTCAACCCTCTACGGGATAAGCAGTATAGAGAATGAGCGAGTTTGAGGTGCCACCAACCCCCTCCCTTGACAGATGCCACTGTAACGATATTGTCAGCGTTATTTACTTCACCGGTCTGTTTTAAATGTAATGGGTTTCGATATGTAATATTAAAAAAATTGTATTTATTTTTTTTCCGTATTTTAAAATAACTTTAGCTGCAGAAGCAATGTCCTTCTTTTATACTTGCATGCAGCAACGATTAAATTCTTGTTGAAATAATGAAATAAAAAACATTATTTGAAATAAAAAAAATTATTAACCACATTCTGTTCCTCAGGATCTGCTGGAAGCTGAAGGCCACACCGCTGTGGAGCCTTACCAGTTCGACTTTGATGCCAACGGGCAAAATCCTCTACTTATTATCCTGAGAAACGAGGACATTGCAGAACACATATTTGAGGTAAGTCAAGGTCAGTTTTTAGTGGATTAAAAAAAATCCATATATGAATCTAACTGCAGATAAGCACTTATTTCATGCCTTCCCAGGTTCCGCATTTGCTCGAGTTGAAAAAGTCATCCAGAGTTCTGTTTGCGGGCATCGATCAGCCTGACGATGTCGTGAACCTCACACACCAAGAGCTTTTTGCAAAGGGAGGATTTGTGGTTTTCGACGAAACCGCACTGGACACACTAAATTTAGGTAGTGGACTTTTATTAGTTAAAATATGACAATTATGAAATAATATCAAGATTGAAATGTTTAGATTTTTGATTACTCTTTTTTTTTCTTTTCCTTTTTTTTTTTCTTTTGCAAAATGTTATAAAAGAAAACATGAAAAAGGTTGTGGGCATTATGGAAGAGCTCTATAAAAAAGGGAAGTGGAAATGGTTTCTGCACTACAGAGACAGCCGCAATCTTCGGGAAAATTCAAGGTAAGGTCGCAGTTTCTGTTCTAGCCTTTCATGTCATGTCTAGTCCTGCATAGCAAATAATGTTCTGCATAAAAAAAAATTAAAAAATAAATAATAATACATATATAATATATATATATAGAGAGAGAGAGAGTCAACTTTGCAAAATGTGGGACAGCCTGAGAAACCTTGTCGGGTATCGCTGTAGCCAAAATGATTCAGTTTCCTGTTCAGATTTCAGTTTGATAAAGTTGCTGGACAGCTGTATGGTTTAATAATATAGGCATGGGCCAAAATGGAGCAGGGTGCTTACATACTTGGTTAAAAGTTAGTTTTTTTTTAATGAAAAGACCAGAATTCTAATCAGAACAGAACTAATAGGATGAATGAGTGAATATTTCCTCACTAATGCTAGCTTTAAAAAAAACGAAATGCATAAAATCATGTGGATTTTTCGTATGATCAAGAGCTTCATATAATGTTTGCATTAAACATTTGACAGAGGAAAATGTGTGACACCTGTGACAGCAACTGTGGTATGGCGGTTGGTACCACATGGACTGGTTTAAATACAAAGGGCGTTCAAGTCAAACCAGGATTTGTGATGGAATTTCTGTTGAATGAAGGTGTAAAACCGACATTTGCAGAAACTTCAAGCACAGTACGGTGATGAGACTCAATGGCAGCAAATGTTTTAAAGAAGGCCGTACATAAATTACAATCCTCACAGAGGTGTTCACGTTAACATTCAGCAAGTCGAACACCTGATCAGATAACTTGTCACCAACTTGCGGATGTGACGCATCTGTCTGTGGGAACTGTACACACGATCATTCACCACCACTTGCACATTACAGGAACCCGCCTGGGAGTTATTGCCACATCCTACTTGTACAGTAGTCCTGACCTCACTCCAAGCAATTTCCACCTGTTTGGGACATTAAAGGAGTTCCTAGGAAAGAATAGGCATCTGAGGCTATAATTAGCAGAGACTTGTATTTTCTAGTTTTCAGCTGTCTAGTTTCAATGAGTATGTGATCATGGTAACCCCAAATCCCTGTTCTTGGTTGACAGGAGCAGAACCTGATGTGGTCTTCTGCTGTACCTCATAGTTTAATGCGTTATGCTTTATGAGATAAAGTGCATACTTGTATTTTTTCAGAAGGTTCTCACACATAGGCGTGAACCATTCTGAGTATTACTACTACTGTCAGCCATCTTGGATTGAGTGTCTCTACTGGGGTGCACAACCAAATTTACTGTTAAACTATTGCCATTGATCGTCTGACACTGCCCCCTAGTGGTTTGGAGAACATTATGACGCTCAATCCCAAAATAGTGTTACATTCTCTGACCACAAATGTGTGCACCGAGCACGAGAAGGTTAAATACAGTTTTATTCTCTTTCACTTTTTCATTTCAGTTCTGTAATTTTCAGACTATTAAGTAGAAGGAACTACCAGAACTACATTTAGAAATACATTTGTTTAGGCGCCCATGTTAATGAAGTGGGAATCCCCTGAACCTACAGAATAGAGTAAACAAGGCTCACTTCTGCAATACCTTACTAGTGCTGTTTCTTTTAGGTGCAGTCCAGAAGCACTAAGAAGAAAACAGTTCCTCGACTGCTGCCAGGAAGCAGGAATAGTGGAGGTCTTGCCTTATCATGAATGTGACGTCATTTCACGGGACAGACCAGATTACCTTCGCTGTCTAGTTCGTCTCCAGATCCAAAACGTCTCTGCCCGGTTCCCTGTTTTCATTACAGGTGAAGTTTTTGTTCTTGTTTTGTATCTTGCAGATGTTAAAGTTCCCAGACTGTAAAGTACATGCAGTGTCTCATAAAATGACTCATAAAATGAATAGCCAAGCATAGTATTATTTGAATATTTTTTTTATATTTAAGGACTAAAACCCAAAATAGAAAAGTTGTTTTAAGAAAATAATTAAATTTTCCTTTATTATCAATAATCTATCTATCTATCAGTGATGAGGCCCGACACAAAGCAGGGTTGCTATTCATTATTTTCCAATAACATTACCACTAAAAGTGTTCTATTCCTCTTATACCACAGCAATAACCTAATGATTTGTATATTTTTTTTAACATCAGAAATTTGAAATGTGACTGACTCTGACCAATCAGAATGAAGTATCCAAAAGCACAGTGATATGAAGTCTAAACATGGTTTTAAAAATGCAATAAAACATATGAGGATTTTTTTTTTTTACTTCAGATTGTCTTTTTACTTCAGATTGACTATTCAAATAATTACACTTAAAATATTGTCTCTGTCTACCCTGTTTAGATAACCCAGATGACTCTTTTGAGAAGAATGGGATTTTGACGATGAATATTTACACCTTCTCACGGATTCTCTCAAATGACACATGCTCAGTTTCATAAACTGGGAGGGTGTCTTACACACCCTACCCAGTTACTTTTTGTACGAATTGAATGACTAATTATCTATTGTCGAGTTTTCTTTTGTTCATAAATGTAAATTATTTTCCAATGTTCTACTATTGCTATTTATATTGTAACCCCGATTAAAGCTTTCAGGTGGAGGCTTTATGTACAAAGTTTGATATGTATTAATTTTAAATACTGTAAAAAAAAACTGATATTTTACTTTATTTCAGTTTTTCATATGGTTTTATAAATCATATTGAGCAGTTTTAATAAAACAGTTGATTACTTTTTGTGGTTTGTTTCAATTTGTTTCACTGATAAAAATATCAGTACTGCACATTTTATCCAACAAAACTGGGATGGGCTTCATGCCTCCTGTGACCCTCTACAAAATAAGCGTTATAGCGTACGAGTGATCTTCTGTTCTTATACGTTGCACCAAGCCTTTATTCATCACATATACATTACTGTACAGTAAATTTCTTTATTCTTCGCATATTCCAGCTTTGTTAGCAGGCTGGGGTCAGACAGAAGGGTCAGCCATCATACCCTTGGAGCACCCATGGATCAGACAGGGTTAAGGGGCTTAGCTGGGGCTTGAACCACCAAACTTGTAATGAGTAACTCTGCCAATCTGTATCAATGCCCCTTTTCTGTTCGCTATGGTTGTAAAAAGTGATTGTGTGATGTTGTATGCGAAAAAACTGACCATTTTCCTTTGACCTCTCATCAACAAGACATCTCCACCCACAGGACTGAGACACACGCAGTGTTTTTTGTCCGACACTTTATATCCAAAGTGCAAGAGGTAACATTTTCCTCATTCTCATGTTTGATGTGATTTATTCTCATAGATTTTTGTTGATGAGTATGAATACAAAATCTAGAGCTGTATGTGTAAATGTAAGGTTGAAATACATGAAATAACAAAACCATTAATGTTGAATATATTACAGTAATTCCTCTTTCTGTATATGAATTTAAGTAGGTTTTTATTGTCATTTCTTTATGGCTTGTATACATACGCATTGGAATTATGCATTGTTTCTCCAGGGCAATGGTGCAGCGTATGGACGTATGCAAGATTACAAAGACGACAATGCAAGTACAAATACACAAGTCCAACTATTCAATGCAGGACAATAAAACCACAGAACAGGCTGTAAGCTGTAAACTATTTGACAGTGTAATCTCAAAAGTGCAGCATCGCATAAAGTCTGGGATGGAACATTGTCAAGTGCGGTGTGGGGTTTGGAATTTAGTCAAACTGACTTTGGGATGTGCCTAGAATATTTAAGTCCCCTCAGTGCATGTCTAAAAAAATAGTATATAATGAAATGTTGCCCTGGAATTCGGCTGTCAATCAAGTTCTGTTCCACATCGTGATTGATGGCACGCTGTTCTTGCATAATCAATGCTTGGAGTTTGTCAGAATTTGTGGATTTTTGTTTGTCCACCCACCTCTTGAGGATTGACCACAGGTTCTCAATGGGATTAAGGTCTGGAGAGTTTCCTGGTCATGGATCCACAATTTTGATGTTTTTTTTGCCGAGCCACTTATCACATTTGCCTTATGACAAGGCGCTCCATCATGCTGAAAAAGGCAATATTCAACATCAAACTGTTCTTGGATGGTTAGGAGAAATTGCTCCCTGAGGATGTTTTTGTATCATTCTTTATTCATGGCTATGCTCTGAGGCAAAATTGTGACTGAGCCCATTTCCTTGGTTGAGATGCAACCCCACATATAATTGGCCTCAGGACGCTTTACTGTTGGCGTGACACAGGACTGATGGTTGCGCTCGCTTTTTCTACTCTGGACAAGCTATTTTTCCGGATGCAACAAACAATGGGAAAGGGAATTCATCAGAGAAAATGACTTTCCTAGGCAGTCCAATCCCTGCACCTTTTGCAGAATATCAGTCTGTCCCTGATGTTTTCCCTGGAGAGAAGTGGCTTCTTTGCTGCCCTTCTTGACACCATGCCATCCTCCAAAACTCTTCGCTTTACTGTGGGTTACAAATGCACTCACACCAACTTGCTGCCATTCCTGAGCAATGAGCAAGCTCTGCACTGGCTGTGCTCCAATCCCATCGCTGAATCAAATTTAGAAGACGGTCTTGGACTTTCTTGGTCTCCCTTAAGCCTTCTCAACAACTGAACCTTTCGCCTTGAAGTCCTACAGTAGATGATCAAATTAATGGGTGATTTAGGTACTGTAGCAGCAATATTCCAGCAATGTATTCAATATCTCCTTGTCTGGGAATAACTTTTTGTGCAAAGCAATGATGACTGCACACATTTTCTTGCAGGTAACCATGGTTAACAGAGGTAGAATAATGATTTCGAACACCACCCTCCTTTTAAAGCAGCATGACAGAGTGATGTCCAGCCTTGACCTCGTCAACACTCTTACCTGTGTTAATGAGAGAATCACTGACACTGGCTGGTTCTTTTGTGATAGGGCTGGAATACAGTAGTTTTTTTTTTTTTTTTTAATGATTATTATTTATTTATTTATTAAGTTCATTTTCATGGCAAAGAGGGACTTTTGCAATTTTTCTGAAATTCATCTGATCACTCTTCATAACATTCTGGAGTATATTCAAATACCATGAATATATAAACCATGTATAATAAATAATAATAAAAAAAATACCAGGTCATCATAAAAACTGAGGCGGCAGACTTTGGTAAATTAATATTAATATCTCAAATCTTTCTGCCAGGGCTGTATGTATAGTAAATGGACTGGAACCAAGTCAAAACTTATCAGTAATACTGATTTGCATGAAGACATGTCATGTTTTGTTCATTTGAAGATGGATGAAATTAAATTATTCAACTATCATGTGCATTGGTGTTGCTTTTTTGTGATATGAAATCATTTATGGAAAAGGAACTTTGTTCATGTTCCATCCCTATATATATAGTGCGGAAGGATTCTGACTCTTTTCAGTGAGTCAAATGATCTGACTCAACTCACCGAGCTGAAGAATCGACTCATCCGGGTTTCACGTGGCTCTCTTTTCGTTTTACTCTCCCATAAACACTTCTAAAACACTAATAACATCAGCAGGGTATAGCGTGTGTGTGTGAAGAGAACAATAAGCATCCATAGCTGCATTAATGTTATCGTTCTGTTTTTGTGTGTGCTCAGCTAGGAAGATTCGTTTGATTCATTCGGATCATGGAACACGCGTGATAAGTGAATCGGCTCAAACATCACATACACTTCACAGGATCTCTCACACACAAGTTTATACTTTACATCTCAGATTATGAAAGACGGCTGTGTGTGATTTTTGTTCGGTGTGGTTTAATTTTATTTAATTACCAATTAAGACTAATAGCACGGAAAAGAATAACGATTCGAAAATAATAACGATTCATATACATGAGATTCGGTTCTTCTGATTCACCTAAGTGAACCGTTTCGTGGGACGACTCGTTCGACACATTGTTATTGAGGAAGTGGTTTCGTAATGGAGAGTTTTTGACGTTGTTTATGTTTTTTATGTAATGTTGTGGTATTTCTTTAAGGAAAATCTTTGTGGTTTGTTCGATATGTATACAAGATTGGTTTGGTGCCAGAAAGGCTGACTCAAGTAAAAGGTTTTCCGAAGTTTGAAGCTTTTACATGTATTTATTTTTTTTTTTATCATATTGCATGAAGTGGCCTATGAGCAAACAGAATTGGAGTTTTTTTTTTTTACTTTATCTTTTCCTTACTGAGGTTCTTGCTTGTTGCTTACTTGTATAATATGTGAACTGGCTGCTGTAAGAATACAATTTTCTTTTGGGATTATGAAAGTATTCTATCTATAAACTGTTACACTGCTACAATCACACAGAGAAAGTTTGTCTATAAACTGCTACAATCACACAGAGAAAGCTTGTCTATAAACTGCTACAATCACACAGAGAAAGCATCTTTATAAACTTCTACAATCACACAGAGAAAGCTGGTCTATAAACTGCTACAATCACACAGAGAAAGCTTGTCTATAAACTGCTACAATCACACAGAGAAAGCTTGTCTATAAACTGCTACAATCACACAGAGAAAGCATCTTTATAAACTTCTACAATCACACAGAGAAAGCTTGTCTATAAACTGCTACAATCACACTGAGAAAGCTTGTCTATAAACTGCTATAATCACACTGAGAAAGCTTGTCTATAAACTGCTATAATCACACAGAGAAAGCTGGTCTATAAACTGCTACAATCACACAGAGAAAGCTGGTCTATAAACTGCTACAATCACACAGAGAAAGCTGGTCTATAAACTTCTACAATCACACAGAGAAAGCTTGTCTATAAACTGCTACAATCACACAGAGAAAGCTTTTACAATCACACAGAGGCTTGTCTATAAACTGCTACAATCACACAGAGAAAGCTGGTCTATAAACTGCTACAATCACACAGAGAAAGCTTGTCTATAAACTGCTACAATCACACAGAGAAAGCATCTTTATAAACTTCTACAATCACACAGAGAAACCTTGTCTATAAACTGCTACAATCACACTGAGAAAGCTTGTCTATAAACTGCTATAATCACACTGAGAAAGCTTGTCTATAAACTGCTATAATCACACAGAGAAAGCTGGTCTATAAACTGCTACAATCACACAGAGAAAGCTGGTCTATAAACTGCTACAATCACACAGAGAAAGCTGGTCTATAAACTTCTACAATCACACAGAGAAAGCTGGTCTATAAACTGCTACAATCACACAGAGAAAGCTTTTACAATCACACAGAGGCTTGTCTATAAACTGCTACAATCACACAGAGAAAGCTGGTCTATAAACTGCTACAATCACACAGAGAAAGCTTGTCTATAAACTGCTATAATCACACAGAGAAAGCATCTTTATAAACTTCTACAATCACACAGAGAAAGCTTGTCTATAAACTGCTACAATCACACTGAGAAAGCTTGTCTATAAACTGCTATAATCACACTGAGAAAGCTTGTCTATAAACTGCTATAATCACACAGAGAAAGCTTGTCTATAAACTGCTATAATCACACAGAGAAAGCTTGTCTATAAACTGCTACAATCACACTGAGAAAGCTTTTACAATCATACAGAGAAAGCTTTTACAATCACAGAGAAAGCTTGTCTATAAACTGCTACAATCACACTGAGAAAGCTTGTCTATAAGCTGCTACAATCACACTGAGAAAGCTTTTACAATCACACAGAGGCTTGTCTATAAACTGCTACAATCACACAGAGAAAGCTTTTACAATCACACAGAGAAAGCTTGTCTATAAACTGCTACAATCACACAGAGAAAGCTTGTCTATAAACTGCTACAATCACACAGAGAAAGCTTGTCTATAAACTGCTACAATCACACAGAGAAAGCTTGTCTATAAACTGCTACAATCACACTGAGAAAGCTTGTCTATAAACTGCTACAATCATACAGAGAAAGCTTTTACAATCATACAGAGAAAGCTTTTACAATCATACAGAGAAAGCTTTTACAATCACACAGAGAAAGCTTGTCTATTAGCTGCTACAATCACACAGAGAAAGCTTTTACAATCACACAGAGGCTTGTCTATAAACTGCTACAATCACACTGAGAAAGCTTGTCTATAAACTGCTACAATCACACTGAGAAAGCTTGTCTATAAACTGCTACAATCATACAGAGAAAGCTTTTAAAATCACACAGAGAAAGCTTTTAAAATCACACAGAGAAAGCTTTTACAATCACACAGAGAAAGCTTTTACAATCACACAGAGAAAGCTTTTACAATCACACAGAGAAAGCTTGTCTATAAGCTGCTACAATCACACAGAGAAAGCTTTTACAATCACACAGGCTTGTCTATAAACTGCTACAATCACACAGAGAAAGCTTTTACAATCACACAGAGGCTTGTCTATAAACTGCTACAATCACACAAAGAAAGCATCTTTATAAACTGCTACAATCACACAGAGAAAGCTTGTCTATAAGCTGCTACAATCACACTGATAAAGCTTTTACAATCACACAGAGGCTTGTCTATAAACTGCTACAATCACACAGAGAAAGCTTTTACAATCACACAGAGAAAGCTTGTCTATAAACTGCTACAATCACAGAGAAAGCTTGTCTATAAACTGCTACAATCACAGAGAAAGCTTGTCTATAAACTGCTACAATCACACAGAGAAAGCTTTTACAATCACACAGAGGCTTGTCTATAAACTGCTACAATCACACAGAGAAAGCTTGTCTATAAGCTTTTACAATCACACTGAGGCTTGTCTATAAACTGCTACAATCACAGAGAAAGCTTGTCTATAAACTGCTACAATCACACAGAGAAAGCTTTTACAATCACACAGAGAAAGCTTGTCTATAAACTGCTACAATCACAGAGAAAGCTTGTCTATAAACTGCTACAATCACACAGAGAAAGCTTGTCTATAAGCTTTTACAATCACACTGAGGCTTGTCTATAAACTGCTACAATCACACAGAGAAAGCATCTTTATAAACTGCTACAATCACAGAGAAAGCTTGTCTATAAACTGCTACAATCACAGAGAAAGCTTTTACAATCACACAGAGAAAGCTTTTACAATCACACAGAGAAAGCATCTCTATAAACAGTTACACTGTTAGAATCACTGACAGAAAGCTTCTCTATAAACTGCTACAATCACACAGAGAAAGCTTTTACAATCACACAGAGAAAGCTTGTCTATAAACTGCTACAATCACAGAGAAAGCTTGTCTATAAACTGCTACAATCACACAGAGAAAGCTTTTACAATCACACAGAGAAAGCTTGTCTATAAACTGCTACAATCACACAGAGAAAGCTTTTACAATCACACAGAGGCTTGTCTATAAACTGTTACAATCACACAAAGAAAGCTTGTCTATAAACTGCTACAATCACACAGAGAAAGCTTGTCTATAAACTGCTACAATCACACAGAGAAAGCATCTTTATAAACTTCTACAATCACACAGAGAAAGCTTGTCTATAAGCTTTTACAATCACACTGAGGCTTGTCTATAAACTGCTACAATCACACAGAGAAAGCATCTTTATAAACTGCTACAATCACAGAGAAAGCTTGTCTATAAACTGCTACAATCACAGAGAAAGCTTTTACAATCACACAGAGAAAGCTTTTACAATCACACAGAGAAAGCATCTCTATAAACAGTTACACTGTTAGAATCACTGACAGAAAGCTTCTCTATAAACTGCTACAATCACACAGAGAAAGCTTTTGAATAAACGGTTACACTGTTACAATCACTGACAGAAAGCTTCTCTATAAACTGTTAGTCATATCGAGAAAGCTCGTCTATAAACCGTTACACTGTTACAAATCACACAAAGAAAACTTCTCCATACACCGTTACAGAGAAAGTTTGTCTATAAACCTTTACATTAATATAGAGAAAGCTCGTCTATAATCTGTGTTGCATCTTTATTACACGCTGTTAGATTGTTGTCCAAGTCGCTAATTAACTTGTACGATGTGTGTGTGTGTGTGTGTGTCTGTATATATATATATATATATCCATGTGGAGTTATGGTGTGTTTTCAGGTTGTGGCACTGCTTGTGTTCCTCTTTCTGCGTAGAAACGAAGTGCACACACACACACACACTCGCACACAAACCGGATACGCGGTTTTGGTTTTAACTCAACGGCAGTCAACCCGGAAAAAGCCATGTCACTGCTATCATGTGCTAACGCTAACTCTTCGGGTCTTGCTCCAAAACTCGTCTTCTGTCCTCAGGACCATGATATTCAGCTGCGCTCGCGACTTGTAACAGTGTAGCAAGAGGATCCAGGACTATACGAACCTGGGCACAACCAGTAAGTCAGGCTCTCCCTCTCTCTCTCTCTCTCTATGCATGTGTGTGTGCGAGCTGATATTAAGGTGTGGCAGTTTTGCACAAGCCAACTTGTTGAGGTTCAGGAGGAACTTCAGTCCCGTTCCAAATCCTGGCTAGTGACGTCACTTATCCACCTCCTCTTTGATCTTGGGACTTTGCAGGCACTTTCTTTTTTCTTCTTCTTTTTCTTCTTACAGATGCTTAGCTTCAGCTTAAGCTCCAGCCAAAATTACATAATATACTCATTAGTAGGCTGTGCATTACTGTTTAGTAGGGAAATATTCATCATCTGATATTTATCTGGATAAATAAATGCATGATCAAAATTTTATCTGTAATTAGATCAAGCAAATTTGACCACCTCCAGGGTCGAGGGTTCGATTCCCGCCCCGGGTCTTGTGTGCATGGAGTTTGCATGTTCTCTCTGTGTTTTGTGGGTTTCCTCCAGGTGCTTTGGTTTTCTCCCACAGTCAAAAAAAATGTAGATTAGGCTAACCGGCCAGAAACTTTGCTTGTATTATCCTGTGTAGCTAATACTTCTTTACTGTTTAGTGTGCCATTTTGGATGCTAACTGTTAGTGTCTTCAACCGTCAACCAACCTCCTTGTAGTCCACGATGTTTCACGATGCTTCTTTTTTGAATGTATTCGGCGGAGACCGGTCTCTACAAGCTCGGTATACTCTCAGCGGGGGGGGGTTACACTCAAGGGCATATCATTTTATCAGTTTATGAGTATCTTTTGTATTTATTATATTTTAGTACCAATTTGAGAGTTTACGGTTGCAGTGTACACCTCGTTTGCATGTTAAAAAAGCTGTACTCCCTTCAGTGACAAGGAAAGGTTCCAGGTTATCAGGCATATTTCTGAAAGTGTTCTATAATATAGAGATGCATCAGGTATTTTTGCCTGCGTACAAGAGCAGGCTCACAAACCTTCAGTTTAAATAGTTTTGCATAGGCTGTAAGCACACATGGAAATTTCAGGAAGCTTCCAGAAGTCGATGTGCAAAAATACCTCACCCCTCGCTCACTTTCACAGGCTGGTTGCCAAACCGCACACTACCTGTACCAACGATGGCGGTCTATGGTAACATGCTATTTTTAACAGGGTACTGTTTGGAAGTATAGCACTTAAGATTACTCATTACATGAAAATATGAAATTGTATCAGAGAGACACAGTATTGTCTATAACCAATTGTAAGTATGGCAGGAGATTAAATATTGTACTTGATGGCAAATTGCTGATGGTGTAAGATGAGTAAAACCATTTCGTCATGAGCCAGTAATGGAAAATAATCTTCTGGGTGCACACACCACCCTGTTGTTCACTGTTTTGGTATAACAAAATGTCTCGCAGTATTGTATGCCTTGTATATTATATCAAACTTGTAAGCTTTGTAGGTTGAATTTATATAGTAATGTACAATTAACGGCCAATTTATTAGGCACACCTGCCAGTTATGCGCGAAATCAGTAGAAGGCGTGTTATATCCTGTTTATCTATATCATCTGCGTTGTGTTAGTCATCAACAAAAATGGCATGAAATATGTCAGTGGAACAGAATATATTCATATCAAACACACTGCCGATCTAGCACATCAGGCCATATCGGCATACTTGCTCTAATATGATTAGGCAGTAGCAGATCAATACATATAGGTGGTGCATATATCGTGCATACAAACCTATGTCAGTGTGTCCATGTCGTTAGTATGGAACCCATCAGAATTCTAAAGTAAAAAGTTCATTAAAATGTTTTTCTTCTAATTTCTGCTTTCCACATTACTCTGGCTCAGGGTAATATGCCGAGCGCTTTATATGAGTTTTACAACTACATTTCTTCTAAGTTTGAACAAAATGTATGCGATAAGAAAACGTTCTGCAAAAATGTTTCGTGTCCTTTAATGGCCATTCACCTCAAATGCATGGTTTGCATATTTGCAAATTGCGATGAAAGCCAAGGGGAGATTGAGGCCAGAGTGCAAAGGAGAGGCGCTCCTGCACCGTTCACCTTTATCATTTATGTGAGCAGTAATCAAAGCTGAGTATGGCCGCTATTACTTGATGAAAACTTGATTTATAAAATGACAATGTAATTTAATTTCAAACTAATTAACAGGATTCATTGTAACATTAATGGAATAACTCTTTACTGTATCATTGAACATATACCATGTTTTATGTCATTTTAATCTCCAAACTAACTTACAAATCACCAAAAAACTGATCACCCAGTTCTTTCTACAAGGGGCGTTCAAGTCAAACCGGGATTTTGACTGTGGAGAATAACAGAACATAGTTATGAGAGCAAAAACTACCTTTAATTCTCCAAATAATCCCCTGCTACACTAATGTACCTATACCAGCGGATCTCTAGTGGATCTGTTCAGCAAATTGGTGACAAGTTATACATTGATTTTCAAGGGTCAGGCATTCCACACGGTAAATTTTCATAAAGTGAATTCAGTGAGCCTTCTTTAAAACATTTCCATCATTCAAATGTTTTACTGTGTCTAAGAGTCTAACAATCGTACTGTGATTGAAGTCTTCTGTAAATGTCAACCAGTTTTGCACCGTCAGAATTTTGACGGTGAAGGCGTGTTATATCCTGTTTGATATAACACGCCTTGATCAAAAGTCCCAGGATGACTTGAAAACCCTTCGTATTTAACTGTAAATACTTTAATGTCTTGCACATTAATAACATGAATAAGCAAGGGTACAGTTATGAATATTAAAGTGGATGGAATGCAGGCATATACATCCTATCATCCTACATATTAATCTCACGCTCTGTTATGTTTTATTAATTACTAGTAAAACACATTTTCAAAATCATTTATTTGAAGATTGTAAAAGATGTAAAAATGTAAAATAAATCTTAAATGTAAAATATGCCATGAACAGTCAGGTCCATGCAAATGACAGATGCACAATTCTCATAATTTTAAAAGTAGACTTTTTGGGCCTCCGAGTGGCGCAGTGGTAAAGTGCTCGCCCTATCATCCGGAAATCGCTAGTTCGATTCCCGGGTGATGCTGTAACCTCTCGCAGCCGGAGGTCTAGAGAGAGATGATTGGCCGAGCTCTCTCAGAGGGGAGGGATGAGAGGTACTTAGTGCTCCCACCTTAATCATGGCTCTACAGCCAATCAGGGGCGTCTGTGAGCTAATGCAAGCAGAAGGAGCGGATAGAGCTGTCCTCCGAGTGTGTTAGGCCAGCCCCAACGGTGCGTGAAGCAGTTCGTCGGCTGTCGTCACATGGTTCGGAGGAAACACATGAGAGTCTTTGGCTCTCCCTGCTGAGTGGTAGTAGTAGCCTTAATGTGGAGCCCCCTAGTGACGGGGAGGAATTGGACATGACTAAATTAGGGAGAAAATCGGGGGGTGGAATAGACTTTTAGCTTAGCTAAACTTAGTCGAGGGATTGCCACAATGGACCATCCGATCCGATCTGAACTTGGCACACGTTTTACACCGGATGCCCTTTCTAGCGCAACACTCCCATTTTATCCGGGCCCCAGACTGACACTGCCTCCAGTGGCTAGGGTTTGGGCATTGGCTGGAAATTGAACCTACCAGCTTCCTTTAAGAATGCATTAGTATCAGGTAAAAATTAGTGCGGTTTTATGAGGGAAGTAACTACCAAGTTTTGACTAAGTTTTACTGAGCATCCTGTTGATAGAAATAGCAGGGTGCATTTTAAAGGGCGCTTTAAACTGGTTAGATTCAGAAAGTCTGATGCTGCAAAAGCGATAGGTAAATGGTTAATGTGACAAAACGTACTGGAAATGCAACTCAAGGCAAAGAAATTAAATGTCCTTAAAGAGACAAGTCAATTGTCTGAACACGACTCATTTGAGACCACCTTTTCACTTATTGAAACAAAAATAAAGACCCACAAACAAGCAGCAACTAAACGGGTTGCAGTAAATGACTGGCAAAGTAGTTTTAAGGGAGGAAATTGCATTTGGTCATGTCCGTGGGTTTCATATTTTAGACGGTTATTAACTGCAAAGTTTTTCCAAGTATTTAAAAAAGTATCATTTTATTGGTTTTTACTTTTGAGTCTGTAAAACGTTTAGCGATATATGATTTTTGTCCTTTATGAAGCCTGAGTTCAAGTTGAAAGTCTAACCTTCATTTTAAGTACACCGTAATGGTGGTACAGAGGCGAAATTACAAAAATTGTCTCAATAAATATGGACATATACTGTACAAAATGTCTGAAAATAATTGAAATTTGAGGTGTTAAACCAACAAACATCACACTTCTAGGTTTAGTTTGACCTCCTGTTTCATAGATAAGATATAACTTTATTCGTCCCACAGTGGGGAAATTTATAGAAATATTAACAAGTGAAAATATTTTTGAACACTGAATTTTTGTGTTTGTTTGTTTTGTTTTACAGGTGAAATAAAGAGTAATGCTAATTTTGCAAGCTAATGGTTTAGGTCGTAGCCGTGTTGCTTAGCAACCACAATTTACCTCTAACGGACTACACTGCGTAAATGAATGAATCGTAAATGAATGGAAGCATATGGTTTACCGCAAATATTGGACGGTTCATAATGCGTGGTGTTATTTGTATGTACGTGTGTTTTTTATTATTATTATTATTATTATTACAGTGAGTTGTATTACGCTTTAGTTTGGGGTTTCGCGCGCAGCCTACAGTGCATGTGTGACGTACGGGTTGTTTACGCACAGGTGCGCGCACGCATCTACGCGTGCGGAGGCGTTAACATCTCGTTTTGTGTGTGTGTGACTGTGTGTGTGTGCGTGCGTGCGCGCGCTTCCTGTAGTTCTATAGGACATGCCTTACCTGGACAGACACAATCGCATCTGTGGATTTTTGGACATAGAGGAAAATGAGAACAGCGGCAAGTTTTACCGGCGGTACTTCATCCTGGACACGGCGCATAACTCTCTCCTTTGGTACATGGACAATCCACAGGTAACGAACTCCAGGTATTAGTTGTAGTAATAGTAGTGCAGGAAGGTTTCTGATGTCTGTGCATTGCTATTAAACTTTTTTTTTTTCTTTTTTTTTTTTTACTTGTTTTGCATGTCTTCTTGAGAGCAGAATCTCCCAGAAGGTGCAGATCCTGTTGGAAGTTTGAGGCTGAGTTACATTTCAAAGGTTATTATAATTTTTTATTAGTAGTAGTATTATTACAAATATGCATATTTATATGTTCAATATAAACATATATATTATAATATTATATATTATATATTATAAACGTCCTTTTTGGGCTTCCTCGGTTTGGTCTGGTTTCCTCCATCAGTCCAAAGACATGCAGAATTGCCGTTCCCAAATGATTCGTAGTGTGTGAATGTTGACCACAGTTGTAAAAATAGGAATAAATACAACAGTAACCCTGCGATGGATTGGCATCCCATCAAGGTTGTAACCTGGCACGTGCCCCAAGTCTCCTGGGATAGGCTCCAGGCCGTCCATAAAGCGGTATAGACGATGACTGACAACTACAGTGATAATCACCACTGGCCTTCGTGTTCCCTAGTCAGACTACATACTGTAGATTCCTAGATGAATGGTTGGATAAACAGTGAATATAGTACATAATGTTTTTAATGTTCTCACCCA
Source organism: Clarias fuscus (assembly GCA_030347435.1). NCBI lineage: Eukaryota > Metazoa > Chordata > Actinopteri > Siluriformes > Clariidae > Clarias > Clarias fuscus. Next base: position 30,690,260 of record CM059213.1, read on the forward strand.
CAAGAAAAGGTTCATACTGTACCAGTTTGAACACATATACCCTTATCATTCAAGAATTTTAACTCTTTTTTTTTTTTTTGACATATTATTTTACATTATAGAATACTGAAGTCATCAAAAGTATGAAATAAGCCATATGGTAAAAAGAAATTCAAAAAATGTGTTTCATATTCTAAATTCTTCCAAATACTGAGCATTTACCTCTATGAAAGCTTTGTACACTTTTGGTTGCCAGCAAGTGTTTGACATACTGTATTAAGGAGCTCCTTTAAGACTGTTAGAAAATCATGCACCTTCTGAAGCAGAAGGTGGCTACTTTGCATATTCTAAAATATAACAACTTTTTGTATTGTTACGCACTCTTTTCTTACAACATAATTCCATGTGTGTTATTTCATAGTTATCAAATTCAAATCAAATTCAAATTTTATTTGTCATGTTCACAGTGAAATAATTGTATGACTGTTCATGGCCTAAAAAAGGAAAGATGAGATGGAATAAGAAGACAGAAAGATAGACAATTTCCCTGCAATTATAGAAGAGAAAAAAATGCACTAAAATATACAGTTAAATAAAGTAGCAATATATGAAATGTATAATGTATAAGATGTATAAATTATATAGAGTGTGCAATATCAAAGGGGTATCGAAGGAAATGATATGGTGTGTAGCTATGACAGCGGCAGAATGAGTGAAACATGGTGTATGAAATGAGATGAATTGTGATGCCTTCAGTATTTTTCTATAATGTACAATAGAGAGAATATTACAAATAAAGAAAGAAAATGCTGGAATGTGTGTAGGCGTGTCCAAACCTTTGACTGGTACTGTGTTAACAGCTACTGTGTGTATCGCTTGAGCTCCTTAATGTTGATCCAGCCAATTTTACTAAATGGAAATCAATGTAAATGAATGCAACTTGCATTGATCACATTACACATGACTTGTGGTCATTTGAAAAGGCAAAGCTGCTGTAAAATAGTGAAACTAAAAGCAAACCCATCAAATCTCACACATTTGACCAAACCGGTCAAAATGACCTGCTAGAACAGCTGACCTTCATGTCTTAAAATAGCACATGACTGTTGTTGTTGTTGTTGTTGTTGTTACATAATTAACTAATTCCATATGTGTAATTTTTATAGTTTTGATAACATACAGATTTAGAAAATACAGTTCTAATTTAGAGAATACGGTTCTAAAATGTAGATAATAAATCTTGTGTCCAAACATTTGACTGGTACTGTACCTTTTAATAAACAATAGCCATTGTCCATGAGACAAAACAGTAGTACAACATAGCTTAAACAATTCCATTTTAAATCTTATTGAAATCTATTCTGAGGAAATACCTTTATGCCATTTAACACCAATTATACAACACTTGGTTCCAAACAAGTACTAAAAGCCGTTCCACAAGTGGTGATAATAGACCACAACAGCACTGGGACAGTTAACTAAATGCATCACTCCGCGTCACAGGTGCTCTAATAACTGTTAATTACACTAACTGTCGGTCGCAGCATGGGTGAAAGTAGCTCTGTATGGTTCGCAGTACTGAGGAGAGAGCAACTGCCTGCCAAAAGTCAGGGAAGCTCTCATTTGGAAAACGTATCTGATAACGTTGTCATCTTAAACAACACTTTGTCTCCTTAAAGATTGCCTCGAAGTTGTTCCAAATTGCCTCTGTGTAGTTTTATTTACACCCAAGCTAACTTGCTTCTAACCAAGGCTGAATCCCAAATCCCTGCCTAAACCTAATCAAGGGCACTACTTGGTGTGTGAGACAAGTGGATTTTACACCCTACAGTATATAGTGCAAGAGCTTTCCATTTGACATTATTTGGAATTTAACCTCAGAACCCAAGAAGTTAGCTGATATTTCTAAAGTTGAATAAGTGAAAACATAAAGACAAACTTGATTCACAGGACTGTCCACCATCTCCTCACTACTTTGGCTACATAGTACCAGTAAGACTTTCCGTAAAACCACTTTCACCCCTTTTAATTACACTAGCTTATGTTCTCTAACTGTCGGTAAATAAATAACGAAGGGTCTAGTTGATAATCTATTGATAATGAGGGGTTTTGTGGAACTGTTGTATAAAAGCAATAGCACACTCGAGATCATGCTGCGCCCTCATGCCTATGACCACATCACAGCCATGCTGATATTCATCACAGCAGCACTCCCTCTCATGTGATATTGCTTACATCTCTCTCTATCAAAGGATACAAAAACTGTATAGAGCACTGAGTTTCACACCAAGCATATTATAAATAACAGCTCGATTTGGCTTAATGTGTTAAAACAGTGATCCCTTACACTTTAAATACTTCACCATTAAATGCTTATGTGTCAGATGTTCTCAGAATATTAATATACATTGTTTTGTAGTCTTACATTCTTTGTTTTTTTTATTCTTTCATTCTTTCTTTTAAACTTCTTAACCGTTTTAAAGATCAGCGAAGTGTCTGCCAAACAGAAGCCGAAGACGGAGTTCTGCTTTGGTAAGTGCCAGTGCAGTGTGTTCTGTCCCTTGCATGAACTCATTTCGCAGAAATAACGTGTATTGTTTCACACAGTGGTGAACGCTTTGTCTCGACGGTACTTCCTGCAAGCTAACGATGCCATGGATCTAAAAGAGTGGGTCATCGCTCTGAATAACGCCACTAAAATTACAGTAAGAAGACCGAGCAATACAGAACTTTGTTTACTTTTTAAATGTGTCTGGTGTGTTGTTGATCGATGCAGCCCAACCGATTTCGTAACACAGAATAAACTTAGGATTCGAGTAATAATGGAGGCGGCACGGTGGAGTAGTGGTTAGCACTGTCGCCCTGCACCTACAGGGTCCGGGTTCGATTCCCATCTCTGTCTGCATGGAGTTTGCATGTTCTCTCCGTGCTTGGTGGGTTGCCTCCGGGTACTTCGGTTTCCTCCCACAGTCCAAAGACATTTAAAACAAGTCAGGGAAGCACTCATTTGGAAAACACATCTGATAACGTTGTCATCATAGGGAAGATGTAAGTCAGAGTCATAATCGGATGCGGTGTAAAATCAGTATCTGCTTACGTTTTTATAATAGCAATTTGCATATACTCCAGAATGTTATGAAGAGTGATCAGATGAATTGCATAGTCCTTCTTTGCCATGAAAACTAACTTAATCCCGAAAACTTTCCAATTGCATTTTATTGCTGTCATTAAAGGACCTGCTGAGATCATTTCAGTAATCGTCTTCTTAACTCGGGTGAGAATGTTGACGAGCACAAGGCTGGAGATCATTATGTCAGGCTGATTGGGTTAGAATGGCAGACTTGACATGTTAAAAGGAGGGTGATGCTTGAAATCATTGTTCTTTCATTGTTAACCATGGTGACCTGCAAAGAAACGCGTGCCGCCATCATTGCGTTGCATAAAAATGGCTTCACAGGCAAGGATATTGTGGCTACTAAGATTGCACCTAAATCAACAATTTATAGGATCATCAAGAACTTCAAGGAAAGAGGTTCAATTCTTGTTAAGAAGGCTTCAGGGCGTCCAAGAAAGTCCAGCAAGTGCCAGGATCGTCTCCTAAAGTGGATTCAGCTGCGGAATTGGAGTGCCACCAGAGCAGAGCTTGCTCAGGAATGGCAGCAGGCAGGTGTGAGCGCATCTGCACGCACAGTGAGGCGAAGACTTTTGGAAGATGGCCTGGTGTCAAGAAGGGCAGCAAAGAAGCCACTTCTCTCCAAAAAAAACATCAGTGACAGATTGATCTTCTGTAAAAAGTATGTCGAATGGACTGCTGAGGACTGGGGCAAAGTCATATTCTCGGATGAAGCCTCTTTCCGATTGTTTGGGGCATCTGGAAAAAGGCTTTGTAACACGTAACACACAACAGTAATCGCATGTGCCGTGCCCGGAGATGATTTCTCAATATGGGGCAATTGTCTCAGAAGATAGGAACGACTGCTGGAGAGAGGGAATGAAACTCCCAGCGATTGAATGATAACACAATGAATTCAAATTTATTAAGGTAAAGCAAAGTTTCTTTCTTTGTTTTGTTAATTTAAAGAGTCACATTTAAACAGTTAATTAGCAGTATTCAAAAGATTGAGACAGCATTGACAAACAACAAAGAAAAGATCCCAAAACAATAGTGTGTACATCTTTTGCCTTGACTAATCAATTCACAATAGCAGCCTTCTAAACAGAATGTTGCATTCAACAACTCAAATTTGCAAAAGAAACTGTAGGTCAATATTCAATTTGACTCAACATGCAGAACATAAACATACATCTCTTAAGGTAAACACATTTCTCTCAAGACTGAACAGTATTGTTAAACAATATAAGTTGAAGATGCAATAACTGCTAAATTAGCTAATTCGGATGAAGTTCGTGAATCAAATGATTCAGTTCAAAGAGTCGGCACACATTCAAATCAGAGAAGGAATAGTCTCTCGCTCCAAAAGCAAAAAATGGGAAAAACGATCAAGTTCGGAGTATCAAAAAAAGGAGTTTCTTGATTCCAAGACATGAAAATTGGAAATATCCTACCAGTTGGTGGTCTTAAAGAACATTCCAAAAGTCCGTGGGCGGCTCGCCATTTGCGCGCATGCAATCGCATACGATTCCTCGTCATAGGTTTACATCCAGCATAAAGTGTAAACGTAAGTTCGAAAGTTTCACCTTCCAAGCATACTCAATCACATTGATCTTTTAAACAATTGGTTAACATTTCTCACAAAAACTAATGTTTAGCATGAGTTTTTTTCCTCTCTGTTTTTTCCTTTTTTTTCCTCTCTGCTCTCCTGCTGCAAGCATGGCCCGACCTGTCCGCGGGGCTTACCAAAATGCGCTGCTATCATTGGCCCTTGGGAATGTCTATCACCAAGTGAGGCTTGTGATTGGGCAAATCTTTTTCTCTCTACCTTTTCTCCTTTTTTTCCCAATTCTTAGCTTCCTTTCTTAATATGATTTTAACCCCTTCACTGACTACCTGAGTTACCTGGGTTACACACTCCCCATCTTGAAGATATGCAGGTCCCTCTGCATTCCTTAGGTTGTAAGGTCATTGCTGGAGGGCACTCACTGTACAATTCCAGGGAGGCATCTTTAAGAGAATCAGGCTCCTCCAATGACACAGTGAAAGCTGTACTGAGTCCCTGCAATAACGACTGTACAACCAAAGAATGGGGATTACTAGTACTAGTACTGCAGCCTCTTTGGTGGCTCATGAGGTCTTTGCGAACGCCTAGGAACATCTTCTAGACTCATCAGAAGCGTCAGAGCATCATCTCCAGAGCGTCCCGGACGAGGGTCCATCCGACTCTTGAGCCTGCTGTCTGCACAGCTATGTCACTCGGTACGTCCATCCCTGTAAGGTCCACCATCTGATGGTTTCCTTCTTCAGGGCCTTCACATGGACCCCCATGGCCGACCTCAGGTTGGTCAGGCAAGCTTCCTCACAACTTCACTGGAGTGGGATGCTCAACACCTACACTAACCACAGTACCCCCTTCAGGAGAAACCTCTGCTGTCACTTCACCACTTGAGCGATTTTCAGGTCTAGCGTTAGAAAGAATTCTGCTTTCAATATTTGGCGAGTGCCCTGGTGAATAACCTATAAAGTCATCCTCAGATTCAGAATTCTGGGTTTCGTTCTCAGATCCTCTTGAAATAGGATTTGCTCAAGTTCTAGGTCTGTGGGGTTTCTTTGGGCTGACTGGTTCCTCAGGGTGGTCTACCCTTTGCAGGAATCCACATGGTAGTAGTAGGTCGCGATGCAACGTACGGAGCGGCCCGTCCTTACTCTCAGGCTGAACTGTATAAACTGGTAAGTCGCCAGCCTTATTGACCACAATATAGACTCCCCTCTCCCTCTGCTAACTTATTCTTTCCTCTCAGTCTAACATTTCTCACCAGAACCCGATCACCAACTTCAAGCGATGAGGCGACTACTCATCGCTTGAAGGTATTGCGTCCTGCTACCTTTGCTGCATTCTCTCTTGCTACCCTGTAACTCTCCTCCAGACGATCCCGCAGGTTCCTCACATAACTCAAGTGAGACTGGGTTGACTCATCAGCAGGTAAACCGAAAGCCAGATCGATTGGTAGTTGGGGCTGCCTCCTGAACATTAACTCATATGGTGAGAATCCTGTTGAGTCATTACGGGTGCAATTGTATGCGTGGACCAACGGCTTCACGAAATCTTTCCAGCAGGTCTTTCCTTTATCATCCAAGGTCCCTAACATCTGAAGCAATGTCCTATTGAAGCGCTCCACAGGGTTGCCACGAGGATGATAGGGCGTTGTTCTCGCTTTACGGATTCCTGCTATGCTGCCGAGCTCCTTGATCAGCTTTGACTCGAAGTCGGGGCCCTGATTGCTGTGGAGTTTTTCTGGAAACCCGTAATGGACGAGAAAGTTATCCCACAGGCTGTGTTATCCCACAGGCATTTGGCCACGATTTCAGCCTTCAGCATACCTGGTAAAATGATCGGTGATCACCAGAATATCTTTTGTATTACTCCGATCAGGTTCGAGCGATAGAAAGTCCATGCAAACTAGCTCTAAGGGTCTACTCGTCACTATCTTCATCAGGGGTGCAGCTCGTTCAGGAGGGGTCTTTCGCCTTACGCAGCGTTCGCATGTCTTTATCTTTTCCTCCACAGCTGTTGCCATCTTTGGCCAGTAAAACCGAGACCTAACGAGGTCCAAGGTCCTCTCAATCCCCAAGTGTCCTAAGTCATCGTGCAGCGCTCTTAATGCCACGTTCCGGAGGTCCACAGGTAATGCTAACTGATACAGCACACATCCTCGGTCTTGCTTCCTCCTATACAACACTCTGTTCCGAAACTCAAATCTCTTCCATTCTCTCAGCCATAAGGCTACTTCTACAGATTGTATTTTCCCATCCGGTTTCTTCCCAGACTGAAGGCATTTAATCACCTCTCCGAGGTTTGGGTCAGTTCGTTGACGCGTCTTTAGCTCCTCCTCAGACATTCGGGGGAGAACTGGAAGACCATAGACATCCTCTTGCTGGAACTCTCTTGGGGCACTGCACCGACACTGAGAGACAAAGACTCAAACATGGTAGGTTGAAAGCATGACAGGTCGGAATCATCATAGCCCTGATACACTTGGTGTCTTTCACAGAGAGCCTTCACCGCTGTTGGCAGAATTGTCGGTTGTCCTGGTTCTGCTAAATGATGAAGGGTGAATTGCCTGATTCTTTCACATTCCTTTTGAGAGACTAAGTCGTCCTGAGGCCCGCCATGAGAACGTCTCGAGAGCCCATCTGCGTCTAGGTTCCGCTTGCCTGCACGATATTGGATCTTGAAATTGAAAGTCGACAGACTGGGCAGCCATCTATAGCTGGTCGCATAGTGCTTTGCAGATGTTAAAATATATGTAAGCGGGTTGCTATGAGTCACCACAGTGAACTCCCCTCCATACAAGTAGTCGCTGAACTTGGCTGTGACTACCCACTTCAATGCGAGGAACTCCAATTTGTGCGCGGGATACCTAGTTTCGCTCTTAGTCAATCCCCTGCTCGCAAAGGCGATTGCTCTCATTTGGCCTTCCTGTTCTTGATAAAGAGCAGCTCCGAGTCCAGTGGTGCTTGCGTCCGTGGTCAGTACATAGGGGAGTCTGGGATCGGCAAATCCGAGGACTGGAGCTGAGGTCAGCTTTTCTATGACTGTGTCAAATGCCCGCTGACATTCCTGGGTCCATCTGTCCCCAAACTGCTCTTTGGGATCTCGATATTCAGTGCCTTTCTTCAGGCCTTGTCTCTGGTTTTTCTGCAGAGGTGGATATCCAACAGTAAGGTTGTTAAGTGGTCTTGTAATCTTTGAGAAATCTTGGACGAACCTCCTGTAATATCCGGCAAACCCGAGAAATGATTTGAGCTCCTTGAGGTTTCTGGGCCTTGGCCAGGTCTTGAGGGCTTCGACTTTGGCTGGGTCTGTCTTGACTCCATCCTCGGACACTACATGGCCTAAATAGCGGACTGACGTTTGAAAGCACTTTTTAGGGGAAAGTTTCAGGCCGTACTCTCTCAGTCGCTTCAAGACTTGTAGGAGTCTGGCTTCATGTTCTTCTAAGGTCTTAGAGAAAACTATAAGGTTGTCAAAAAAGACCAGTACTTCTCTCCTATTAAGTTCACCCATGCACCGCTCCATTAACCTGTTGGAAGGTACTTGGCGCATTGGTGACCCCTTGTGGCATTCGGTTGAATTCCCAAAACCCTAAAGGACACACAAATGCTGTTTTTTGTTTATCTGCCTCCTCCATCTCAATCTGATAAAATCCTGATTTTAAATCGAGGACTGAAAACCACTTCAAGCCAGTTAGGACTGAGAAGGCTTCTTCCAAATTTGGCAAAGCATACGCATCATTTATGGTCTGGGAATTCAACTTTCTAAAATCGACACATAAACGGAACTCATTGTTCTTTTTCTTCACTGTTACTATCGGAGAAGCGAACGGGGATTCTCTGATGACACCAGCGTCAAGGAGCTCTTTCAGGTGTCGCCTTACTGCATCTACATCTTGTGGATGGATAGGCCTAGCACGCTGCTTGAATGGCGTGTTGTCATTGAGATTGATATGGTGCTTCACCTTATCAGTGTGGCCGTAATCCAAATCATACAGTGCGAATACATCTGGCATGGAGTTCACTAGATCGGTTATCCTATTCTTCCATTTACATGAGAGAGGGGAATCACCGAAATCGGGAATAATCGTATCTTGTACAAGTCTCACATCTTTACACACAGGAGCACTCTCAGGGTTTCGCCCTTTAAACACATGTTGGACGGCATGCACTTCAGCCAGCAATGTTCTTGGCGGGATCACTAAATCAGTTTGTGTCTCATTTTTCAGCACTACTGGTATCTGCACTCTACGCTTCAGCGGTAATGAATGCAGGCAATGTGAGACTAGTAACCCTCCGGGCAAGGAGGATGAGTCTGATGGCTCTACTATCACGCAGGATTCAGATAGGGGCCCAACAACACTGACACACCCATCGAGAACTACTGTACTCCCAGCCATTATCACTTCAGGCATGTCTCCCTTCACCTTTACTTGGCCCAAAGCACTTGAACCTGCTCGCCGTCGTCTTGCTTCTAGGACTTTGATCATAGCTTGATAACCATAGCGACACGACTTCACTCTGGACATGGTTTCTTGTGCATGATCAGCGTACAAGACGTCCAAAGTATTGGTCCCAATGAGGATTTGAGGCACGTGTGTCAGGTCTGGAACTATTAGAGCAAGTGTCAGAACTTCGGATTCGGTTCCTAAGAACTCCTGAGGAAACTTCAGGGTTAACTCCACATATCCCAGGTAGGGAACAGCCTGTCCATTGGCCCCTTCAACTTCCAACAGGTGGTTTAATGGCTGCATTGGGTGCTGCAACAAGTGGCTGTTGTAGAAAGACAAGGGAATCGTTGTTACCTGAGACCCTGTGTCCAGCAGGCAATTCACTTCTTTACCTTCAACTTTGACACGTGCAGTTGATTTCATTCCTACCAGTCCATCTGGTAACCTTAAGGAGTCTTTGATGTCAGCACGCTTGTGAACTACTAGTCGGTGCTTAGGGCATAGCCTCTTCCTCTCAGTCCCCGTCAGCCCTGCGACAGAGACTGCTTTTAATTTAAAGGCCCCATGGTGATTCCATTTTGGAGATCCCACTCGGCTTGTCTTTCTCTGCTATCTGTCCTTTCAACTCCTGAAGTTCACTTGATTCGGCTTGCGCCCTCACTTCCTGATCAGTAGCTATTTTGATAGCTGTGATCTGGTGCTGGAGAGCAGCGATCTCTTTCTTCAGAGCATCTATTTCAGGTGTTTCAGGGAACTGTGTTTTACCTTTCTGCCTGGAGGCTTTCTGCTTGGAACTGGTGGGGGTCGGGGAGTTGTTATCGTTCTCCTCGAAACAGCTAGAGGGATAAGCAGACTGTTAGTGCGCTGCTGTTCGCAGCTTGAGTGGCGTCGATGGGCGTTTGCTCATACCCAGGTGCCTCCTCATTCTCTCTTCCTTCGATGCCTGGTTTTCTTCAGCTGTACGGATAATTATTGCTAATTCAGAGAAAGGGGGTGGATCTGCTTTTCTCTTTTCGAACTGCAAGTCAACTATCAGTGCATTGTCCCAGCAGCCACGGCAGAACTGCTTTAGCAGACAACGGTCTCGTTCATTCTCTGCAACTCCACCCTGTCTGATTGCAGCACTCAGGACTACATGCAATCTGTGGAGGTACGCAGATGGCTTTTCACCAGGATTCTGGAGAGTGCTTATAAATTTGGCTAATAATTCGTCTCCGTCTTCTACCGAACCATAGACGGACTCCAGTAGCTTAAGGCACTCTGACGGTGGAGCAAGCAGATTCACATGCTTAATAATGTCCGAAGCCGGGGGTAACAGGCTATCTAGAATCTTGCGTGTCTTATATGACTCAGGAAGAGATGAATCGTTCAACAGATAGTCAATGCTTGCCCTCCAAGTGTCGAAGTCAGACTCATTCATCGGGCGGGGGCTCCTTCCAGAAAAAGCTTTTAAGCGGAATGGGATGTTGTGTGGCGATGCGGGGTCACTTGTCCTCACAATATGTTCCATTACGACCCTTTGGATGCCTGAGGTGTGCACAGCAGATATAGGAAGTTTCACAGATATTGTCTCAGCAGAGCTGAACTCCGTGTCATTCGAGCAGCAAGGCGGCATTGCACCTGAAGTTGCTTTAACTGGATTTTCAGATTCTATTCCCAGGACAGCAGGCGAAGCACACCTTTCTAATTGTTGCGGAGTGCTGGTTCCATGTGTCAGGGGTTCTGACCCTCCAGGGCGGTGCTGCAACCCAGGCGCTACATTAGGTGGCGCATTTTCTGGAAATCCCACTCCACCCACTCTTATCAATTCTCGTTGGAGCACATCCTGAAAAGATTCTCCATTGGCGCTTGCTATCGCTTGTAGTTTCTCAAAGCACTCTGCAGTGGCGCTACTGGTGGTGGGGGGTGTAAACCGTGCCCAAGGCACGTACACAGAATACAATGTCTGTATCACTGGGGCTCACTACGGTTAGGGGCAGCTGGGGCTCAATGTTACACATGGCTGAGTTATGCGTGAATGTCTATCACCGAATGAGGCTTGTGATTGGGCAAATCTTTTTCTCTCTAGCTTTTCTCCTTTTTTTTCCCCAATTCTTAGCTTCCTTTCTTAATATGATTTTAACCCCTTCACTGACTACCTGAGTTACCTGGGTTACAGCTTGTCTGGAGAAGAAAAGGTGAGCGCTACCATCAGTCCTGTGTCATGCCAACAGTAAAGCATCCTGAGACCATTCATGTGTGGGGTTGCTTCTCATCCAAGGGAGTGGGCTCACTCACAATGTTGCCCAAAAACACAGCCATGAATAAAGAATGGTACCAAAACACCCTCCAACAGCAACTTCTTCCAACAATCTAACAACAGTTTGGTGAAGAACAATGCATTTTCCAGCACGATGGAGCCATAAGGCAAAAGTGATAACTAAGTGGCTCGGGAACCAAAACGTTGAAATTTTGGATCCATGGCTTGGAAATCTGGGATCTTAATCCCATTGAGAACTTGTGGTCAATCCTCAAGAGGCGGGTGGACAAACAAAAACCCACTAATTCTGGCAAACTGCAAGAAGTGATTATGAAAGAATGGGTTGCTATCAGTCAGGATTTGGCCCAGACGTTGATTGAGAGCAGCCCAGTCGAATTGCAGAGGTCCTGAAAAAGAAGGGCCAACACTGCAAATACTGACTCTTTGCATAAATGTCATGTAATTGTCGATAAAAGCCTTTGAAACGTATGAAGTGCTTGTAATTATATTTCAGTACATCACAGAAACAACTGAAACAAAGATCTAAAAGCAGTTTAGCAGCAAACTTTGTGAAAACTAATATTTGTGTCATTCTCAAAACTTTTTTTGACTGTACAGTATAACATGAACCAAATATGTAAATTACACAATATATACTCAGAACAAACATTATAGTAGATGTGACATATTTGGGTGAGAATGCTCGGAGGATAAGCTTTTGTTCTGAGCTCAGTCTTTATTGAACGCTGCAGTGGGTGGTGAAGGAAGTGAAGCTCTGATTTGAATTTGGTTCTCTAGCACTGGGGGGATATGTTTGTGTGTGGGTGTGTGCGAGTGTATGTGTGAGTGTGTGTGCATGCGTGCCTGCGCGAGCACGTGCTGTTCCTCTTTTGTCTTCTGGCCACAGTGCTCCTCTCTTGTGTTTGGAGAACGTTTGCAAATTTGGTTATACGCTTTCTAATTCCTGTTTTGCAACGGCTCAGATGAACTCTACATTTATTTCAGACGCATTTAAAAATAAATAAATAAATAAATAAATACAAACACCAGGGCAGAAATACATAATTTCCTGATTCCATGTTCAGGTTCCCAAAATCTCATTACCGGTGACTCAGAGTGCAGACACCGGCCATGTGACGAGCCACACTCAGCCAGCGGCTCGGCTGGCCTACAAAACTGAGATTGTGGGAGGCGTGGTGGTCCAAACACCGGTCCAGCAGGTTTTTTTTTTTTATATATATTTTCCTAAGAATTTCTAAGCATGCAATGGTGCAAGGAAACATAAAAAAAATCTATTATGCATGTGTATATTTTTAGAATGAATCTGACGATGTGTTCATTAACGAAGTGGCTCCACACGTGACTCTGAGAAGATGCCAGAGTTTACGACCCAACATTCTGAGATCAGGCTTCTGCGTCAAACAAGGCAACGTGGTAATTGTAATTATCTATAATAATGATAATCCAGTTAGATGCTGGAGAGATCACCTAAAGACTTTGCTTGTTCTGATCGTTTCCACGTGTGTCGTTTCAGAGAAAAAGCTGGAAAAGAAGATTTTTCATTCTAGACGACCAGACTGTGAGTTACTATAAAAACGAAACGGTGAGACACGGGAAACACGGTTCCGAACACTGGGTCTGGGTTGGGAATAAAAAGGAATTTATTAACCACGAAAACATCTTGCTTGTAGGATAAAGACCCGTTACGCAGTATTCGACTGAGGGACATTCAGAAGGTTCACGAGTGCCTGGTAAAATCAGGGTAAGTAGACACTATGGTGCAGTGTGTCAGAGGTGAAGCACTCTGGGGCGTGTGCAGATAAAGGGGAAATAATACACACTGGGTGGTACGGTGCAGCGCCGGTGCAGGGTTACAGTCACCTCCCCTGGGTTTATTTGTTGCGTAAACACCCTTGAGGGTTTTATCTTTTTATGCCATGAAAACTTGTTGACAGTTCAACACAGTTTCCTTCATTTAAGGAAAGTCGTATCCCATCATACTGTAGATTGTTTTTCACTGTTTAAAGTAACATTTAGAACTTTTGTCGAACTTTTAACAAAAAATAATAAAGCCATGATGATATAATTATTTTTCCATTTAAATATTATAAATATTAAAGGATTTACTTCAAGTCTGGTTAAATATGATGCAAAGCCTCTGGCAAACATCTGGCAAAGGATTTCCATTAATGTATTGCTTTGTTTTGTTTTTTTGTAAGGAAAAAAAAGTACAACGGTGTTCTGCTACAAAAAGAGTTAGTGACATGAACATTCTGAAGCTGATTGTTTTCCCACAGTGCTTCACTTCTCAAATACAGTAGCAATAACAGCATTTTGCTGTATTATTATTATTATTATTATTAAAGAATGATAAAATGACATTTTTTAATCAGATTATAGTCACTTCTGGGTATTTTTTTTCCCCTTATAGGTGCTATAAACATTAGCCCCCTTATCAACCTATGTCTTATTTTTTTCTTGAAGTATATATAATATAATATAATATAATATAATATAATATAATATAACAACATATACAACAATACACGGCTTGTAAATTTACTACAAAACCAAGTCAATGTTAAAACGCATTGACACCGGAACCTCTTTCCATAGACCGATCAGCCATAACATTACAACATAAAATATTATACCCAGGCTCTCCTTGTGCCACCTGGCCCCTTAGGGCATGACTCCACAAGACCTCTGGGGTTGTGTTGTGGTTTTCTGGCACCGGGACATTTGCGGTAGATCCTTTGGGTGCCGTGGGATGTGGACTGGGGCGTCACTCTGACACATTCCATAGATGCTTGATCAGATTGAGATCTGGGGAATTTGGAGGTTGAACCAACAACCTTGAACTCTTTGCCTTCTAAGACCTACAGTATGTGGCAGGCTGTGATGCACTGGGTGTTCTGATACCTTTCTACCACCTCCAGCATTAACTTTCTCCATGGGAATAGAACAGACAGGCTGGCGATTGTTCCCGGCAGGAAAAAAAATGAGCCTTGGGTGCCATGAACCTGTCACCAGTTTACTGGTACATAGTTGATAATCAATGTTAATCCATTCACCTGGAGGTGGGTGAAGTGTTGTGGCTGATCGGTGTAAATGCAAGCTATTAGGAAGTAAAAAAATATATATATATATATATATATATATATATATATATGAATACAGTTTCATTAAAGTGTATGTGGTTTCTATAAAAAGTTCAGTTCACAGGTGTGGTCAGATCAGGCATAACGTTTTCTTCAAGCATGTATGTATTATTATATATTTTTTCCTGACATTTCTTGTTATTCGTTAGGGAACTGCTGTGCCGTGACAACCTTTTTGAGATCATCACAAACGCAAGAACCTTCTACATTCAGGTCGGTTTGAAGTTTGCTCTCATCCTCTTTCTTAAAACAGACCGTACGTGATCTGTGCACCTGTGCGCATTTCAAATGTGCCTGTTTTTGAATGATGTCTGCGTAAATGGACTGCCGCCCAAGCGTGGTGTAAACACCTGTTTTTGGATCATACAGTGACTCAGTTGAGCTGTGAAGCATCTTGTAAACATGCTTAATAAGCTGTAGTCAACCGATCAAGTCTTGCCATATGTCATTATGCGGATTTTCATTAAAGGAAGTCATGGGGTTTTGCACAATTGATGATGCGTAAAGATAACTCGTTCGTACCGGCTTTTTATTCATCTTTGGCGAAGGGTTCCTTTAATGATGATAATAATGAAGGTTAAAATAAAGCATGAAGTTAGCATTTTGAGTATAATCTTTAGGTTGTGATGAATTGACATGATTGGTGAATATGGAGAGGTCAGGTTTTAGTTACACTCAGGATGACTGGATTATTTATTTATTTTATTTTCTTTATTCAAACAGGCAGATACTCCTGAAGAAATGAACGGTTGGATAAGAGACATTTCATCAAAAATTCAAGATTTTAGAGGACCACCGAAGGTAATGTGTGCATGTATTTGCAATGCTTTTGTTTATCACGATTGCCTTTCATTCTAATTAGAATAAGAGAGAAAGAAAGACAGACAGAAAGAATAAAAAGCAAAGAAAGAATGAATTTGTGAAAGAAGGAAGGGGAAAAAAGGAAGAAATAATGAATGAAGGAAAGAAAGAGGTGAGACAAGAAGGGAAGAAAGGAAAGAAAGAATGAGTAAAGGAAAGAAAACAAAGAAAAAAAGACAGAAAGAAAGCTAATTACATGGACAGTGAGGTTTATGGGATTTACTTTCTGTCTATCCACAGGTTGTTATCCTCCTTAATAATAGATAGATCACATACCAGAGGCAACTGATTACTACTACTACTACTATTAATATTAATAATAATAATATGTAAAGTCTCTGTATTTTTCTATTTTCTTATTAATCTACACATCTAAACCTTGTGAGCAATGTTTTTGTCTCCTCTCGATTTCCCTCCTGGCAGCACTGTCGCATAGTGGTCCTGCCTTCAGGTCTGTGTGCATGGAGTCTGCATGTCCTCCCCGTGCTTGGTGGGTTTCCTCCCACAGTCCAAAGACATGCAGATTAAGCTAATTGGCATTCTCGATTTGCCTATAGTGTGTGAGTGTGCGCTTGTGTGCTCTGAATTGGATTGGCACAGAGTCCGAGGGTGCACCCCACCAAGTGCCCCGAGTCCCCTGGAATAGGCTCCAGGCCTCCTGCAATCCTGTATAGGGTAAGGAGAATAGAGAATGAGTGAGAGCGCGAGAGAGAGAGAGAGATTTCCTTATTCAGCATACAGTCTATTTGATGCTTGCCTGCTGTACAATGCATTTTGGCAAGGCTTCTGTTTAAAAACTACACAAGCACGCGATGGAAGAACAGCATCAGGGCACTTGAGATAGCTCTATCGCAACTCCCACATCGGTTTTATATACTTAAAAAAAAATTTAAAAATAAAAAAGTTGCCGCTTCAGAAGGGTCAGGCTGGTTCGGTTTATTAGGGCAAGATGGCAAAAGCATCAGGCTACAGGCAGTCAAACTAAATGTTGTTGTGCTGGTGAAGCATAAGGCACTTTTGTTATTTGCTAGGACTCTTATAACACCTTTAATTTGGAAAACAGTGCACAAATACTGTTGCTTAGTACCCCTATACCAACAAAAATTAAGGTGAGATTCATGTAACATGCAATAACCTGTATGATGTGGAATGCGTCATATACAGTATATAAATATGTGTAAGGAAACAGTGGATATGGCTTCGTTTAATGTCATGGCTCAAGTGCATGTTTATTTCCGAACCATAGAAGAATTCTTAATAAAACACGTGGTATTATCTGCACACCTAAATAGCCTATCCATTTTCACCTTGTCTCTATCCGTCTCCCCGACAGAGCTATCGTTTCGGCTCCAGCCAGACAAAACCACCCCTGATAAAATCCTGCTCCACGGCGCAGTCCTGGCAGCCCTGGACCCCGGTCCCGAAGAAACCGACTCATTCGGCTGACGAGGATACCAGAGACAGCCCTTTCTCCTCGCTGCCCTCGCTCTCGGACGCACGGGATGGCCCGGACTCCAGGATACGCCAGAGACACCACTCTCAGCCTCAACAGTCCGCCACAGACCCACACTTCGTCATGGACAAGGACATACACATCCGCACCTCTGACGTCTAAATCTCTTTCCTGCTATTTCTGCTCATGCTCACCAGCACACTTTCTTGTATTATGTTATCTTTCATCTTTTATTTGAGCTCTTTTTTTTTTTTTTTTTTTGCCTTGGAAATTCACCCAACATGCAAATGCTTTTAGATATAAAAATAAGTAGGATAGAAAACAGTGAACAAGGCTGTGAGATCCTCATCGATGAGACTGTACAGGGTAAAATATTTTTACGAAAGGTGCTGAAAGAAGGAGCCATTTTTTTTCCCGTGTGTAAGAAAAAGTTATAAGTCAGTCTGTATAGGCTTTTGTGAATATAGTGTTTTACGTTTTTGAGTGACCACATACTGTACTTGTCTTTGCGCCACAACTTATGATTTATGGTATACACTTGAAAGTATTCTGGATGTTGACAGGTTTGTTTTTTGATTGTATTGTACTTTTTAAGTGTGCATAAAATGCTGCTGCGCTAAAGGATTGAAATAAAATATGAATTGGGAGAACTTTCCGTGTGCGTTCCGGACAGATGCGATGCAAATTTCTGTGAATTAAAAAAGGAGATATTCTGGTTTCCTGCTGTGCGACACGGCGTGACACGACGTGTCTAAACGGGCGACTTTTAAATATATAGCGCTTTAACGCCCTTTTTTCTCACCCTGATTTGACCTGTAAGTAAAGCATAACCATAGCGATGGACCACCAGGACACTTTAGATTTAAGCCTTTGGCAGACACTCTCATTCAGAGCAACTTACATTTTTTATCTCATTATGCATCTGAGCAGTTGGGGTTTAAGGTCGTTACTCATGGGCCCAACATGAACGACTTAGTGTTTGTGGGATTTGAACCTTGGACCTTCCAAGCCATAGTCCAATGCCTTAACCTTAGATCTGTATCTTCCTAAAACGTGAGAAATAAACCACAATGGGCCATTATATGACCATAATGCGGATTCTTTAGATATGAATGAATGTGTGAACATGTGTGTACATGGTACAGTACATGTATGTGCATTGACATGCATCCTATCCAGTGTGTATTCCAGGAATGGGAGAAGTAGGACCACGACCCTGATATGGACGAAGTGTTTACTGAAAGTGAATGAGTGAACTTTTTATTATATTACATCCTACATTTTAGCATCTGCAAGACAAGTTAGTGCATATCATCACTTATGCTATAGCAGCTGTAAAAAAAAAAAAAAAGTTGTTCTCTAACAATATTACGTTTTCTCTCTCATTACAAATAGAGACAAAGCTGCAGCTTGTCATGTTACTGATTAACTGGAAAGCACAAAGTCCTCCGTCCTGACATCTCTGCTGTGGTGGAAAACTTACAGATGGTTACAAAATGCTCTCACCTTCTACAGACTTTCACCGATTATATGACTTTTTTTTTGGTCTTTTATTATTAACATTATATTAAGTATCCTAAAAATTATAAACTCCCTGATTAAGGAGTGCATTTTATTTATACTGTCTAAATCTGTGATGCTGGCATTATTAATAGAGATGCTGCTATAAGAAAATTCAGGAATTTTTTTGCGGGAAGCACAGAAATTATGGTTCTATTAATTATGGCAAGTCGTCCAGGACCTAAATCTGCAAAGCAGCCCCAGACCATCACACTAACACCACCATGTTTTTATTGTTGGTATGATGTTGTTGTTGTTGTTGTTGTTGTTGTTTTATAATGAAATGCTGTGTTAGATTTATGCCAGATGTAATGGGACACACATCTTTCACACACAAAGAATGCCCAAAAATTTTTAGATAATAATAATAACTAGAGAGGTACATTTCCTGAAGAAAATGTGAGTGGTGCTTGCCGTGGCAAAACTGTGGAGCCATGCTACCAACTTGCTGAGCACTCCAGCATCATGTTAGCAGGAGTGTAATGATGTAGCTAGCAACATGCTAATATTATTAGCATAATGCCAGCTACATGCAAATTAGCTAAACACCATGCTAGCAACATGCTAAGCACCCTAGCATCATGATATCAACATTCTACTGATATTGCTAGCAACATGCTAATATAGTTAGCATAAAGCTAGCAACATGCTAATGAGCTAGACGTCATCCTAGCAACATGCTAATCACACTAGCATCATGCTAGCAACATGCTAAACATGTTATTAGCGAAATGCTAATATAGTTAGCATAATGCTAGCGACATGCTAATATTGTTAGCATCATGCTGGCAACATGCTAATAAAATTAGCATAATGCTAGCGAAATGCTAATTTTGTTAGCATAATGCTAGCAACATGCTAATCGCGTTAGCAACATGCTAACTGCATGATAATGATTTTGCTAGGGGGCGTGGCTTATGAGCACCATGATAAATGTGAAAGACTGATTGATTGCCCGATGAAACCTATAGCCTCAATGTTAAGTCTATGGGATTTTTTGGGGTGGTACGTCTGAGCACCCCAATCCCGAATGAGCCGCACGATTTGACACCTCTTTCATGGATCTACGACAATCTATACTCTAGTAGTTATGCGCCAAAGTCTGCATTATATTTCAATGGGGCAAATTTGGGCACCTTTTCTGCCCCGGGGGCAAAAACTTATACCCTCATGCGGGGTATCTTCTGACACAGCTTGCGACCCTCTTCAAATGTGGTGAATTTGAGATTTGTACCAAATTCTCACTCTACACTTCAATCCGTCAAATTTATCTCAATGTTAAGTCTATGGGACTTTTTCCCCATTATAAGTCAATGGGGCAAATTTGGGGAGCTCTATTGCCCCGGGGGTAAAACTTATACCCTCTTGCGGGGTATGGTCTGACACAGGTTGCAAACCTCTTCAAATGTGGTAAATTTGAGCATTCTCAAAAATTCCCTCTCTGCGCTACAATCCGTCAAATTTGGTCTCAATGTTAAGTCTATGGGACTTTTTCGTGTGTGTCCCATTACATCTGGCACATTCACCCCTTAGAAAAGTCATAGCACCCCATTCCCGACCAAGCCGCACGTTTTGATACCTCATTCATGGGTCTACGACAAACGGTGCGGGACTAGTTACGCGCCAAACTTTCACACGGAAGAAAAAAAAGAAAAATAATAATAAGCCTGTGAGATTATAATAGTAGTGCTTCGCTTCGCAAGCACCACTAATAATAATAATTATTATTATTATTATTATTATTAATAATAATACTTTTTGACAGTACAATACATAGAGGGGCCCAAAAAACATGTACACACTTCAAAAGTTGTTATCCGCACCCTATTTTTAAAACTCGAGTTGAATTATGGCAGCAATGTGTGGTATTCCAGTATGTTTCCTCTAAACATGTCAGTAGTCATCAAGAGTCATAGCATCATTGATGCTATCGTGTGACAGTGATTTTTCTGTGCATATATTTTTCATGTTGCAGTGTGTATACATGTGTATACATTTTGTGGGCTCCTCTGTGTGTATAAACACTGTATACAGCACCAGGAGCACCAGGAGCACCAGAAGTAAAAAAAATAAAAATCTATCTATAAAGTTTTAAAGTTTGGTAGTTTAATAAATGAATCACTTGGTCGGTCCACTGTGTTTCGATAAGCTTACCGGCATTTGGAGAAACGCAGTCAAATATGTTGTCTCGCAGAAAGGTCTCTATTTATTAACAGCAAAAGACAGAGTATTTACATGTTTAGCCAAACTCCTGGTGTCATGTACATCTGTCACTAAATAGAACATTAACCATTTTAACATGTACTGGTGAAATCCCGAGACATCAGACCCAAGAGGTAGAGAGTAATTTACTTATTTTACATATATTTAAGATCCCTTACAGTACCCCATAGAACGCATGTAAATTTCTAACAACTTGGAAGTAAACAACAATTTAATACTATAACTTAATATCTTACAATATATTTTTGAATACAAGAAAGAGAAACATTATTATTATTATTATTATTATTATTATGTTTACCATTCTTAATTAAAAGTTATCCATTATAAAGATTAAAATGTATTAGAAAATATTATCCTCCTTTTTATGTAATGAAAAGAAACCAAAAGGAATGTATTTGAAAGAAAAACAAAACTTGGGAAACAAACTTTCGAAAAAAATAAATAAACAAGAATATCTGACCAAAACCTTTCTGTATAATTGCAGGTGCACTGCACATGCGCAGTGGCTCAGGGACCGAAATTACGTCATTAAATTAATTCGCACGCACTTAAACCGGAAACTGATGTGTTGTGCTTTAATTGTTTATTGAATTGATGTAATAAAAAAGGATATTTATCGAATACTGTGTACAATACAGAGTTGTGCTGCAATAACAGTGTGTATTGTACATTTTGTAAGCTACTACAGTCACTGACGCCAGAGCAGGAAACCGGAAGTAGAATGAACACGTTGCTAACGTCGGGAGTAGAATGTAAACAAGAGCAGCTGCTAACTCACTTGCTCTGCTTATAAAATTATATTAAACTTGATTTGCCCGGATTTTTTTTTTTCTAAGAATGAAAAAATGGATATACACACACGGCCAACGCTGTTTAGTGAAATAGGTAAGATATCAGCTAGGAAGCTGGGAATATAACAAGCCTCTGTTGATTCATTACAGTGTTTAACAGTCCACTTCCTAATCTCAACATTCTCAGTGTGTGTGAGGAGTTCTGGGTTATAGCCTGGTTCTGGAATGAAATTGAAATTGTTAAGTTTTTCTGTCTTACAAATAAGAAGCTAATTAACTTAAAGATTGCATATCAGCCTCATGATTATTTCTGAGCTGATATTCTTTAAGTAGTGGATCTTTCTCAGCATGGCAGTGACACACAGTGTAGTTTGTATGGCTCTGGGGTAAATGAGTTGTGCTGATGCTGGGAAACACCTCAGAGTCTGAGAAACAGTTCACTGGTTAAAGAGACTTCAGTATGTGGTGGTAAAAATAATCAATGAAGAGGTTTCTGGTCATCTTTGTAGACATAAACAGTCATTCTTTCACCCGTCTCTCTTCACATTTTCTCTCATAATAAAAAAGGCACCTATCCACCCGTACACTCGCTTCCATCCATCCATCCATCCAACCATCACACTAACCACCTATACACTCACTAGTCGATCCATCTAACTATCCACCAGTACACTCACACATCCATTCATCCAACTATCCACCTGTACAATCACTCCCATTTATTTTTCCATTACACTATCTACCTATACACTCATGAGTCCATCCATCTAACTGTCCACCCACATACTCACCAGTCCATCCAACTATCCACCTGTACACTCTCACCCATTCATCCATCACACTATCCACATATCCACTCACCACTCCATCTAACTGTCCACCCATGTACTCACCAATCCATCAACTATACACCCGTACACTCTCACTTTTCCATCCATCACATTATCCACCTATACTCTCGCCAGTCCATCCATCTAACTATCCACCCATATACTCACCCATCCATCCACCCATACACTCTCACCCATCCCTCACACTATCCACCTATACATTCACCACTCCATCTAACTGTCCACTCATATACTCACCAATCCATCAACTATACACCCGTACACTCTCACCAGTCCATCCATCTAACTATCCACCCATATACTCACCCATCCATCCACCCGTACACTCTCACCTATCCGTTACACTATCCACCTATACATTCACCACTCCATCTAACTATCACCCATATACTCACCCATCCATCCATCACACTATCCACCTATACACTCACCAGTTCATCGATTTAACTGTCCACCCATATACTCAACCATCCATCCAACTATCCGCCTGTACACTCACGCATCCATCCATCCATCCATCCAATAATCCACCTGTCCACTCACCCATCCATTCATCCAACTATCCACCCATACACTCACCCATCTATCTGCCCATACACTCACATTTACATTTACATTTAGGCATTTGGCAGACGCTCTTATCCAGAGCGACTTACAAAAAGACGCTCACCCATCCATCAACCTATCCACCCACCTATCTACCCTTACACTCACTTATCCATGCATCCATCTATCAACCTATCCACCTGTACACACACATCCATCCATCCATCCATCCATCCAACTATCCACCTGTCCAACTCACCCATCCAACTATCCACCCATACACTCACCCATCTATCCACCCATACACTCACCTATCCATCAACCTATCCACCCATTCATCATCCTATCCACCTATACACTCACCTATACATTCATCCATCCATCAACCTATCCACTCATACACTCACCTATCCTTCCATACACTCACCTATCCATCCATCCATGCATCCATTCATCAGCCTATCCACCTGTACACTCACCTAGCCATCCAGCCTCATGTATTATACACCTACGTTGTATTTATCGTTGTAGTGGATCCATCTATAAACCCAGTCACACATTCATCCATCCGTTCCCACATATACTCACCTATCCATCCATTCACCATCTATTATACTATTATATACCTACTATATGCTTAATGTTGTAGTGGATCCATCTATAAACCCACTCACCATCCATCCAGTCATTCATCAACCCACTCATCCTTACAACCTTTCATCCATCCATTCATCTTTCTATCAATCTATCCACCCATACACTCACCTATCCATCCATTCATCAATACATCTATTATACACTTACTACGTGCTTAATGTTGTAGTGGCTCCATGTTTAAACCCAAACATGTATCCATCCATCCACTGATCCATCAACTCACTTATATATACTGTACACCCACTCATACACATCAAGTGAATCAAAATATTAATCCCCTCATGTGCCCAATTTATCTATTGTACCACTGGCCCTTGTATTTATTCACCAATTCAACCATCCACCCTTCTATATAACTACCCATCCATCAATACACCCATCCATTCATCCATCCACCCACCTGTCAATCTACCTACATATCCTTCTGTCACGTCAAAATATTAACAAGTATTGTCGCTGGATTCCTTTTTATACTAATACTAAATATGTGTCTCATTACAGAAAATGACACAATATCAGTTATTAAAAAACAATACATTTTAGAATCTGTTCATGTCTCTTCTAGTGCAGTGATATACTTAAATATGCTTAAAATTAAATTAACAAGTAACAGTCATATCCAACCCATACAGTGCTTATATTATATTCAGTGCTGATATAAGAATACCCAAAGCCTCTACACCTTTAGCGCGTGATACCTAATAACTGCCGGATGTCTAGTCATATGCATTCTATCTAAACAGTTTTCTTTGTATGGTTAGCACATGGCCTGGGCTTTTGGACAGACAGATCAGCGGTGCACGAAGCAGCAGCTCAGGGACGAGCGGCAGAACTTCAGCAGCTCATTAAAAATGGAGCTATGGTCAACATTGTGGCTGTAGACTCCATAACTCCACTGCACGAGGCTTGTATTCAAGGCCAAACTCAGTGTGTTCAGCTGCTACTGGAGGCTGGAGCCCATGTAAGCTTTATTTACTGTATATCGGACATGTAAAGACTGGCGATGTTGGATAAACTGCTCATGCTGTTCATTCCTGTTTGTTGACTCGTGTTCAGGTGGACGCCCGTAACATAGACGGAAGCACACCGTTATGTGACGCTTGTGCAGCTGGTAACGTAGAGTGCGTGAAGCTGCTGCTGGGGTACGGCGCCACGGTTAACCCTCCTCTCTTCACGTTCTCTCCCCTCCATGAAGCCTGTATGGGGGGTAAGAGAACCTGTTTTTACCCATCAGTCTCTAGACAGAGTCCAAGTTGTCATCTATACATGTTACACAGGCTCTCCAAGGGCATGGGAAATAAATTGTAGAAATAAAGTGTGATTGGTATGATCAGAAATGCATTCATTTGCTTAGTTGATGTTTAATTCTGTTCAAAGCACTGCTACATTCTTCATTCTGATTGGTCCAAAGCCATTTATGCTGATCATAAAAAAAGCAATCCTGTTTGCACTGCCAGATATTAATCACAGATTTACTGTATATTGAAGCAACAGCTCTCGTGTACGATGTGCCGTCCAAATAATAAAGGCGGAGATGAAACGTTTGGAAATTATAAAAGCAAAACCTACTTTCATGATGTTCCACAACATCAAACACAAATATACAAAAGTTAGTTTAATAGACAGTAAAAAAAAAAAAAAAACTTGGACGTTGAACTATGTATCGATCCGCGTCACAGCTGTTATAAAAACCGTTAATTACGCTATCTGTTGCAGCTTGGGTGAAAGTACCGTAGGTCTGTACGGTCCACAGTACTGAGAAGAGACCAACTGCCTAGCAAAAACACATTCAAAACCATTTACAGAAACACTTTCAGCATGAAAACACATAAGATAACGTTATGTCATTCTAAACAACACTATGCCCCTAGTGGTTGTTTCTAAGTCGTTCTGAAACGCCTCAAAACCATAGACATTCTTTTATTCATGGCTACAAAGCTAACCAGCGCCTAACACAAGGCTGAATTCCAAATCGCTCTCGAACCCCTGAGCAAGGGCACTACTTGGTGTGTGGGACGAGTGACTGTAAACCCTACATAGTGCACTAGATTTTCATTTAACGCTGTTTGGGATTCAACTCCAGAACTCGCATTGAATATGATAATGGAGCTGATATTCTAAAGAGAAACTTACGAGATTTACAGCAATGTCCACCACCTCCATGTTTTATTCTACCGGGAAGAATTTTAAACTATTTTCACCCCTTTGGATATGCGGATGGATATGTGTTTGGCGGAACAAAATATTTGGTTAACCAGACAAACGAATCACAATCTATTGATATTAAATGGCTCCTGTGGAACTATTGTATAAAAGCAATATCACAATGACGCTCGGCGAAGTCGGCATCCTGAAGGCGTCACAGCCGTGCTGATATTCAGCACAACAGCATGACCTCGAGTATGATATTGCTTTTATACAACAGCACTCTCTCTCAAATGATATTGTGTAAGTATGCATTGATAAACAGAGAACATTTTAGATGTAATATTTAATATGTAGATTATCATAAAAAAATTGAAAGTATTGGGTGGTAACAGTGACTCATCTCGATTATTTTGTTTATTTCCCACATACATTACATGTATTTAAATAATGTGTACATAAATAGTGTTTGTATTAACATAGCTTTTTAATACAGGTGTTGGTACTAAGATGAATGCAAAACGAACTAATAAAGTCCTGTGCAACAATTTTGAGATACCCACCATTTTTACAAATGAAAGAAATTGGAACAAATGTTTTACAGCGACAGTGCCTTTTACACAATTTACACATGGGTTGTTTATGTAACAACAGCAGCAGCGACCTTGTTTCCCCTCTCGTCTGTTCCAACCACTCAGCATTCAGCATCACCAGTATACTAACCGGTCTGATCATCTGTCATCATCTGCACCTGTTTCTCACTGGTTGATGCTTTAAGCTAGATGATTTTTAATGCTTGGTATTAATGCTGGAGAACTCCAGCATACCTCAAGATTACATTAAAATACAAAAAAGTCTGGCTCTTTTTGAAGCAAAATATGAAGAAATGATGGGCGAATGAAGACTTTTGCACAGTACTGTATACAAATATGGATTTATGTACTAGGTAACCCCGAGTGTGTGCGGCTCATGATAGCCGAAGGAGCGCGCATGGAGGCTCACGACTGCCACTTCGGTACCCCTCTTCACGTGGCTTGTGCCAGGCAGCATCTCGACTGTGCCAAGGTTCTACTAAATGCAGGTAAAGACATTACAGTATAAGTTTAGAGACCGAACTGGTGGTGATGTATATGGTGATTTTTTTTTTTTTTTCGTCTAAGGTGCGAATGTAAATGCTGCAAAGATTCACGAGACGGCCCTCCACCATGCTGCTAAAGCAAACAATCTGGAAATGATCGAGCTGTTGGTTGAGTTCGGGGGTAACGTCTTTGCCAGGGATAACCTCGGGAAAAAGCCAATCCATTACACCAGTGCTGGCTCGGCCGCGGCGGTCTGCCTCAAGTACTATGAAAGTAAGTTTTAATACGGAAAACACGCGGTGATGGAATGTGTGATGAAGCTGAGCTTCTGATAATACCATGGAGTTGATTCATTTCCAAGACCAGTGCATTTGCATACTGTACTTATTTTTTTGAACCTGTAACTGCCATAAATATAGCTGTAAAATATATTAAGAATAACAGATAGTACAGGGTGCTCCAAAAGTTTTTTACATCATTTGAAATATGAATATCTGACTAACTACATGTCCTAGGCAAATGAAATTAAATAGGCTTCATGTTGAAAAATAAGAGATTTTTTTAATCAAAATTCCAATAGATAAAGTCAGGTGAACGTGGTGGCCATTTCCACAGCACATTGTCATTGTCAGAAAAAAAAAAAGAAAACATTAATCTTAGTTTTTACACATCTAATTCAAATTTGAGATCATTTGAGCGAGAATTGATCATGTCGTTGGACTACGAAATGATGTCAAATTTTTTGGGACACCCTGTAGAATGGAGCTGGATTTGT
Source organism: Clarias fuscus (assembly GCA_030347435.1). NCBI lineage: Eukaryota > Metazoa > Chordata > Actinopteri > Siluriformes > Clariidae > Clarias > Clarias fuscus. The sequence continues at coordinate 30,717,703 of CM059213.1, forward strand.
AGTCTGAACAAGACAGCTTTTTTTTTTGAACCTGTAACTGCCATAAATATAGCTGTAAAATATATTAAGAATAACAGATAGTACAGGGTGCTCCAAAAGTTTTTTACATCATTTGAAATATGAATATCTGACTAACTACATGTCCTAGGCAAATGAAATTAAATAGGCTTCATGTTGAAAAATAAGAGATTTTTTTAATCAAAATTCCAATAGATAAAGTCAGGTGAACGTGGTGGCCATTTCCACAGCACATTGTCATTGTCAGAAAAAAAAAAAGAAAACATTAATCTTAGTTTTTACACATCTAATTCAAATTTGAGATCATTTGAGCGAGAATTGATCATGTCGTTGGACTACGAAATGATGTCAAATTTTTTGGGACACCCTGTAGAATGGAGCTGGATTTGTAGTCTGAACAAGACAGCTTTTTTTTTGTTGTTTTATTTGTTTGCGTTTTTTATTGATTTTATTTTGTGTGTGTGTGTGTGTGTGTGTGTGTGTGTGTGTGTGCGCAGCTGAACCGCTTAGTCTTCAGCAGATAAGCAGGGTAGCTCTCAGGAGTACGCTGGGGAAACGAGCGCTGGAGGCCGTGCCACATCTGGGTTTGCCCAATCGTATGATCTGCTACCTCACGTACACGCCCACTCCACTTCCCGAGCTCCAGACCAAGCCGAGCTGATCAACAAGGGGACCTGATTACTCCAGCGCGCCTGGAACAGGGGGGATTCTACACAATTGATCACGTCTGGAATTATATCCTGTCTTATTATTAAAACTGCAGTTCATGTGCAGATCTAAATTCAGCATGAGATTTCTTTTGTCCGCAAGTTTGTGATCATTGAAGTCATGCTGACAGAGCACAAGGAACCACTCTTGTGTTTCATTCTCGGTCTGTGCAGCACCTACGTGTGAAATGTATTTACATTATGATTTGTATAAAGTGTAGTGTTTATTGTAAATTGTATATCTGTAATATAATTTCATCTTGATTTTTATTGTACATATTCTGGTAAATAGTACATAAATTATTTAATATCACACTGTATTTCTTTAAAAGTATTGACATGTGCTTGAATCCTCTGTTTTTATATATATATATATATATATATATATATATATATATATATATATATAGGTCTTCATTTTGTCTTCTGTAAAAGCACTAATACTGATTTCACAATGATGAAAAATCTTGAATAAATCTGTGGAATCCGTTCTAAAGCTGATGCTTCTGGAAAAAGGAAGGAAAAATGCACAGAGGTGACCAAGTTGTACACTGAGCAGAAAGCAAAGGAAAATAAATGTGTTGGGGAATGCAAATACCCCGAGCTCGCTGCTTAACGTTCCCATCTTTATGCAAAGTGTACATTGTCCAGTCTTGCTCATGGCTGTGCTCAGTACATACAGACTCTGCAACCTGAGGAAATACATTTTATTTTATGATCAAGACTTTAAATTTGCAAAGTCATTGCAGTAGAATTTCCGATTAATTTATCTGTTGGTAAATTAATAAATGTATATTATAGAAGATATATAGGCATCGTCATAGCGGGCCATTTGTCTCCATCTAACTCTGTCTATCATGTCTTCCTTTGTTCTTCCAGTCTTCTGCAGGTCCTCCCTCACCACATCCATAATAGCCTCCAAACCATACAACATTGCTGGTCTGACTACCATCCTGTAAAAGTTTCCCTTTCATTCTTGCCGATACCTTTCTGTCCCACCCTGCTTGCACTCTCTTCTTTACTTCTGTACCACACCCCCTGTATATTGCTTTATATATATATTTGTATATACCATTTAGAAATGGTACTGTGGGTTCTATTCCCACCTCGGGTTCAGTGTGCATGGAGTTTGCATGTTCTTCCCATGCTTGGTGCGTTTCCTCTGAGTTTCCTCCTACAGTTCAAAGACATGCAGATTAGTCTAATTGGCGTGGTGTTATCTGCCTCGTGCCCTAGGTCTTCAGGGATAGGCAGCTCTGTATACAGGATAAAGTGGTATAGATGATGATAAAATGGGGGGGGAAATGATTCTTAATGTGTAACATGTTGGCAAGCCCTTCTGTTTGGAAAAAGACGACTTCTTTTTGTTCAAATTATTCTTTAAGTATTGCTCTATTCACTCATCCTCATAATCTTCCTCCAGCACTTTAGATGGCAGTATTTGTAAAAGGTACGTTAAAATCAACCATTCGCCATCGAACGGCCGAAGAAGAAGAACAAGCAGAACTCACTACCAGGAAGTACAACCCAACATTTAGTTGTGTTTTCCACCTGTATTTTTTTCATTTCCTTGTCTTCTACCATACGATTGGTTAGTGCTTATTAATTTCCAGCGCGACGATTGGCCAATACGTAATACGCGCAACACGCGACCAATCCTAACACAGAAGGCGGTATTTGGAGAATATGGGTGTGAAAGAAAAAATATGCTAGTTCTGTAAGAAAACCTGACCAGCCAAGTGTAATCTTACAAACGAACTTATAATTTATTATACATTCAAATTTGGACACCATTCGCTTTCATCTAAACACTTAATGCATAGTACTACTTATATTATGATTATAAAGTCGTGTTAGTTTAATGAAGAAACATGATTGTTTGTAGAAAGATTAACTGATTAGCATTGAGAAGCTAGCTAACAGCCGGGAGTGGGAGACCTACAGGCTTGACTGGTGAGTTCATTTAGGATTCAAGATTAAATTTTTAACAAATATGAGACATGTTCCATTTAAATATCACTTTCAATGAGATTATTAACGAGCTAACGTGATTATCTAGTGATTTAGTCAGAGCATTTTTTGGCCTTTGGCTTGCACTGTGGTATTAATTAATAACTTAATGACATTCCAACCTAAAGGCGTTATAAGCTTATGTTGTGAGATCTGTTCTTATAAGGTGACATTATATAATAAAGCTAAACAAGGTTAAGAGTCTTTGGGTTGGGAGCCGATCGGAACATAGGAGTCGATTCTAACCCACTGGAATCGACTCTATATAAAATGAGAAAAAAACGCGATCCTCTTGTCGCTATCTGATAACTCTCTCCCTCTCACAATCACAGACATCAACATTCTGTCAATATTTAACTTTTTGGAAATAAAAATGCACATTTTATGACGAAAATGTCACAAATGTTGATTCATCTTGAAGCTACACACCCAGTGGAAGTCGCTAGTTTATATTAGTTATGAAATAAGCTCTCGAAGTAAACGTTTATTCATTTAAAATGCATACAAAGTGTTGTGTATTTAGTTTGCAAGTATTTATAGACACATTTTGGTGTTTAGAAATTCTACTGTTATAATGTGTTGGGTGTGTTTTCCTGCTCTGGACTCGGGAAGTTGGCGTTGAATCAATTGAATCGATTTCTAACACGTGGACTCTGATTCGGAGTCGATTCCTAATGACACTGGTTCAGTTCAGGCGAAGTGAAATGACACTCTCAGTGGCTGCCACATAGCACGTTTGTTTATTTATTTATTCCCCCCACCCCCCCCCCCCCCCCCCCCCCAACTTACTCAGCCAACATGAACATATTTTGGGGAACGTGAGGGGAGCTCGCAATGTGTGCCATTTATTCAATTTAATATTTAGATGGATTATTTTATAATTAGACGTTTTAAATAGATCTCTGTATAAGATGAGGGTGTGAGCTAGTGTTCATGTGTGTAACATCATAAAAGCATTATTGAAATCGTATCATACAACACAAGATATGAGCTTAAGCCCATAGGTGTATTAGGTGTATAGTGTATAGTGGTGGCTCAGAGGGCTAAGGCACTGAGTTACTGATCGGAAGATCGGCGGTTCGATTCCCAGCTCAGCTAGGTTGCCATTGTTGGGCCCTTGAGCAAGGCCCTTAACCCTAACTGCTCCAGGGGCGCTGTACCATGGCTGACCCTGCGCTCTGACCCCAGTTACGCTGGGATATGCGAAGAAGGAATTTCACTGTGCTGTAATGTATATGTGACAAAATAAAGGCTTTACTTAACTTTTCTATATAGATAAAAGAGCTTTTGTCTGTACATTGGACAGAACTCGCTTTTTCAATGAGATCTTTACATTGCATACATTGTAGGATCCGAAATCAGTCTCAGAAAATGTTTCAATGTGTCAAAGCATCAGACAAAACTGGCCGAACAGAATTTAAAGGAACTTTTGAGTACTTGGATATCTGCCTGAAGTTAAACCTGTGCCCATAAATGTTGAGTAAAAGAGATTTTATGAACAGTTATGTATCGGATTTAATAATCTACTTTTAAAATAAGCTACTTTCTCAGTGTAAACAAACACCTGCACCAATAGATTAATTAGAAAAGCCAAACTGATTTTTATTATAGAATTAGTTCATATTTTAACACGCTAGAGTCATTTTAACCCAAATCTTAATCTTTATCCGATCTACTTTGTTGATTTCTCATCTGTGATTCCCTTTGGACAAATTTGAATTTCTTTGTATTAATAAGCTAGGCAAAGAGTTCTGACATACAGAAAGACAGGCAGTCAAGTACGTGGGCTTCAATCTGAAATAATATCACTGATTACATTAAAGCTGAAAAGCTTATTTTTAGCCTTAACCTTTTAACTATTTCTACAAACTCTCTTCCCGTCAACAGCGGGTACTTGCGCTAGTTAATTTTTCAATGTAATCCATGCAGATGTTATGTTCTTTCCCTCAGACTTGAAGGAGTGAAAGTGGAATAAAACTCTGGTCATGTATGATCCTGCAGTCTTTCAGTAATTGAGTTAGCGGTTAACTCATAACTCGTACACCCTGTGGAACAGCATGTCTTCTGGCTTCCTAAAGCATGCCCTCAGTCCTCTATTGTTTCATATAGACGAGTGGGTGGACATGATTAGATGGAGATGGATCTTTTAGCTGGAAATGGTGATGGATAGAGATGAATGGTTAGGTAAGGATGAAAGGATGGCAGGGAATGGAGATACAGATGTGTGGAAAGAGATAGAGCAGGATAAATGGAGGTCAGAGAGAATTAAATGTGAAAATGGTGAGAGCACAGAGAGAGAGAGGGGAAGAAAGATAGAGAGAAATGGGTGCATGCATTTAGATGGAGAGAGATGTGTGGGCATGCAAATGGAGAGAGACAGAAATGTGTGCATGCTGGAAAGAGAGATAAGGGTACATGCGGAGAGATAGATAGAGAGATGAGTGCATGCAGATAGAGAGAGGGGAAGAGAGAAATAAAGGCAGAGATGGGTGCATGCCAATAGAAAGACAGAAATGAGTGCATGGAGATAGAGATTGGGTGCATGCCCATAGAGAGAGAAATAGAGATGTGTGCATACTGATGGAGAGATGAAGATGGGTGCATGCCGATAGAGAGACGGTGAGATGGGTTCATGCAGATAGATAGATAGAGAGAGAGGGAGGGAGAGATGGGTGCATGGGGATAGAGATCGAAAAAGATGGAGATGGGATCATGCTAGGGCTGTAGTTATCGAATGTTTTAGTAATCGAGTATTCTACCAAAAATTTAATCGAGTAATCGGATAACATGCACTTTTGCTTAATTAAACAGCAATGTAAAATATATAAGAGAAACAAAGATTAATTGGTTTTCTTTTTAGAAAAATCTACTTTTATTTTTTAATAAAAATACAGCATTTTATCGAAAATAAACATTGTTGGGGCCTCCGAGTGGCGCAGTGGTTAAAGCGCTCGCCCTATCATCGCTAGTTCGAATCCCGGGTGGTGCTGTAACCTCTCGCAGCCGGAGGTCTAGAGAGAGCTGATTGGCCGAGCTCTCTCAGAGGGGAGGGATGAGAGGTACTTAGTGCTCCCACATTAATCACGGCTCTACAGCCAGTCAGGGGCGTCTGTGAGCTCGCGCAATTGTGCCCCCAACGGTGCGCGAGCGAGCAGTTCGAAAAGATGCAGTCGGCTGGCGTCACGTGGTTCGGAGGAAACACGTGATAGTCTTCGGCCCTCCCGGCTGAGTGGTAGTAGTAGCCTTAATGTGGGAGCCCCCTAGTGACGGGGAGGAATTGGACACGACTAAATTAGGGAGAAAATCGGGGAAAAATCCCCCCAAAAAAAAAAATAAACATTGTCATTATTCACAATACAAGGAATACCTTATACCCCTATCCCCACTATGCGGTTTGACTCGCAGTGAGATGTGGTGTTAGGCACCGTGAGCCGCCGCGACTGCCCGCCGATGTTCCGCAAAGTTCTGCAAGGTCCACCAAAAAAATTTAACATGTTTAAACATGTTTTTGAGGCGGCTTAAACATATTTAATTTTTCTACAAAAACACTAAGTTGTGCAACTAAAAGTTTAAAAATCCACATCTCAGGCATAACATAAGCCTTTACTGACAATTTCTGCTTTCTTCTTCTCTTGGCGTCGCTGATAATTTTATTGCTCCCTTCCATTTTGCAGCCCGCAACAGAACGCTCCCTCAAATCAGGCGTCTCCTTCCGCTTTGTGGGTGACGTAAGCGCTTCTTCTTCATTGGTGTTTACTGGCGGCTTGCACCCGGAAGCACGCTGTGTCAAAAGCGTGCTGTCAACAAATAATTGCGCAAAAACATAACGCAAGCTTTTAAAATTACTTAAACGAAGCTTCGAGGCAGAAGATTTTGCCTCGACTATTTTTTGTAATCTGATTATTCGATTTACTCGAGGAATCGTTTAAATCGAATAAAAGTTCATGCCGATAGAGAGACAGTGAGATGGGGTCGTGCAGATAGAGAGAGAGAGTGGGAGATGGGTTCATGCAGATAGAGAGAGAGGGAGATAGGGAGATGGGTTTGTGCAAATAGAGAGGGAGATGTGAGCATGTTGATAGAGATGGAGAAAGATGGAGACGTGCATGCCGAAAGAGAGATGGAGGTGGAAAATGGAGCAAGAGGGAGAGCGATGGGGATCTGGTTATAGGACTGGTGATTGACAAAGATAGATGAGGTAGAGTGGGCTGGATGGATAAATAGAGATGAATTATTGGATAAAGAAGTTAATGGGTATAGGTGGATGAATGTGGTTGGCTATATGTACAAGATATAGATGAGAGACTGATATTGTGACAGAAGGATAGAGATTAATGGATAGATGGGGATAGATAGAGGTTAATGGACAGATTAAGATGAGAGATGAATCGGTCTGTGGATGGAGATTGAGATGTTGATGGACATAGATGGCTGAAATGATGGCAGACAGACATAGATGGATGTATTGAACACTCTCTTCTTGGTGTGAATGTTTAGCGCTGATCTGTGTTTTTGATATCAAAATTCTTCTAATAAACTGTGTGGGGACCATCAGGAATATCACGAGCATAATAATTTATTTTATTATAATTTTTTTTTTGGTGTTAATGAAATTCAAGTCTTGTCATATTGCAACTCTTATGTAACAAGGGCTTTCTGGTACTAAGTGTGCTGCTATTTTAATTTGATTCCCATCACCCAGTTCGCAAAGCAGCTCAGTTTCAGTACCCCAGCCCCTCCCCCCCCCCTTACCTCCTCTCTTTCACCGGGTGCAGTCTGGCAGGATCTTTTACAGCTGAGATGGGCCACGTAAATAGATTTAATGAGATGCCCGGTTCTTAACTGACTTTGTGTCCTTTTTTTTTTTTTCTCAGGTGAGACAACGGCAGCAGAATGACCGAGTATAAGCTGGTGGTGGTGGGAGCAGGTGGTGTAGGGAAGAGCGCGCTTACCATCCAGCTCATCCAGAACCACTTTGTGGATGAATATGACCCCACTATAGAGGTACCACCAAGCACGAACATCTTACACCACGGATATTAGACTTTCAGTTTTAACCACTGGCTGGTTCTCACCTTTCAAACCACAATAACTAATTAGGGAGGGCTCTGACGCCAGTTCATCCCACACAAGCTATGGAACTAATCACACCATGAGAAGAGTGCTATCTACACTCTTCAACATAATGAGCAAATAGATATGACATTTAGTTTCCTCGTGGTTGACAAGGGAATGGTTGAGGTCGTCCCTCCCACTCAGAGACCTCAGTCAGTGCTGGGTCATAAAAGTCTGTTTAAGTATTTGCATACACAGGGCCACGGTTGTGTAGTTTATTAGTTTATCATTAATCATTTATAGTCTTAAAAGCTGTGAGATTTAATAGATTGCTTTGCTGTGAGTCATGGGTAGACTGTCGATTTGATTTACCTTGATTTTTTAGCGTTGTGATTTTCATTTCACTGGTAGTAATGTTTGTCACACGCAGTTGTATTTCTTACAGATTTTAAAGTATTAAAAACTCCAAAACACATCTAATATGCACTGTGTAACTGTTTTTCTAATTTATTATATATTTGTACAAAATGGTCATCTTTCCGAGCTCCAGTCCAGTAGGTGGCACCTGCCATTGAATTGATGGATCAGTTTTTGATTTTCAAATCAAATCAGTGCTCACTTTTTTAATATAAATTTTTTTTTTTTTTAACTATTCAGGTAAATTCTAAAATGTTAAATACTCTAAAATTGACAAATTCCCTACAAATGTATATCACTGTCTGCAGAAAACGCAAACCGTGTTCTACGACTACCGCGACTTCTACTTTGAACATTTACGGCAGTTGGTGCAATACTGCCCTCTACTGAAGTGGAGTTTGGTGCAAAAGATGAATCTAGGAATTTGAAAAAAATTTTAAAGGTAAACTGTTTGTACAGGTCATCCCCGACTTACGAGCATTCGAGTTACGAATTTCCGCAGATACGAACGGGCCGCGGATCTACGAACATTCATAAATGCAAACAAATCACAGAAGTAGTTCACATGTATTGTACAAAAATAGACGCCGCAGTGCACCAGATACCAATATTTACAATTGTATACAATATTTTCAGTGTGTAAGTGAATGTATAAAATGTCTCAAGTTCGGTATATTGTACGTGTGTAGCATTGTCTTCCCGGCGCTGCCTTTAAACAAGGTCAGCTGACTCCACTGCGTCACCGGAATTTCCCTTGCAATTTGGAGGAGGAGTCTCTCGAGTGAATATTATTGCAGGAACCACAACACCAAACCTGTGTGTTTGACCCGCGGTGAGAGGCAGTGCAGAGTGACCTCCCGACATTCTGAGACATTTTGCGAACTTCTGTGAGGACCGGCAAAAAATTAAAACGTTTAAAACATTGGAAACATAATCACTGCGGCAAAACTGCAAAAACTCGCTGTGAATCGCGATAAACTGTACTTGTGGTCACTGCGCTGCCTCTGCGAAGGTGAGAATGGTATTAAGACTCACTTTGTCAGACTTGTAAACAAATCTGACTTACACACGTGCTCCTGGAACGGAACTCGCTCGTAAATCTGGGGCATGCTCTATGAGAAGAGACGTTTAAAAAATCAGCAGTAAAAGTTACACAGTGCATATTACATATGTTTTGTTCTTTTTAACGCTTTTAAATCTTTAAGAAACATAACTGCTTAAAACAAATCAGATAGAAATTACTGCTATTGAATAGAAATCACAAGTTGAATAAACTCCGCTGTCTAAATAAGATTCACAGCTGTCGTATTTATTAGTCAAGTGTAGAGCAAACAAATTTTTAAACCTTCTTGCGCGAGTTAATTAAAAGACTGGATCTTTGTCCAGGACTCTTACAGGAAGCAGGTGGTGATCGACGGCGAGACGTGTTTGCTGGACATCCTGGACACGGCAGGACAGGAGGAGTACAGCGCCATGAGAGACCAGTACATGAGGACTGGAGAGGGCTTCCTCTGCGTGTTTGCCATCAACAACACCAAGTCTTTCGCAGACGTGCATTTGTACAGGTGGGCGAGTCAGCGTGGCACAATGGAACGGAAGTTAAAATAACACATCAGTATAAATCTGTAACTACCTCCTGATTGTGAGTCAATCGAGTTTCACATACACTATGACCGTATAAACCCATCAACCACCCCACTGTTTTAAAATATCTGGTAGGAGGCGCTGAACCAGAAAGTCTCAACTCTTTAATTCGCGACAAGAGAGACGGCGATGTTGAATAAAATTTTCCGGACGTAAACCTGGAAAGTCGTCCATGAATCCATGCGAAGTTTATACGGAAACATAGAAGTCATTATTTATTACACATACATTTGAACAGAAGCAGAATGTATTGGGTTAGATTCAACTTTTTTTGTTATTGTGCATGTAAGGACATGTCTTTAAAAGCCAATTAATCACGAGCATTGTGATTTTATAAATATACACACAAGTTACAGTCTTAAACAAATCAAGGAAATAATTTGTTCCTATCACTCAGGGTGCTGTTCCGTCCACCAGTGTGTGATTAGTTTGGAGCACGCCACCTGTAGAATTATAGAGGAACTGCAACGTTCTACTACTCAAAAGCAAACATTGATAGATTTTTTTTTTCATCTAATCCCCCCCCCCCTCCATCTCTACTATAGCTTAACAATGATCTCATGAGACTGATCTGTCTCCATCCTGCTCATCATTCCTCATTATCCATGTCATTCTTTGCTTATTTCTAAGCTTCCCTTTTTTCTGTAATTACCTCCATTATTGTTTTTGTACTTCCTTCCTTACTTTTTCTCAGTACTCTGTTCTTTATTTAATTACTTCCCGTCTTTGTGTGCCTTGTGTCTTTTTAATTCTTTCTGTAACATGCCACTTACTTTCATATGTTGCTTATTTTCTCCAGTTATAGGACAAGATGGAAATAGTCCCTTTAAGATCCTTCGTACAAGAATGATGAAGATGTTATGCCAGGCCACCAACAGACGTTAGGGGCACATCATCGGGTGTTTTGGCCATTTACTCACAATACACCCTCTGCTAAGGCAGGCCCACCCAGGCTGATCGGACCTGGGTGTGTGTCCCTAATGTCTTGGGGCCCAGCTGTGATCTTTCCTCCTAATCCACAGCCATTGACTACTGCGCTCAGCAGCCTCTGAAGTCTCTTTCATGGTGTGGTGCAGAGCTTGGCAACGGATATCCAATTCTTTAAAAAGCCTAATAGTGGATGTAGCAATAAAGCCACGGCAGCCAACCTCCACCGGGTAGACTGTTGCTCTCCAGCCCCGTTGTTCCGCCTCGAGCTTCAGCTCCGCATACCGCAACCTCTTTCTCTCATTTGCCTCGTCTATTGCGTCCTCCCATGGCACTGTCAGTTCTATAAAATAGACAGTGCGTATTGATTTGGACCATAGTACCAGGTCTGGTCTTAAGGTTGAGGTGACAATTTCTGATGGAATAGACAGCCGATGGCCCAAATCTGCCCTCATTTCCCAGTCTCGTGCCCCTTCCAGAGATCCAACCCTGGTCAGTGAAGGGGATTTTTGTTGTCCTTGTTCCCCTTCACGGACAAATGATATCTTTTGGGCAACATACGATATTCTGGACGGCATCGCATTTATGGCTGTTCTCTTAGTCTCGATGGCTTGATTTTAGAACTTGGTTATGTCTCCAAGTGTACCTACCTTGGGAGAGGCTTACTTTACAGGCAGTGAGGATATGTCTGAGGGAGGCTGGTGTTGAGCACAGAGGGCATGCCGGATCTTCATCCCTTCCATTGATGGGGATTTTTGGGTGAGGGGAGGACATCATATGTTGCTCTGAGTAGAAAGCTGATTCTACTTGCTTCCAATTCCCACATGTCCTTCCAGCTGATCTTCCTTTTTTCAATGCCATCCCAGCTCGTCCACTGCCCCTGTTTGGCTTGTGACACCGCCTTAGCATATCTTGTTGCCTCCTCCTGCCGTCGAACTTCATGGACTACCAACTTTTGTCGTTCTGATGGAGTTGCCTTATTCCATCGGGGTCTGTCCTGAGAAAGGCCCAGTCCTCCTCTTCCTTGCTGTACCTGGCCCATGATCTCAGCATGCTGTAGGGCTGACTTAGCCTGTAGTACAGCTTCTTTGGGTGTCCATTTACGGCCTGTAGTTAATGCTGGTGCAACACTTCTTATGGTTGAGTCGCGAGACTCTGAGAGGGTCAACTCCAGCCTTGCCTTGGAGCATTTAAACTCCTCCACAAGGCTTGAGAGTGGCAGATCGAGAATACCATGCCCATATAGGCTAATGTTGCTCAGGCATTTTGGGACACCTAGCCACTTTCTCACAAACGAGCTGACCCTTCTTTCCATCTTTTCGACTGCTATGATGGGAAAGTCAGTCACTGTCAATGGCCACAACAGTCGCGGAAGTAGGCCAAACTGGAGGCACCAGAGCTTTAGTTTGCCAGGCAGCATAGAGCGATCTATTTTCTCAAGGTCTCTGTTTAAATCCTGCTTAAGCTGTTTGACCTGATCATGGTCTGTAAGACTTGCATCATAGTATCTTCCTAGGCTTTTGATGGGTTTCTCTGATACCGTTGGTATTGGCTCGCTGTCAATGAGAAACCTCAGATTTACCATCTTCCCTTTAATGATTGAAATATTTCTAGATTTTGATGGCTTGATCTTCATTCTAGCCCAGGTGATGTTTTCGTTAAGCTTCTCCAGCAGGCGTCTGGTGCATGGTATCGTTGTTGTTACATCATCCATGAAAGCCCTAATAGGTGTCAACTGAGCTCCGGACTTGAGTCGTTTTCCACTCACCACCCATTTTGAAGCTCTTATAATCACTTCCATTGCCATAGTGAAAGCTAGTAGAGATATCGTGCACCCTGTCATGATACCCATTTCAAGTCTCTGCCATGTGGTGGTAAAATCATATATATATGAGCTTTTTAATTTTACTTAAATTTTTTTCATATATACTTTTATACATTCATGCATCCTTATTTCTATATTTCATGAGATACTTCCATATTTCTTTACTTATTTGCATAAACATTTCCTTCCTTGGTCCATTATTTTACTTTATTACTTTGGCATTTACGTTTATCCTAACTTTCTTCCATCCATCTTTAATTATTTGCTTCCATACATCCTTGCTTATTTCTACCTATCTTTAGTTCTTTACCTGTTTATATTTGTTTATTTACTTCCATCCATCAATAGTTCCTTCTTTACTTGCTTACTATTTTTTTCCTCTTATTCATCACTTCCATGAACCCCTTGTGCCCTTTATACTCTCCTTCCATCCATCCATCCATAATTTTTTTTTCTTCCTTCTATCCTGTATTCATCACTCAATCCTTCCTTCCTTCTTTACATTAGTAGTTTGTCTTCCTTTTTTCTTTCCATCCATCACTTCCGTCCATTGTTCCTTCCTTCTTTCAACCTCTTGTTTCTGTTTTCTTTCGTTTTCCGTTTATCGCTCATCTCTCCTTTCTAACTTACCTTAAATCCATCCATTGTTCCTTCCTTTCATAATTCCTTCCTTTACTTCCTTCCTTCTCTCCCTAATTTTCTTTTCCCTTATTTCCTTTCTTACTCACTTCCTTTGCTTAATTCGTTTCTTTTTTCATTTCTTTTTTTTTTTTCTTTTTTCTTTTTCCAGAGAGCAGATCAAGCGAGTGAAGGACTCTGATGACGTGCCTATGGTCCTGGTTGGAAACAAATGTGATTTGGCCAGAACCGTCGACACCAAGCAGGCTCAGGAACTAGCCAGGAGTTACGGCATCGAATTTGTAGAAACCTCAGCCAAGACCAGACAGGTAAGCAGAAAGTTTGGACAGCTGAAGACGTTTATTTCTCAGAGGCTCTCTTGAGTATTAATCTGTTATTTATTTTTTTGTTTGTTTCTCACACAGGGAGTCGAGGACGCTTTTTACACCTTGGTCCGGGAGATCCGTCATTATCGCATGAAGAAACTCAACAGCAGAGAGGACAGGAAGCAGGGTTGTCTCGGAGTCTCCTGTGAGGTCATGTGATCAGGAAACGCCCCATCTCTGCAGAGATTCCCTGCAAGCTCATTTTGCCAGCAGCTGAAAACTTTACACCCACGTACTTGTGACTGAAAGGCCTTGTTTAGTGGTCCAGATGTTTTTTTTTTTTTTAAATAGGCTTATAATCATGTGGCCTGAAACACAGGAGTTTTTCTGCATTTGGGCCCCCTGCTGGCTGAAAGGGATCACTTTTCACTGTGTGGACTCTGTTGGCCTGCTGTGATGGAAAAGGAGGGGCTCGATCAGAGACATTTAGCCTCTGTGTTTATCTGATAAGTAATTACGCGATGAAACCTTGCATCTTTCCCTGTTAATAAATTGACTTTAAGTTCAGTACTCAGGAATACTGTGAAGGCAAAAGTGCCTGTAATTTTATCCGATTTGTTTTTAGCCCATTTGCATTCATATTTCACATTAGATTCGTCTTTACCCATGTACTCCCGCTCCCTCCTGAATTATCTCCCATCTTAGCTTGTTGTAGCATCTGTGGTGTCGATAATATTTTATTCACATGGGCATTCGACGTGTTTTAGCCGCAAGATCGAGACACGTAGCAGGGATTAAGTAGGAGAAAGGCAGCAATTGTTCCAAGGGGGGGGAGAGAGAAAAGGTTGTAAGTTGAACGTCTAAACTCTGCATAAAACACTGGAACAACGGGGAAAAAATAGTTAAAATGTTTTTAATTCATTCTCTTTTTTTTTTTTTAAGCTTGCATGCCTTAGTCTTTCATAAAGGTCAGCCAGGTTTTATAAAAAGAGGACCTACGGCGGATGGCAGCATCTGTTTCTTTAAGAAAATAAAAAATAAAAAGATGGTGCATTTCAGTGCCTTTACTCATCTGTTCTTCTTTTGCTTGCTAATTAAGCTGCAAGCCGAATCAAGGTCCGGGAACATTCTGGGTTTGGTATTCGGCTCGGCCCTCATGTGCCCTAATGTGCTCACTGTTACTGTTTCTGTACGTGTTTTTAAATTTCAGCCAAAAGTATGCGCTCAATCGAGAAGTTTCCCACAAGACATTCTTTTTAGGAATGCGTTGTGCTCATTTGTTTTCAGATCGCGGTGCCAGTAAATGACAAAGACTCAACAATTTCATCTGATCATTGCCTGGTGCTAAAACAACAGCAAAAAAAAAAAAAACTTTATTTTGACATGACTTTTCTTTTCGTTGAAACAGATTTCCTGTTTACTGGAATTTTTTTCCTCTCCATCTTTGCTGATGCTTGATCTTTTTTTGTGATTTTCTTTTCTTTTTTTTCCTTTTCCCCGATCATGGCTTTAATCGAGAAATCTGTAAACTTACATTTTATGTCAACAACCACCATTGGAGTTGTTTAATACATGTTTCATGTGCCACCATGTTTCTTTCCTAGTAAATTAATTATAAATCATTGTCGTCTTCATTTTTGCCTGTCATTCCCCCACCCGGTGCTGTCTTTCTCTCCCCTTCTCCCGTGTCTCGAGCCTTAGCTGTCAGGTCATGCCTAAAATAGAGCATGGAGCCCCCTGCACTTCTATCCAGTCTGGGTACAGGGCTCTGGTTACACTCGCCAGCTGATGTTTCTTATTCCAGCTGAACACGATCGAGCCGCACACTTCCCCGCTGCCGGCGCACGGTGCGTGTGTGTGTGAGTGAGCAGCTCGGTCTGTACAGGAACAAGGTGTTAGCGACACACTGCCACCATGCCTAAGCATCACTTGCCAGGTGAGTGTCTGACAGCGCCACCTAGAATCCTGTTTAGACGTTTTGCATACATAATTGTGATTCCTTCCTGTCTAAAATTGGGTCCGAGAAACTCCAGACGTCTCTGATGTGTAATCCGTGGATCTGAGCGAGAGAGATCAGCTTCTATCATGGGTTTAGGGATAAATACGTTTCAACAGAACTATTCCATGCTGTTTTAAATCTATGTTGAACACGGTCTTAAATACTTTGCGTTCTGTCGGTGCAAACATATAAAAGGAGCTTTTCTTTTTTTTTTTTCCTACACAAGGGTTTGCCAGGGAGCCATACTTCCTAACCACAAAAATTTTGATCCTTTGAGAATCCCCTAATCTAGAGCAGTGCAGACTGTAAAGCAAAAAAAAAAAAGTACTCAAGCTGTAATTAATGACTCTGAAACTACACGTTAAGGAAAATGTTTAGTATGTGATTAAGTGAATAGTTCCTCCTCCTCCTCCTTTTGCACTACCTGCCATTACGTTTGTTACCCTGGGTGCCATTATTTTCTTTGATCATCTTCCAAGCTGCTGTATTAGATTCATGAAATACAGGAAAGCGCACTAGAGTAAAAAGAAAAAACATTCATTTTTGTGGAATATTATGCTAATCGAGCCAAACATAAGCTACGTTGTCATGCCATTACTATGAAGACGTATTCCTGCTAGCTATACCCTTAGAAATCCATTGGCTGCAATAGGGAAGAGATGCAGGTCTGTTTGAGGCACAGCCTTGGTAATTAATCCAAACAGATGGACCTGGCTCGGACAGAGCGACAGACCAACCGACCCTGGACACCTGCTCCTGTCCCTGCTCTGCTTCGTCTGACAAAAAAAATGATTAATGACTGGAGAAAGGTAGAAGGTTTCACCCTGAGGTCTGGTTAAGTATCGCATCATGGACTCGTATGTTCTTCTGGACTTCCATGGGCTACAGGATTTAGGCTGGTTTTATTTTTAGAGTTGGCTGTGCTGCCAAAATAGTCAGCGATTACATAAGGACTTGAGCACTAGGCAGTTGATGGAGCAAACTCTTCCTGCTTAAATATATATTGTGCTTAAGCGACGGGATTGAACCAAGTTTCATTAATCCAGAGTTTTGCATCAAGACCATCCTTCACCCTTCTTTGCTCTATAAAGTGCAAAGTGTAAATCCTGTAAGACCTGTAAAGTGGGAATCCCATATTCTGCAGACTTTTTCCCCTGTACTGTGCAGCTGATTGAGTTGTGGTCAGAACCAAAAATGTTACCCATGGGGTTGCTGCTCTACTCTGGGGATCCACTGCTGACTCGTAGCTCCGGGGACGCTGGTTCCATCCTGACTTTAGTTTGCTGTCCTGTTCTCTCCACATTTGCATTGAATTTCATATGGGTTCTCCAGTTTCCCGCTGCCTCCCAAACCCAAATGACTGCTGGGTGCAAATGATTGTGAGAGTATGTCAGTGTTTCAGGGGTAGCTCAGTGGTTAAGGCATTGGACTACGGTTCGGAAGGTTCCAGGTTCAAGTCCCACTACCACCCTGTTGGGCCCTTTAGCAAGGCCCTTAACCCCAACTGCTCAGATGTATAATGAGATAAAAATGTAAGTCGCTCTGGATAAGGGCGTCTGCCAAATGCCTAGATGTAGATGTAGTGTGTGTGAGGTGGAAATCAAACCCAAACCCTGGACGTCAACTGGAGGCTTAACCACTATGCACATGCCATCATTTTCTGAAACAGGAAGACTTAATTGGATTCTCCCAGAAAACAAACTCAGGAACACACAATTGTCGTTGACCGACCCTGGTTCTCTAAGCATGTAGTGGTTGATTAGTTAATTAATGCATTCTTCTTCGGTGATGGTTGAGTTCAGCTTAATGCACATCTAGTGAAAAGTTCTTTCACTTGCATTAGAACAGCTGGAGCTGGATGGGTTGCCAGCTAAGGATATCACAGCTCTAACAGCTGATTGACAAGTTCAGTCACTCATATCACCAAGGGTTTTTTTTTTTTTTTGTAGGAGAGACGCTTCAGCTCGAGTGGCTTGGCATTCATGGAACTCCACTAGACAAACCTCCCATAGACTACAGTGTAAATAATGTTATGGCTGATTGGTGTAAAGTTAACACTCACTCAGTGTCATCTATACAACTTTATCCTGTATACAGGGTCGCGTGGGTCCTGGAGTCTATGAGACTTGGGGCACATCCTGTACAGGGTGGCAGGGCACACACGTAAACACTCATTCACAATTTGGGAACGCCAATTAGCCCAATCTGCAGGTCATTGGAATGTGGGAGGCAACAGCAGTAAACCCACCAAGCACGGCGAGAACATGCACACTGAGGCAGGAATCGAACCCAGACCTTGTACGTGCAAGGCCACAGTGCTAACTTCTAAGCCACCATGCCGCCACATTAACATTGATTATCAGTTATATACCAGTAAGATCCTGAGCATGCAAGGCTCACCCATGCCTGTCTGGACCAAAGCCAGCCTGGCTGGTCCAATTCCATAGTAAATCCAATGCAGCACAAAAGTCAATACTCAATACTTCCCACAATAAAAAGGCACCAGGACATCCAGTCAGCCCACCTTGCACATGGCCCAGGAGGCAACGTGCCCAAGGATGCCCACCCAGCCTCCAAATTCCCCACATCCCATTTAGATAGAGCACCCATGGAATGTGCCGGACAAACAAATCTGATCCATGGAGGCTCCACCCCACAACCCACAGCACCTCAAGCATCCAGTGCTAACCTCCTGGTGCCAGAGACTACATCACACCCCCAGAGGTCTTGTGGACGTCAGAGGTCAGCACTGGATTGGGTGCTGCCATGATTGACTAGGGCTCCCCATGTGGCACAAGGGGAACTTGCACAATATTGGGCATAAAACTCACTCACTCACTCATCTATACCGCTTAATCCTGTATCCAGGGTCATGGGGGGCCTGGAGACTTGGGGCACAAGGCAGGGTACACCCTGGACAGGGTGCCAATCCATTGCAGGGCATACACACATACACACACTCCAGCCAACTTGGGAACACCAAGTAACCTAACCTACATATTTATGGACTGTGGGAGGAAACCGGAGTACCTGGAGGAAACCCATCAAGCACGGGGAGAACATGCAAACTCCATGCACACAGAGATGGGAATCGAACCTGGACCCTGCGTAGGCTCCAGGCCCCCCATGACCCTGAATACAGGATTAAGCGGGGTCACAGTGCTAACCCAGGTTCTGTCCTGAGGTTGTTATTTTTAAAAATAGTTTCCGTACACCAAAAAGCATGAAGGTAGGTAGACTTGCTAGACTTAATTATAAACCGCATCCCATTCAGGGTGTATTCCTGCTTCATACCCAGTGTTCCCACCATGACAAAAGCAATAACTGATTATGAACGAATAAATGAAAATTGATGTCTCAAGGGGGACTCTGCAGATCTTGGTTAACCTGGTTCTATGCTTTACATTTGTTTTTCGTTTGCCCTTTCTTCATGCTCTCTTTCTCTCATGATTCGGACATTTACTACCTCAGAGGAGGGACAGCGTAAGTATCAGGGGACTTATTGAGGAATGCAAATTTGAGCATGTTCTGCTAGATAACATGCAACGGTCTCTAAAAATTGAGAATTGTATAAGAGGAACATTGGAAATAGATGGACAGGACTTGGACCTAATAGAGTTGGTGTGTATCTTCCCTTTGTTTATTGTTCACCATTTACCTGTAATGGGCTCTATCCAAAATACAATATTGTTAGTTTCTGTTATTACTAAACTTGACATTGGTCGAGTCCATTATGGGGGTGAGCAGATAAATCAATGCAATGCCGTTGACGAGCTAACTAATTTGAACAGAACTTTTTACGGACAGCCATCACTCTTTGTTGTCATGATCAAAGCATATGTGGTATAATCATTTACTGTATGTGATCATTTATGCGAGTGTGTGTGAGATACTATGTCTTCATCATCACCTGATGAAGCTCCCTGCATGTTCAGTGCTGTGAAAAAGTATTTGTCTTTTCCTGATTATGTATTTTTTTCATGTCGCACTTAAATAATTAAGATCTCCAAAGAAATTTTAAGATAACACGATTTTGAAATGATGATTTAATTTATTAAGCTAAGAAAAAGCTGTCCAAACCTACCTGCCGCTATGTGAAAAAGTAATTGCCCCCTAAACCTAATAACGTCTTCAGCCAATCAAGCGTTTGCAATAACTGACAATGCGTCTTTCACATAGCTGTGGAGGTTGACTTTTCTTTGCAGAACTGCTTTTTTCAGCCACACAGGGTTTTCAAGCATGAACGGCCTGTTCAAATCATCTCAATCAGATTTACTCTAAGTCCGGAGTTTGACTAGGCCACTCCAAAACCAAAATTTGGGGTCTTTTCAGCCATCCTGAGGTGGATTTGCTGGTGTGTTTTGGATCATTGTTCTGCTCCATAACTCAAGGGCGCTTGAGCTTGCAGTCAAGAACTGATTGCTGGATGCTCTCCTTCAGGAATTTCCGGTGGAGCGCAGAATTCGTGTTTCGATCAATTACGGCAAAGCAGCGAAACAGACCTCAGCCCATCACGCTACCACCACCATGTTTGACCATTGGTAGGATGTTTTCATGAAACATTAAACGTGTGTTAGTTTCACTCCAGATGTAACGGGATGCACAACTTCCACAAAGTTCAATTTCAGTCCACAGAATAGAATATGTGCCGAAAAGTCAATCAAGATTTTTTTTTGCCAAACATAAGACGAGCCTTCTTTTTGGTCATAAGTGGCCTTGAAACTCTCCCATTGATGCAGTTTTTGCCCAGTTTCTTTCTTAATGTTGAACCATGAACGCTGTCCTTAACTGGGGCAAGTGAGACCTGCAGTTCTTTAGATGTTGTTCTGGATTCTTTTATGAGCTCCTGGATGAGTCGTCATTGTGCTCTTGAGGTTGCGGGGGCAGGAGTAGCGCAGTGGTTAAGGCATTGGCCTATGGTTTGGAAGGTTCAAATCTCAAATCGCTGGAGTCCCTAAGCCTTAGGAATGGACTTGTAACCCTTTCCAGATCGATACAGGTCAATTACTTTATTTGTCTGTCCTGAAAATTCCATGGCTTCACTTTGTCAGACAGGTCCTATTTATATGATTTCTTGATTCAACAGGTCTGGCAGTTCATCAAGCCTGGGTGGGGCAAGTGAAATTTAACTCAGCACTCCAAAAATCACAGTTTATTTCTGATTTAGTAAGGTGGAAATTATTGCTTCACATATGGACAGCTTTGTTCCCTTAATAAATTAAATCATCATTTAAAAACTGCATTTTGTATTAACCCAGGTTATCTTTGTGTAATCTAAAAATTCGTTCGATGATGTCAATCATTTAAGTGTGACAAACATGTAAAAAATTATAAATAAAAAGTAAGAAAAATTCAGGATTTTCACGGCACTGTAACGTTAAACATTTTCAAGATTATACCAATACTTTTGAATCGTTTTGATTTATTATTACTAGGTACTTGGATGTTTCAGGCACTTGGGGGCGTTATCATGACTTCCAGAAATGTTAGAGTTCCGGGAGCACCTACAGTGCCACATTTTGCGGTGTTACAACCTGAAACGCTGTGAAAGGGCAAAATTATTGGGGAACAAAACTTGTAAGGTATACACACCTAATTAGGTAGAGTCTCCAAAATTCCAGTTAAGTCAAGTTACAGGTTGTAACACTACAGAATGTACAAGGGGTGAACACTTGTGCAAGGCCCTGTACAGCGGCTCAGGATGCATGCGTTAACTTAAACGAACACCATTATAATGCACCAGCGATAAAAATAAAAAAAAAAAAGAAAATTTTGTTTTCTTCCGAACCTTGATTGTAAAATTGGTGCTGTGGGATTCACACAGCTTTCTTCATTCTAACCTGCTGCCTCCCTTTCTCTTCATCCTGACTGATGGATCCTGTATGTTTGCTTCTGGGTATACCCATTTTCAGCTGAGAGTAAGTATAATTCAGTAAGCAAGCATAAAAGCTTATCGCTTAGCATTTTTTCAGCCTGAATTCACAACAGATTTGAATTCTTAGAATTCATCCATCATTTTTATTCATTTGCTCATGAGTAGTTTTTACTATGTTGCATGACAAATGAATAAACTACATCCCTGTTATTTCGGACTATTACATGCAGAGCTGAAGTGCATGATAAATGTATTTCGGTTAATAGACTGTAGTTTCAATTTGAGCGAGTGGCTTGAAACCGAAGGCCTTCGTATAAATCTGTGCATGGTTATAATAAGCGTTGGGTTTCTCTGCCAGTACCAGCTGTTGTTGTTCTGGCTTCAATGTGGTGTCTCATTGCTTAATGCATTAGACTGAGTTTCATTTGAAATCTCTCCAAAATATAGACTGGTTCGCTGTATGCATTGCTGATGAGGTATTTTTTGCATATATGTCGAAATCAGGTCCAAAAAAAAATATGACGGGTGTTCAAGTCAAACCGGGACTGAATAAAGGTTCAAAACTGATTGACATTTAGAAGTTTCACAGTACTCTTAGTATATATATATATATATCTGTATATGCGTGAATGACGATCCCAGCCTAGGAGCCCACTCCAGTCATTCCCAGGAACATTCAGCAAGTGAAATGTCTGGTCCTTCAACATCGACAGAAAAACACAATGTCAACACAATCATTCACCAACACCACGTGCACGTTACAGAACCTGAGCTGGAAGTTATTTCCACGCTCCCAGTACAATCCTGAACTTCAAGGGAGTTCAAGGGAGGCTGGTGTTTCAGACGTGAAGCAGACATGGCTCCTGCGTACTGAGAAAACTTTCTACCTTGATGGTATCCAAGCACTAGTGAAATACTGAGATTACTCTCCTAACTGTGTTGTCATTCTGCGCAATCCAAATCCCGGTTTGACTCGAACACCCTTTGTACAATAAACAGCATGTATTGCAGTTGGCTTGAAGTCATTGCCTTAAAAAAAAAAAAAAAAGAATCATGTCTTCAACTTTCCTTCATCACCTGGACTGATTACAACCTGCAGTTCTGACGGTTAACGGCGTATGCATTTCTTTTCTTTTCTTTTTTTGCATTAGAAACAGACACTCACATGCGAGAATTTGCTGAGAAGGTGTTCGCCTCTGAAACCAAAGATGAAGATGTCCGTGAGGAGATCTCCCTGTTTGGAGTGTCTGAATGCCCCATTCTCAACGAGGAGCTGGCACACCACGTAACCATGGACGATGATGCCGAGAGACGGTGAGGGAAAACCCTACAACATGTTATTTTCAATAAATTATTGTCATGAACTGTCATTATCTCTCACAGCAAGAAGCATATCCTTCGCTCCCAACAGTTGGAAGACGTACCAACCTATCTCGAAGTGCCTCACTTCCAGAGGGTGGCCATAACAGGAGACTATGCCGCCGGGGTACGTTTACATCTGCAAATTCTTCTGTCTGATAAAAACCCAAGTAGGACTGTTCCAATAATTTCTGGCTCACTTAAACTTTTCAGGCTAGGCTCTTGATCCATGAGTTATGTGTACTCTGTTTCATAATGCTACGTGTTCGGCAGCATCGTGTTTTAACATGAAATACGCACATGACGAGATTCTGCAAACCACTGAACACCATGTTCCTGTCGAACAAGCCACAACCATGTACTTAGGGGATAGTGGTCGATTTAAGATTGGGTTTCAGAAACCTATCCAAGACATTTAAAATAACTACTCTGCTTAGCCAAATCAACAAGTTGGCTAGAATTTCATTTGACTCCCTTTGACTTTTATTATGGCGCAGTGTGGTGGTCGGTTCAGGTGTGAAAATGATTCCTCATGCTGCCAAGTCTACTCTTTTTCACTCTTTCCTGGAAGTCCTGGAATATGACCGTATCATCAGGGAAGAAAAACTCCATAGATATGACAACCTGGACATTCAGTACATTCAGCTCATCAGTTGACTTCCATCATTCTATTGCCAGATAACAGTGCTGAGCCTAGACCTGGCCAACTGAAGCAACTAAAGACCGGCCTCCAGAGGCCATTGCAAGGGGGTACTATGCATGATGGGTGCATTGCTTCATGTGCTTCCCTTCTTACCTTGATGCACCATTGCTCTAGAATAGGGTGAATCTAGGCTACATGACCTTTTTCAATTCCTCCAAAGTCCAATCTTTATGCTCCCTAGCAAACTGAAGCCTTTTTCTGATTATCCTCAATGCCGTGTGTTCCAATCCTGTGTGTTCTCATCACAGCATTCATAATTTTTTATCCAACCACAATTCTTGCGCAAAGCTGATGGTTTAGCACTATCTACATAGGTTTTAAGGACAGTTCATTATCCAGTTCCAGTAATTTGGGGGTTCTCAGATTTTCTCCCTAATTTAGTTGTATCCAATTCCTCCCCAACACTAGGGGGCTCCACATTAAGGCTACTACTACCACCACGCAGTCGGGAGGGCCGAACCTCCAAACCACGTGATGCCAGCACCGCATCTTTTCCAACTGCTCGCTCATGGACCGTTGGGGGCGTAGGACACTCGGAGGACAGCGCTATCCGCCCGTGTGAGCTCACAGATGCCCCTGATTGGCTGTAGAGCCGTGATTAATGTGGTACCTCTAAGTACCTCTCATCCCTCCCCTCTGAGAGAGCTCGGCCAATCAGCTCTCTCTAGGCCTCCAGCTGCGAGAGGTTACAGCATCACCCGGGAATCGAACTCGGATGATAGGACAAGCATTTTACCACTGCGCCATTCAGAGTGTTCCAGTAATTTTAATGTTTAAATTCAATAATTGGCTCTTCCATATGTAGGAGAGGATCACAAGCATGGAACTTCATGCATTTCATCAGTATGGGGAATATTTGCGGACAAAGTACCTTAAATATTATGTTAAAGCACTCGATCCATAACAATAGGTTCTCCCTTCAGGTGACAATGGATGACTTTGAGGTGGCCTGCAAGGGTCTGTGTCGTGCTTTGAAAATCAGAGAAAAGTACATGAAGCTGGCTTTGCAAAGATACCCCCAAACCGCATCCCAATACCTGCATGAGATCGATGGGGTGAAGTGGAACCCAGAGGATCTGGTGCAGCCAGGTAGGAAACAAACACAGGAATCAATTTAGCTTCTCAATGTTTTTTTTTTTTTTTTAATCTTACTTCTTTTCTTTTCACCTGAACAATACAGTGTTCAGGTGAGTCCAATTTTTCTAAAAGCAGTTTACATAATTAACACTGTTAATCATTTCTGCTCTATAAAACACATACCATAACGTACGTACGCATAACTGTCTGCGTTGTGTGTGGCAGTCTTCACTCCACCTCCTAAAAAAGGACAGGACCCTTTCGACACCAGGTCTCTGGCTTCTAATGCTGGCTACGTTGCACGCATGCGGGATGGTGTCATCTATGTCTATAAAGACGCAGCAGCCGCAGACAAAAACCAGCCCTTGCCCCTGCCTGCACCTGACTATGATACCTTCATCGATGACATGAACTTCCTCATTGCCCTGATTGCACAGGGCCCGACGTGAGTTTTATTTATTTTTTTTTACATGTTTGTAGTACGCAGTGAAACAGAAAAACAATGAGTCTGATATCACATGCAGAAGGCTGATAATTATAGAGGCTCTAGTTATTTTTCCAAGGAGTTTGAAATTTTATGAAATTTTATGAAATAAATGTACGTGTTTCCATGAATGTTGCAAGTTTATTCAATTGGACCTTCGTAGAAAGACATACACTCATCGGCGCCTGAAGTTCCTCGGGTCCAAGTTTAGCGTGCATGAGATGCTGAACGAGATGGAGGAGATGAAGGAGCTGAAGAAGAACCCTCACAGGGACTTCTACAACTGCAGGAAGGTACTTCAAATCCAAAGATCTTCAAATCCATATTAGCGTTGCATCTAATCTCGCACTTTAATAAAGAAACTCTTCAGACCCACATTTCTGCTTTGTCTGTACTGTAGGTTGACACTCACATTCATGCTGCTGCCTGCATGAACCAGAAGCATCTTCTGCGCTTCATCAAGAGGTCCTACAGAGTAGATGCTGACCGAGTGGTGCACAATATCAAGGGAAAGGACATGACGATGAAGGATCTCTTCGCCTCCCTCAACATGCATCCCTACGACCTGACCGTGGATTCATTGGATGTGCATGCTGTAGGTTAACCCATGGTTCTCATACCAATGGAATCCATGTGGATCATAACTTTGACACTTTAAATTTTAAACCCAAGATCTCTGGTCTTTCAAATGGTTATAAGGTTGTTCTAACAAAAAATTATCATGCATGGTGAAACCTGTACACCTGTTCACCCCTGACGTTTACATTGTCACCTGATCTCGGTCTTGTTCCCGCAGGGTAGACAAACGTTCCAGCGCTTTGACAAGTTCAATGCCAAGTACAACCCTGTCGGGGCTAGTGAGCTGCGTGACCTTTATCTTAAGACTGAAAACCAGATTGGAGGAGAATACTTCGCCACCATCATTAAGGTGAGGAGCTGAAGGCACACAGTGAAACAGGTTAACATCACCATTTGGAACTTTTCCATTGGATAACTATGGTTCAGTTGTGTGTTGATTTTAAAATTTATTTTTTGCCAAAATATTAATAAGAAATAATCACATTTAATGATTGCTCAACCAATTAGCTTGGATCTTTATGACACAGGAAGTGGCCAGCGACCTCGAGGATGCTAAGTACCAGTATGCTGAGCCTCGTCTGTCCATCTATGGCTGCAATCCCAATGAGTGGACAAAACTCTCCAGCTGGTTTAACAAGCACAGGGTGTTTTCCCCTAACCTCAAGTGGATGATTCAAGTACCTAGAATCTAGTATGTATAAATACATAAGTAATATATGTCTATCCGATATTTGTCCTTGAATCCTGTGAAATATGGTAGAATTGTATGTCTTGTGGGCGGCACGGTGCCGCCTTGCACCTCAAGGGTCGGTCCGGGTTTGATTTCCGCCTCTCTGTGCATGGAGTTTGCATGTTCTCCCCGTGCTTGGTGGGTTTCCTCCGGGGACTTTGGTTTCCTCCCACAGTCAAAAAAATTGCCTGTAGTGTGTGAATGAGTGAATTTAGGTGTGTGCGCACTGGTGCGATGGATTTGTATCCCATCCAGGTTGTACCCTGATTCTTATCCTAAGTCTCTTAGGATATGCGCCAGACCCGCTGCAATCCTGTATACAGGATGAAGCGGTATAGATGATGATCAAAATATTATATGCATGGAGTATTGTCCATGTTTACACCCAACAAGTCGGCTGACTACATTTATTTTATTTGTTTGTCTTCAAAGTAGAATAGTAGGTCAAGTGAATAAAAAAACTATGTTTAATTAGCAGGTGTACCCAAACAAGAAATTGAATTAATGTTAGATTCATTTTGATTTAATACACCAGGTGTCCCAAATATGTCCAAGATTTCTGCACTGCCTAAAAGATTTGAAATGGCCTGTGAGTCTGTAAGTCACTTCTGTTCTCTCCCCATCCAGTGACATTTTCAGAGCCAGGAACTTCGTGCCTCACTTTGGAAAGATGCTGGAGAACATCTTCATGCCCATTTTCCAGGCCACAATTGACCCCCAGTCCAACCCTGAACTAAGCATCTTCCTGCAACATGTAAGTAATACAGTGAGATCATTCATAAACACAATAGACAAAAAAAAGTGGAAAAATTCATGATAAAAATCTAAATAGTATCTGTTGTGTTATCAAGCCTCCTGTCCTGAGTCTTGCGGTTGTATTTATACAATGGATCTTGGAATAAGTATATAATCCAAGGAAAAGGGCCAAATTCAATCTTACTTTGACATACTCAGGCTCAGAGGAAGGTCGTACAAGTCAGAAATGTCAGAAAAGTCATAAGAAATTGGCAAAGATTGGCCAGGCATTCTGACCGTGTTAGACTAGAGATGTCAGGATGAATGATTGGGGGACAGTGGGTGAACCCAAAAGCTTCCAAGAGATTGGAAGTATCTACTAACGTATATCACGGTCAGAAAAAAAAAGTGCTGCATTTTTTATAATAATATGTCCAGTACTATTTGAAAGCATTTTAAAATACTACAATTAAGAATGACTGTTTTATCAAGAGGTGATAACAATGGACCAATATACAGGGTCCTATGAATGAATCTAACATCCATTTAATTTCTCCTTCACCTCCACTTAAGCATATGGTGTTTGTTTTGTCACTTGACTATCTGTCCTACTGTCTGACCAATCTCCTTTTCTTGATCGTCCCCACAGGTCACAGGCTTTGACAGTGTGGATGACGAATCCAAGCACAGCGGTCACATGTTCTCATTCAAAAGCCCTAAGCCAAATGAATGGGACGTTGTTAAGAACCCATCTTACACTTACTACATTTACTACATGTATGCCAACATTGCCATGCTCAACCAGCTGCGCAAGTAAGTGCCCACGAATCAGGAACCCAAAACCTGTTAAATGCGTTTGAGTTTGGATTTGGTAGATCAACCTGTTGTATGCAAGTTAACCAGCAGAGGTCCTGGAGACCTAATGTTCAGTTTTTTTTAGATGACTCATCTCTAAATTAGATTGTTCTGTGACACTCCAGGACAAGATTTGGACATTCTGATAGTTTGTATATACATTTTAAACCATTTATACATACTGTATATGTATATGTGCATTTGTGTTTTCCCAGGGAGAGAGGAATGAACACGTTCCTGTTCAGACCACATTGTGGAGAGGCAGGGGCTATCACCCACCTTCTGGCCTGTTTCATGACAGCTGACAACATCTCTCATGGCCTCAACCTCAAGAAGGTCAGTGAGCTATGTTCTCACTAACAGCTGGTGCCAGTTGCAGCAACATTCATTCTGAGAAATGACGCTACATGATCTGTGGTTATGACTACTTGTAGAAGGAGGTTAGGCTGCTAAAATTGCTAGAGAACCACTGTTAATGCTGCTAAGCCTGGCTGTAAACTTTATAAAGCCCATGTCTATTGATTGAATTCTTTTTACCGATAAATTGTTTCGAATAAACGTATCTGCCGATGGTAACTTAGTGGTTAGACCTGTCACCTCACACTTCCAGGGGTGAGGGTTTGAATCTAAACTAGTTCGCATGCCTACCCTACAGGTACTCCAGTGTCCTCCCACAGTCCAAAGACAGACACAGTAGGTAGATTGATGGGTCAGGCTAGATATAGATAATATATCTATATCTGGCGGCATTGTGGCTTAGGTCCTGGGTTCGATTCCCATGTCAGGTTTGTGTGCATCGAGTTTGCATGTTCTTCCCGGGTTTGGTGCGTTTCCCTTAGGTTCTCTGGTTTCCTCCCACAATCCAAAAACATGCAGATTAGCCTAATTGGCATTTCCAAATTGCATGTGGGGTGTGAATGTTGACCGGAGGTCCAACCATGGTTGTATGAATGGGAATAAATACTATGGTCACCAATCGCCTCCAAGGTCCCTTGTTGGACTTCAGAAGGTCCTGGATGGATGGATGCCACTAACACATTTACAGGCAGGGTTATACATAAATGTAGCCATACATTTAAGACACCAACTCTAATGCAGTTTATCCCTAAGCATCAATTTAGTCTATTTATACCTGAAAGCCCAAGCACAATGCAGAATGCCTCTAACCATCCTTCACACTCTAAACACTTGGAGATGTGCAGTTACGAGTATATAATCAATGATGGTGTTGAATGATCGGCTAAATATAAAGCAAACTTACTGTTACCATACAAAGTTGATTACTTCCTGTAATAGCATGTCCCACAGTGTTTTATTCCACTTATACTACAGAATTTTTTTTTTTTTTTAATGGAACAGCTTCATGCTTCTTTAAAAAAAAATAATGTATATGGATCCCTGTGTAGGTTACTATTATAGAAACTGTGACATGAGAATGAGAAACTACCGGTTAATATTAATGTGCAATAGGAAGTTATTCAAAGAATAATTAAATTGGAATAATTGTGGGGTTCACAGGATCCATGTCTCAACCTCATATGCTCACGTCCTGCCATTTTGAGTGCCAAAAACTCTCCCATTCCTCTGCTCTACAGAGCCCAGTCCTGCAGTATCTGTACTTCCTGACCCAGATCCCGATTGCCATGTCTCCTCTTAGCAACAACAGTCTCTTCCTGGAGTATAACAAGAATCCACTGCTGGAGTTCCAAAAGAAGGGCCTGGTGGTGTCTCTGTCCACTGATGACCCCATGCAATTCCACTACACCAAGGTGAGATATGACTGGGCCAAAAAACGGTATCATGACACATCACACATCACTACAGTCGTTATGAATAATCGCAAAGTTCACAAAGTCTAACAAAACTATTGAAATAATCAAACAGGAAGAGGGCTAAAATGTCCCTGCAACCTTGAAATTCCCGAAAATGATCTAATACTTTAAATTAGATTATGGTAGTATTTGCAGTGTAATAATGTAAGCAAACATAAATCGTCGTTCCGTTCTTCAGGAACCCTTGATGGAGGAATACGCTATTGCAGCTCAAGTGTTCAAGCTCAGTACCTGTGATATGTGTGAAATAGCAAGGAACAGCGTCCTGCAGAGTGGCTTGTCACATGAGGTACATTTTATTGGTTTATTATGTCCAGTAAGGTTTTATGGCACAAAGATAGAAAAGCACATGACACATGAGTTCATGTGAATAACACCTGTTCATAATGAGTAAAATGCAATAATTAGTCAAATGCAATAATCAAATGTACATTTCTTATTCTAGTCTCTTTATAACGTACTATGCTAATTTAATTCAATTATGATTCAGTGTACAAATTCATTTTATGTACATCTACGTATTTCTATCTTTAACAATGTATAACATCTGTTTACTTCACGCCCTAACAGGAGAAGGTTCATTTTCTGGGGACTGATTACTTGAAGGAAGGTCCAAAAGGCAACGACATCCGCAAGACAAACGTGGCTCAGATCCGTATGGCTTATCGCCACGAGACTCTGTGCTATGAGCTCAACCTCATTAAAGAAGGCGTCAAGGGTGACTAAATGGTTTCAACCTGTTGCTCCCTACCACACACACATACACATAAACCTAGGTTTGTGCCTTAATCCGTACCACCTAACTTTATTGTTATGTTGACCCATTGTTAGTTTATAAATGATAAAACTAAAGTATTTTGGATACAGAATAAAATGGTATATAAAATCAGAAGTAGGTTCGGACACCTCAATGTGTTTTTTTTTATTATTAAACAAACCTGTTAAGCCTTGAATAGCCATAAGTTATGGCATCAAAGTTTTTCATTAATTTTAACCATAAAATTCAATAAAGTGTGTGATGGTTTAAACAGGTGTGAAGGGGTGTTTTCTTTATTACAGTAGCTTCCTATGGAGGGTCCTAGGAATTTTCCAGGGTTGTGTAACTTTAATTTTTTAACATATCAAGGTAGTCGATGGAGTTTGCATGTTCTCCCTGTGCTTGGTGAGTTTCTTCTGGATACTCTGGTTTCCTCCCAAAGTACAAAGACATGCATATTACGCTAATTCTATCCATTCCTCTAGGAACCTCTGTAATCCTGACTATAAACGCCAATGGTGATTACCATTGTATTAAGTCCCATTTTTACGACTGTGGTAGAACCTCTGGTCAACGAGCAATTTGGGAATGCCAGTTAGCCTAATCTGCATGTTTCTGGACTGTGAAATGAAAACCTGGAGTACCCTAGAGCAAAACCACCAAGCACGGGAAGAACATGCAAACTCCATACACGCAGACTCTGAGGCGGGAATCGAACCCGGACCCTGGAGGTGAGCGGCTTCAGTGCTAGCTACTAAGCCACTGTGCCGCCAGATTAGATTCCCTATTTGCCTGTAGTGTGTGAATGAGCATGTGAGT
Source organism: Clarias fuscus (assembly GCA_030347435.1). Classification (NCBI taxonomy): domain Eukaryota; kingdom Metazoa; phylum Chordata; class Actinopteri; order Siluriformes; family Clariidae; genus Clarias; species Clarias fuscus. The sequence goes on from CM059213.1 coordinate 30,749,054, forward strand.
GCATGTGTATGTGTGTGCCCCGTGATGGATTCGCCCCCTTTCCATGGTGTTCCCCTCCTTGTGCCCTAAGTCTCCTGGGATAGGAGGCCCACTGCCACCATGTATAGAGATTAAAGCGGTATAGATGATGTGTGAGAGATAATGGACATCACAATCATCAATTATAATTATGATTTAAAAAATATATATATAATATAAATTCTGTCAAGTTAAATCTGAGTGAGTTTAATCTATATAAAAAAAATAAAAGATTTGTCTCTATAAACATATTTGTCGAAACGCAATGATGCTCAATGAATGAAGTTCAATGATGTCTCACGTTTCATACATTGGAGGACCCGAAACCAGTCGCAGAAAATGTTCTGTATGTCTGTATGTCTGTCCACCCAGATTGTGTCACAGCAGAATGCAAAACTGGATCGACAGAATTGAATGAAACTTGACAGTACCTACGTTTTGGCCTGAAGTTAAACCTGTCTCATGTTGAGCAGGAGTGAGGTTATGAACAGTGATGTGCACACCTGTTATGAAACAAACTATTTTTCCATCAACGACAGGTACTTCAGCTAGCATTATACACAGAGGTGGATAGCAACGAGTTACATTTACTCTGTTACATCTACTTATGTAACTTTTTGAAAAAAAATTACTTCTATGAGTAGTTTTATTGCACCATACTTTTTACTTTTACTTGAGTAGATTTGTGAAGAAGAAACTCTTCACAAAGCTACTCTTACTCCGCTACATTCAGCTACACTCGACTCGTTACTTTTCTACCATTTATTCGACACTTTAGATATTCTTTGTGTTTGCCTGAGAAACGTAGCCGGTGGGTCTACCAAGTGACTGTGTTTCACCAATCAGGTGTAGCAACAATAATCACATGACATGGTTTGACCAATCAGCCGCAATAACAATAACCGCATGGAGTCAAATGACCACACAGGGTTGTCTTCAGCAGTGGTAGACAGTGAAGCAAACATGTTGCAATCGTAACATATATCATTAGCAAATAGACTAGAGGCTAAAAAATATATAATTTTCTTACATTTGTTCTGCTGGACACAGTTTATGGTTAAGTGAGACTTCTTGTATACATGTTCTAATGTTATTTTCTATCTGCTGAGCCATTTTCTGGGCAACTGAATATACAGTCTTCATCTTACACAGGAAATAGTCTACACATACATATTCAAACATACATATCTTACTTACCTACAGTGGGTATTTATCTCAAAAGCTTTATATTGTGAAAAAAATGGAGATTAGGAAATGTGTGTTTCTTACTCCTTAATTTGCTATTTTGTAAAGATATTTAGTTTTATTCATTTATTTTATTAAATTTAAATGTTGCAATTTGTACAGTATTTTATCATTTTGTCTGACTGCTTACATAATTTCTACAAAAAAATAATTTACTTGACATTATGATGACAGTTACTCAGTACTTGAGTAGTCTTTTCACCGAATGCTTTTTTACTCTTAATTGAGTAATATTTTAGATGAGTATTTTTCACTTTTACTTGAGTAATATTATTTTGAAGTACTCTTACTTGAGTACATTTTCTTGGCTACTCTACCCACCTCTGATTATACAAAGTATAATAAAGTATTATAAATACAGCAAAGTATTATAAATACATTTGATTTAACTGATTTGCTGTCTCTGGAAATGAAAAAACAACACTTTTTTTTTTTTTTTTTTGGAGTATTGATATAAAGTGTCATATATTTGCAGTCTGTGATACATTAGTGAAGCAGCAGGTGATAGACTGTGAACGCCTGGGGAAAAAAACAGATTGAGTCAATAAAATTGAATGGAATAAACAACTAATGACGATGTGTTTTTAGTTGTCATTTACAAAATCTGAAGGAAATGCGTTGTTACAACCCGGTGCATTTCCAGTTTAGATCAGCAGGAGAGGTTGAAGTAAGAAAGTAAGTGTGTGGTGTGTGTGTGTGTGTTTGGTCACAGCCCATCTGCTGATCCACTCCGGGGAGAGTTTTGCTCAGATGGCAAACTGACAGCAGGATAACACACAGGAGCGCACAGGATTAAACCCCAAACCAACCAGGTTTTAGCCTGTTTTAAGGACTTTATAAAATATTTTTCAACTTCTCTGAAGGAAATGCTGTTTGTGTGGGGGGGAAAAAACTTGCTTTTCTTCCTGAGGACGGCTGAGAGACACACGGAGGGAGAGAGAGGGAAGAATGAATAGGAGTGAGCTAACAGGCTAATTAGCCGCGTTAGCTTCGAGTTCTGATGTCAAGCCTGCGCGTTCAGACTTCCAGACCGTTTTTTTGAAACAACCAAAACGAGTTTTTTTTTTGTTGTCGTTTACGTTGTTAAAAAAATATTTTAAAAACCTAGTTTTGTTTCCAAAGACTAAATAATAAATTCGCCTTGAAATGCGGAGCTGTGTGGAAATCCTGTCTTTTTTGTTTGTTTGGTTTGTTTTTAGTTAATATTTCGAAATTCATCTAAGGTAAGCAGTTTTAACGACTTCTCCGACTTTATTATAAGTTTATTTTTCGTGTACAAACTTTTCATCTCAGTTATTCAGACTCCACGTTCATAATTTATCAGACAAACGTCTTGGTTATGAGTTTTAAATTGCTAATTGGCTCTGCTTGGGGTTTTCAGTAAACAAAACAGCATTAATGTTGTCTCAAAAATGTCCAAGTTTAATGTCTAAGTCAGTTTAGTAGAGATTATAACTTCATATTATCCTGAGATGGTTTGTAACGGTTTTGCAGTGCACGTGTGAATAGAACTGATCCGTGTTTTTAACTCTTTCACACCATCCGTTAAAAATTTTTTTTTTTAAAAAGGTTCTCCTCGTGCATACCTTTCAGTCAAAGTGTCTTTCAGTGGCAGTCAGGCTTATTCAGGAATATGTGGGATAATTAAGGGTTGTTTTGAAACTAATGTCTCATTTACGCTCGACTCTACTGAAGGTTCTCCCTCTGCAAAGCACAAGCAGTCATTAGGCCCTCCGGTTGTGTTGTGGGTAAGTAAGCAGGTGGCTCAGACAACAAAGCGACCGCTTTATCTCGGGGTCTGAGGCAGACGCTTTATCTTAACGTCTCGAGCTTCATCTCTCGGCCACAAATGAAAGCCTTCATGCTTCTTATTTTTTCTCCTTAATTTACAGCACTCGCCTCTTTCGTTTCTCACGGCTGCTTAAAATAAATCAAGTGAGCGGCTGCCTGAACACACACACGCACACACACCAAGCTGGTCAAACTGGTAGACCGTCTTCGGCTAGTGATTTTCCAGCTTCCTTATTCTGTCGTGTTATCTTTCGTTCCTTCATTGATCTTCTGTCACCACCGAACGTCGACGTCAGGGTCACATGCAGGGCGTCTGGAGAATATCCTGGGAAATCTGTGCACTCTGGAAGGCAGTGGGACGCCCACATCACGTCACGTCACGTCATGTCATGTCATGTCACATCTACAAGCATGTTTAGACTAGCCGTGGCATGTTTTTGGATGGCGAGTGAAAATCGGAGGACCTAGAGGAAACCAGTGTCACATGGTTTCCAGCAGAGAGGATGCATAACTAGGTGGGGGCACGTTGGATTAGTTGTTTAGCACTGTCCCCCGTCCAGTTTCGATTTTCCCGCCTTGGGTGTTTAGATTAGATATTAGAATATATCTAATTAGATTAGGCGTTTCCAAATTTCCCCTAGCGTGTGAACGAGCGTGTGAGTGTGGGAGTTCGTGTGTGTGCGCCCTACGATGGGTTGGTACTTTGTCTTGTGCCCTAAGTCTTCTGGGATAGCCTCCAGGCCGCCCGCGAACTTGTATTCAGGATAAAGCGGTATAGATGATTGAGTGAGTGAGTATAACTTGGGCGCAGGATAAAACTCAGGATCTATAAGGCGGCAATGATGGCCACTGCGACATGATGCTTCTCTGTTGTGATAGTTCCTTGTCTGATCGTGGCATGGTGGCGTTGGGTTTGAGGGTCAAAGATTCGATTCTCTCCTTGGGTCTGTGTGCATGGAGTTGGATCGGCAACCTGTGTCCTAAAGATGTACACTGCCTCTTGCACATAGTTTTCGGGGATAGCCTCCAGGCCACCCACAACCCTGTATAAAGGATAAAGCGGTATAGAAGATGAATGAATTCATTAATGACTCTCAGCAGTAATTCTGAAACTGCCAGATGAACTAAAAAATAATCTACCAGCTTGACAAGCTCCTGAGTTTTGCCAGCTTTTGCCTGGCTTTATCATCTTTCCACTCATCTTTACTCCTGTATTAATGTAGTGTCAGACTGGATGATTAGTCATCCTCCTCCTGAGAATTGTAATGTGACATGATGCGTTGCGATGTGATGTGTGTGTGATTTCTGCCACCCGGCACTGCCTCAGGCCGGTGATGCACGGATGAACACCACTACAAATATATCTAACATAAACATGACACATAAGATCATAAGAATAGATAAAGTTCTTGGTAGTGTTTGTGGTGGCCTATTTTCAAGTGCACTTGAAACCACTTCGGTGGTCAAAAGCGGTCCGTTGTGTATTTTAACAGGATAATTTGACTCATGCTCTCGGAAACAATACGAGTCTACAAAAGCAGAAGTGCAGGATGGCATCAGCTATTTTAAACTCAGAGTAATGGATGGCAGATGACTTTTTTTTTTTTGGTTGAAATCCAAACCCTCCTAAAACACATTGTGAACATATATGATGTATTTTAACATGCCAGTTTCAAGGAACTAATGGAAAAACTTTTGAGTAGTGAAGTAACTTTAGATTTAGATTATTGAAATATGCCATGCATCATTGTCATTAAATTATGGTTTTCTCCTTTTTAAATCCCTCATACAATTTGGAAAAAGCACAAACCAAGTACATTTAACAGAACATTGTTATTGTTTTTTTTTAAGTAAACCTCTAAAAATGAGTTGTAATGAATCGTGTGGTTTGTTTGCACCAGAATGGCATTGTTTGTGACAAACCCGTGACCCTATGGCCAGAATATGCAAGAGCTATAAAACTCAGCCTGCAGAGTTATGCTCGAATTAAACATCGTTCTCTCCAAAAAAAAAGAAGAAAAAAAAGAAAAGTTGTTCTGGAATGCACCACAATGACAAACCATCATTATGGACTTTCTGCTGATCCTTGTTTCCTGCATCTCAGGAAGCACAGGGGAAATCGTCCTGCAAAACAGTCCGATGGACAAACCCACACACATACTCACGCTCACACGTGCACACAAGTAGGTCATTCGGTTGATGTTGCGCGCCGAACCGAGGGGCAGGGTTTTGGCTCCGATCTCGCCCGGATTCCAGCACATAATTATTTTGTAGGTCAAACAGCATAACGACACCATATGTGTCCATGTCTCGTGGAATCTTGCACAATAAAATTATTACCGTCTAGATGCTCGGTGCTGTAGGATTCCATCCCATACTCCCGTACGAGCACTTTTTTTTTTTTCAGTCTCGTCAGCGCGATGTGCAACGTGTCCAATACGTTTTGGCTGCGGATGAGGCGCCCGTCTTACGGCTGCCAGGTTCCATCCCAGCTCCGGCAAAGGCCTGAGAGGCTGAAGACCTGAAAGCATTTTTGAGTGGATTTACATTCAGCTTTCTAACATGCGTAGAAAAAGGCTTTATATATATATATATATATATATATATAATTTTTTTTTTTATTATTATTTTTTTGAACGAAAATGCCTGAGGGTCCTCAAAGGCTGCTCTTGTGCTCTGACAAAAAAGCCTGTCTATTATGCGAGTATGGATGTAAAAATACTTGAAATGCCTGTCCTTTTTTTCACAACCATTCTGAAAGGGCTGTTTCTCAGGGAGTAAAATTGAATTACATTATACTCGCGTGTTTTAGTGCGCGCTGGTACTTGGGGGACACCCTGCTCGAGAGGAAAATGCAACAAGAGGGTGGGGGGCGGCGCATAGCCTCGTTGATGTGGGTGATGGGCCTCCGCAGATGACCTCCACAATGCCTCTACTTCCTGCCGTTGTCTCTGTCCTTCTCTGTTTTCGATTATTTTTGGCCCACCGCTGACCTTGAAACAGACAGTTCTTTTCTGCTTCCTCTCTTCATGCACATCCATGCAACGAGGTTGCTGTAGCGTTTGTTGGTGGCATTCAGCCAAGTTTGTTCATTTATTTTTGTGTTTGGACTCATTTGTTTTTTCTTCTTTTTAGGAGGCTGTTTTGATTTAAATGGTTCTGCAAGACCTTGGAATCGGAAACATTTGCGCGCGTTACTACAGAGTGAACCTGTTGTGAGATTAAAACTGAGGACGTTCATCCTCGAGATTCACCTTTTTGCCGACAACATTATCTAGTCCAGAAATGGCAAAAACACACATGGGCTTCCCGATGTGATGTCTGCGCAGTGAAGTCTGCGCAGGCTTGCTCTGTGGCCTGCTCGCCATGCTGGCCCTGGGAGTAGACTATGGCAAACCAGGAGGCAGAGGAGGAGGTGGAGGAAGAGCAGCAGCTGCATGCCAGTTGTCTGGTTCAGGGAGAGTGTTGGCACGGGAGTCTGGCGTCTGTATCAAGCAGAAGATCTCGCAGTGGGAGGGACTCAGCCAGCAGGAGGATGCACATGGAGGGAAGCCCAAAGCCCAGGGCACCCCTGTGTCACCTGCTCGTTCAGCGGATATAAAAAACGGCTTTCTGTTGGACGATAAAACCGATGGACTGCACGCGAAGGCTAATTTGTCTAAAGCCAAAACCCTGGGTTTGGATTTCAGGGAAACCCTGGCTACTCGCGAACAGCACACAGTGGGACGGAAATCCGACCCCGAGCACAACCGACCGCTTTTAAACGAAAGTGTCATCTCGACTCCTAGAACCAAATCATCACCAGGACTAACCCGGACTCCCCATCCCGTAAACAAACCGGATGCTTTGAAGCAGAAATGCGACACCGGCGACCACGTCACGGACAGCGATATGGCATCCCTGCTCGACGATGACGAAGATCCCGAGGATTCCCTGCCCCCTGGGAACTTCTACACCTCTCGGGGCTTCTGGAGGAGACTGGAGGGAGAGGACTCTCCTTGGAAGAAGGAGAAAGATCCCTCACCCGTGTCTAAACACCTGACCTCATCCCCTGCGGGTGCTGAACCGGGCCTCCCGAATCCCATCACACCTCCTCCTAAACCGCAACGCACGTTCCAGTACCAAGGGGCCAACAACCCACCTGTGTATTCGGTTTCTCCTCTGAGTCAACCGAAACAGCTCAGAACGCGTGATGTCATTTGCCCACCCAGTGTCCCACCTCCACCGTGTCCCATCACCACTAGCAATGGTATTTCCAGAAACAGAAAGAACAGGTGAGTGAATTTAATCAAATTAGTTGGCAGCAAAATGAATTCTCAATTTGTTCATTAGGCTTGGTTCTCATGCAAACTCATGCAGGTGACACGGAGGTGTGAGGCTTACTGAATTGAGCCATTTTCACATTTAAAGACTGATGCTGAATAAGTGTTGAGTAAATGTGCCCTTTGTATTTTGATTAATTGTTTCAATAATCGATAGATTAATCAATTATTATTGTGAGTGTGAGTGTGAGTGTGTGAGTGTGAGTGTGAGTGTGTGAGTGTGAGTGTGTGTGTGTGAGTGTGTGTGTGTGAGTGAGTGTGTGTGAGTGAGTGTGTGTGAGTGAGTGTGTGTGAGAGAGTGTGTGTGAGAGAGTGTGTGTGAGAGAGTGTGTGTGAGAGAGTGTGTGTGAGAGAGTGTGTGTGAGAGAGTGTGTGTGAGAGAGTGTGTGTGAGAGAGTGTGTGTGAGAGAGTGTGTGTGAGAGAGTGTGTGTGAGAGAGTGTGTGTGAGAGAGTGTGTGTGAGAGAGTGTGTGTGAGAGAGTGTGTGTGAGAGAGTGTGTGTGTGAGAGTGTGTGTGTGAGAGTGTGTGTGTGAGAGTGTGTGTGTGTGAGAGTGTGTGTGTGTGAGAGTGTGTGTGTGTGTGAGAGTGTGTGTGTGTGAGAGTGTGTGTGTGTGAGAGTGTGTGTGTGTGAGAGTGTGTGTGTGTTGTGTGTGTGTGAGAGTGTGTGTGTGTGTGAGAGTGTGTGTGTGTGTGAGAGTGTGTGTGTGTGTGAGAGTGTGTGTGTGTGTGAGAGTGTGTGTGTGTGTGAGAGTGTGTGTGTGAGAGTGTGTGTGTGTGTGAGAGTGTGTGTGTGTGTGAGAGTGTGTGTGTGTGTGAGAGTGTGTGCTTCACGTTAATAAGACAAATGGACCTAGCTACTATAAATCGTAACATTGTCTGTTCTTAGACTTTAATGTTCTAAAAGTTAGATCTTCACGTCCGTCTGGAGACGCCTTAAATTAATGCCTTCCTGCAGAAAAATTCACAGTGCTAGGCAGCCATTCTTTTAGGATGCGTGCCACTAAACTGCCTTTTTTTTTTTTTTTTTTGGTGAACATTATAATCCTGGTTTTGTATAACAGTTTTGATAACTGTACGTTGCTTTATTCATCTTCAGGCTGCTTTTTGGTAGGTAATAGAAAAATGGTACTCGTGTCAAATAGCATTCACTGAAGACTCTTCGTGACTTAAAATGGACACAAATTAAAACAACTGTGGTAAAGATAAGCAGCAAGAGTCAGTTAAATTTATTACAAGAGCATTTTTTAAAACTCTGGTCTCTATTCAGACTTTAGGTATTTGAGCCTTTAGGTCTCCATGTCCCTACCCCATAACATGGTTTATATGAGCCTTTATTTGTTTGGAGTTGGGGGAGGGGGGGGAGACCCGGTCTCTTCGTGTCTACAGCTAATGTAATAAATTATATGTGTACATCCTTTCTGATTATGCATCTAATGACAGCATGGCTTTTTATGATGCTTGGACTCCATCCGAAACTGGCTTATGACAAATTATATCTTTGTGGTTTTAGCAAAGAACCAGATGTCACAGCTAATCAAATATCCAGATACGCGTGGCTTTGTGAAAGACTTTTGCGACGTGGTTACAAAGTGAAATTTTGTAAACTAATTTGCCGTGTGCGTCAAGAGTTTGGGTAGATCACAGTGAAGATCATTGTCAAGGTTGGTTATTGTTTTAAGGAAACACAGCAAACTACTTTATACATTTTTTTTTCACTTCTGCCATCAAACTCGTTCGCTTAAACACTATGAACAGATCATTATATTAACATGACGTGCAAAATTCGAGAGCCTGAAACCTGGCCTGGGCGTTCAGTTTCTGAAATCCTCTCCGCCGTCAGTTTCGCTTCTCCGCTTGTCAAAGCCGAGGGGATGGAGGGGTGAGAATGTTGCTGGCCTGGCTGAGATCCAGCTGTGATGTCAGGTTTTTTTTTTTTTCTCCCTCTGTTAGAGTCTGAGCCTATTGTCTCTTCTCGACCTACTTCTGTCTCAGCCAACAGTCCAGAGGTCACATTGCGTTGTTGTTGTTTTTTTTTTCTCTCTCCCCCTTTTTAACCATTTTCACACGCTCTTGTTTTTTAAGTCATTTTTTTTCGCACCTTTCCCCTGCTCCATACAGTCGTCGTCCCCGCCCCCCCCCCCCCCCCCCCTCATCCCTTTTATCTGGTGTCTGGTTTAGACTTCCAGCTGTTCTGTAACACATTTGCACTAATGACTGTAATGGGCCACAAGGGCACAATGTCACCTGGACTCTTTTTTTTTTTCTCTCTCTCTCTCTGACCTGAAGTCTCACACACACACACACACACACACACACACACAGAAGTGAACTTTGTACTATTGCCTCGAAAGATTGTTTGCAGTTTGCACAAAGATGATGTATGAAACCAGCCTTTTTTTTTTCGTGTCACTCAACAGGAAGTCGTTCGAATTCGAGGACGTGGTGCGCTGGACGGCTCAGCAGGGGTGCAGAGAGACGGAGTCACGCCGCTCTGGGCTGTACCACACCCGGTCACAAGACAGCGTCTACGAAGACATCATCTGTGAGTCTCGGCTCGGAATAAGAGGAAGCCAAAAACACATGCGTAACCGAAAAGCTATGATGATGAAACACAGAGGGCGAAACGACAGGTTTTTGGAGAAGATTGCGACAGAACAGCTGCAGCTAAGCAAATGTTAAACAAGCAGTTTGCAGGCATGCTGGGAAATCTGGAATGTAAGAGACCAGCTCTCGCTTCAGGGAACACAGAGTAGGCAACGTGAAACATCATCTGATTTGACTGTGTGTGTGTGTTTTAACAGATGGGTTAATTCACACTGATAAGAAGATTGCGGTCTGATTTTTGTCAATTACAGCTTTCACATAAACAGCCTTTTTTTTTTTTTATTAGGGAATGTGATAAACCGTGAAGGTTTTGGCTTAGGAATTTGTGTTCATTTAATCTGGACATGTGCACAAACAAAATGAAAAAAAAGAGGGGAGGGAGAAAAAAAAACCTTTTCAGAACTTGCTAGTTCATAACAATAACTTTTAAAATGCTTCTAAATAAATATTTAACTTAGCAAAGAAGCAACTCAAGAGCGAAGAGATGGAAGAGATTGGAATCAAAGTACGTAACAGATTAGTCAGTTGGCTAAATAAATAATAAATGTCTTCTTACTTTGCTGTATAAGTTGTTATTGAATGTATACTACACTTATGTGAAGTAGAGCATTAAAAAAAAAGGGGGAAAAATAATCATCTGAGCTCCTGTTAAAAGTTAATGATCTGTCTTTTTAATCGAGAATTCAACAGCATGTTTTTTTTTCACTATTGGGAAATGTCATTAAACTAATATCTTTACTAATTGCAAAGAGACTCCTAAAAACAAACCTGATTATGACCTGACTCATGTAAATCTGGATTTTTCCCCCCCTCACATAATCAGATTATCGGAAAATATGTCAAAAATAAATAAATAAATGCCAGTTGTCAGATTTGTCATCTGGTCCTACTTTTAAATTTTATTTTATTAGTTTAATTCATTTTATTTTTTTAACGTATATTCAGATCTGAATTAGCGTCACAAGCTTGAGAAATTTCATCACTTTGATGCCGCTTGTGTATACAAACTTGGATCGACGTTTACCGAAAACTTCAAGCACTTTATGGTGATGAGACTACAATTTAGCCACAGTAAAACCGAAATCCAAACGGTGCATACGTTTTTAAAGAAGGCCATACTTCCATCAATGACGATCTAGGCCGAGGTGGCTCGGAGACTGCTGTAGTCGTTTCTTTAAAATGAAACCTTTAAAATCGAAAAATAACTTGTAGAAGAGACGCATCTGTCTGGGGGAACGGTACACACAAGCGTACACATTACAGGAACTCAGCTGTACATCCCCTGTACAGTAGGGTCGCTCCAAGCCATTTCTACATTAAAGGAGTTCCTGGGAGGCCAGCGAAGCAAAGGCGAGGTCGGACGTCTGATAAAAATTTTTTTTTTTAAAACATTCTACATTGAAGGTATCCAAGCACTAGTCAAACGCTGGCGCTGAGTGCATTAGTGTAGCAGGGGATTGTCAAGTTTTCACTCTCATTCTGTTTTTCCGCACAATCAAAGTCCCTGGTTTGACACAGCTAAATCAGTTTCCCGTTTAAAGCTTTCCATCTTTACTCCACAGTATAATGCAAGTGTGTGTCTCATGACAGTTACTACTGTACTCACACTGTGTGTCTCAACTCTTCACGTGTAGCGGACGTGTTGCGCGAGAACCCTTATGAAGACATCAAAGTCTCTCCGATGTGCATCCCCATCATGCGGTCCAGGAACTGGACCATCACGCAGAGACGGACACCGTGCACCCCAAAGGTGAATCTCAGGAGCTACTTCCCTTCTCTGATACACCAGTACTGATATTGTAGTCTAATGTTTTTGTTTTTTTTAAACATTTTGGTCAGGTGTAACCAGGGTAACTGTTAATGTCATCACAAAAATCATGATTGAAAATCAGAAACTGATTTGAAAATCTGTCTCAGGATTGATGTACACGTTCCTCTTTTTGACTTCCTCTATGTGTTCTGCCACACTTTTAGCTGCCTCCAAAACCCCTCACGCTTCGAGTCAATGCTGACCGACTGCAAGAAGTCTACAAGCAGTCTGCCATGTCACACTTCCAATCCTCTAACCCGGGCACGTCTAGGCCACCAACGACGAAGCCAGCCGCCGCCTACAGAACGCAGCGCCAGCCTCAGGTAACCCACGTGCAAAACAAAAAACCTGATTCACCAGTTTTGTTGTATAACATTAGATTCACGCTTGAATAAGGCAGAGTAATGTGTGTTCAGATGTTCTGCAGGCAAAACCGATGATCAAATGAAAAAAGCCAAGGACTAACTAAATAAAGAAAGCCCCCACATTTATCTCCAGTGTCAGGAGGAAATGATGAGGTGATGCGGCCAGGAAGCAGGAAATGCCCTGCAGCGCTTCTAAGATGTCGAAGCGTTATCGTCCGTCACATGCCTCCTGTTTCTACCAACTTTTGACTAACTAGCTATAAATGGACATGCCGTCCAGTAGGGTAGAGTCATCTGGTGACCTCAGAGACATCCAGAGTGATTCACGTATTAACAGTTTAAATGTTGCACTCGAGAGTTTAAACACATGACGCTAATGGAGGGAAGCTGCTTTCCCGAAGCCAGAGAGGCAAGTGAAGAGGTAAGGCATATCGCTCACCAAGGCAAATATATAAAAGAGGAGAAGTAAACAGGTTGTGGTTCTTCCTAATTTTGATCTGCGATTATAGATATCACCGTTTATCTGCAACGATCATGATGAGGCTCTCAGAGAGCGCATTATTCTGTTATTAAAGGTGATCTATGATAAGGATGTTATCATTAACTGCGTGCACCCCTTTGATTAAATAATGTAATCTGAATTAACGTTTTCAAATGTTCACATCTTTGCATGTTCATACATTTAGTTTTCAAAGTAAACAATCCATGAATTCCGTTTAAAAGTTAGAAGGTAATACACAATGCATAACTACAGCACGAGATACTCGCGAACACTTCATGCTTGGATTATTTCAAATAATTAAAATGAATATAAAGGCAAGATAAACAGGTGGAGGGCGGTACTTGAAGCAAAATGGTTACGCATCGCTTCAGAGATTTGGAATTTATACACGTTTGAAAAAAATCAGATAACCGAGTTATTTAAAATATAATCCCAAGCAGTAATGCACCTTTCAGAATTTTTTCGTGTTTGACAGAGGAAGTGGGAAACTGTGGACGTCCTTGTCTTTGTATTTTTCTTAGCAACAGAATAGGCAGCTAACTCGCTCATTCATCCATCTATACACATAATAAAACTGTAAAGGTGAGTAATAGAAGACATAAAGGTGGTTTTGGAATTTCTGTCAGTTTGTGCACGCTTCACGGTACAACTACTGAACGAATTTTAAAGGTGTATTTTTCACAGGTGTATTTGCTCGAGCTCGAGGTAACGAGATGATATGCTACTCTGAAATTTAAATGGAAAAAGCATTTGTATAATTAAAAAAATAGACCTTGAAAAAATAAATCATTCGTTCCTCAGAGTTCAACAGATGGCGCTGTACAATTTTTTTCAATACGTGCTGATGAGTGTGTGTGTCAATTGTATTGCGATTCTGTATTTTAAAAATATCTCGATTGGATATAATTTTATTTCATATAATGCAACCGTTGTAAATAAACTGAGCAAATATTTGCACACAGGATGTGCCGTTGCTTGCCAGTGTGTGCATAGTTTAGATCATAGTTTAGACCTGTAGGATTATCGAGGAACTGCAGGATTTTACCACTTCAATGCAAGCATATATGAACTTTAATTAATTTAAAAAAATGCAATCAAAAGAATAATGATACATCACTGAATGAATTTTTTTTACCATATATACTGTGTAGTATAGTATTACTGTAGGCAGTGTTTTACATCTGCCAAACGAAGGCATCTATATGTTGATTAAACTCCAGCTAATTCTTATGTACATATAGCTCAGTAATTGGTAAGAAGTTTCATTTTGTTTATTTCTGATGTCGTGCACAGCCGTGTTAATTTGAGGTCACTCCATAAACAGGGAAGGAAGTTTGGGAATAATTCCCGATGTTGACTTCTCAGTCATGGTGGCAATTCATGTTACAAAAAAAACCCAGTCCACATTTAATATCCTGGAAATATCCCCTATTTAAATAAAAGAAGAGACCTTGTATTTAACCCGTCCATACTTTTCTTGTGTCATCATTTCAACACTGTTGTCCAATTCCTCTATTACTAAGAGGAACCCGCATGCTAGAGGACATTCTGTCCAGCATGTTTCAGTGTTTTCCAGTTCACATCAGAAAAAGTCGTTAATTATCTGAGGAGTTAAATCTGCTGTGTTGGTAGCTGCGAAAAAAAACACAAACATGGGATTCTGGGAATCTATGAAGCAGACAAGTAGAGTTTAAAATTTCGATTTACAGGGGAACCTTGGATTACGAAAGTAATTTGTTCTGGAAGTGGGCTCGTATTTCAAAACACTCGTAAACCAAATCGAATTTCCCCATAAGAAATAATGGAAATTCTAATTATTCATTCAACAGACCAAAATATTTTATAAAATGCATAAAAATAATTAATATAAAATGTAAAGTAAAAATGAAACAAATTAACCTGCACTTTACCTTAAAAAAAAAAAAAAGTACAAATAAATCCAGACAGATAAGTGTTTCCGTTTGTGAGAGTGTGTGTGTGTGTCTATGTGTGTATGTGTGTATGTGTGTATGTGTGTGTGTGTGTGTGTGTGTGTGTGTGTGTGTGTGTGTGAAGCTAAAGTAAGAGGAGAGGAGGTATGAGCCCCTCCCCTCCCCTTCTTCTCATCTTACACAGTAACCCTTCTTCTTCTATCTCTTTTTTGAATTTCTCAAACGCAGAAAACGGAATCACTGTTTTATTGGGAAAATAAACAAGAAATCTCTCTAATGACACTCAAGTGAGCGCACACAACCGGAATCACTGCTGTAAAATGAAAGAAAAAAAATTTAATTAAACCTGCACTTTACCTTTGAAAAGAATCGTGACAGAGCAGTGTTTTTGTGTAGAGCTGTGTGTGTGTGTGTGGAGCAGAGAGTGTAGGGTAGAGTGTTTGTGAAGGCGAGAGGAGGAGGGGTGTGTGTGAAGAAGCATGATGTCCAATGACACCCGCGCACACGTGTTTTATAATAAACAGTACACGCACGCTGTACGCACACACCAATACAAAATAAAAGATGTTTTACACCCACACACGTGGTCACAGTGTTATATTAAACAGTACACGCGTGCACGGATGTTGATTAGATCAGTGAGACCCGCACCAAGACCGAGCAGGGTAGACGATTAACCACAATTCTGCAGCACAGGAGAGAGAAAAACCATTGGCTCAGTTGTGATCACGTGACGCTCAGCGTCAAAACAAGAAGCACATGTGTGATGCTCTCATTCCAAGACTTGCTCATTTTTCAAGTCAAAATTTATGAAAAATCTTTGCTCGTCTTAAGGAGCACTCGCAAACTACGTTACTCGCAATCCGAGGTTCAACTGTATACAGTACTGTAAAAAATATATATATTTTGAACCACCCCATTAATTCATATTTTGCTTCCAAAGAGTCAGACTTTTTTTATTTTTAAATGTAATATTGAGGAATAGCTCTCCAGGCTTCCTGAAGGACTTTTTGGTTCTCATTTTAGTTTTAGTTTTTAATTTTCAGTCCAGTCTCACTGTACCTGAGCAGTTTCAGGGGAATGCTTTTGTTTGTTAAGCCACTGTGACCTATGAATCATTCAAGCATAACTTAAGGCATGAACCTGTGAGAAACAGGTGCAGATGATGATTGATGATCATGTAAACAACCATTTTTCATATTGTGTCTTTAGGCACTTTTCAGCCTGTCGCAGTAAAGAGTTGCTCCAATTTTCTTTCATTTAATCTATTTAATTTAATATGAAGAAATACAGCGTGGCTCAAGACTTTTGCACAGTACTGTATATCAGATAACCTGAGGAATCAAAGGAATAAGTTAGTTTGTGACTTAGCTGAACTGCTTTTTTCTTTTTTGGTGTGTGTTTGCTGCATCACCCATGTCATCATTTCAACACTGTTCTCCACTTCCTCTAAACTCTATTACTAAGAGGAACCCTCGTACTAGAGGACTTCTGTCCGGCATGTTTAGTGCTTTCCAGTTCACATCAGGAAAAAAGTCGTTACCTAGCTGATGATAATTTATCAGGTTATCTGCTATACAGTATGCTGCAAAGGTCTTGAGCTACCACGTATTTATTCATATTACATAAAATTATATAGATTAAATGATGAGAAGGACATGTAAGAATAATGGTGCTATGTGGAGCAACAGGGGTACTTTCCATATTTACCTTGAACTAAATTGACTTTGCAGTTAAAGCTTAACCACCGAGTAGCATAAAATTATATGCTGTCCGGCTTTAGTTGGTTTTACAGTTTGGCGAGTTTCGTTACCACTTGAAATTCGATCCACTGCAGATCTGGCCTCTTTTAAATCCAAATACAAAATGCACATATTTACACTAGCTTTTAGTTTGTAGTAGTTAGATAATGTGTTTCTTTTATTTATAACAACATTCTCTTAAAATTCTGTTTTTTTTTTTTTTTATGATTTCACAATGTTCTGTTTTATCATATGTTTATCTATATTCTTAATATTCTGTTTTAAGGTTTTTTGTTTTAATGTTTGTTCTTGATTTTCTTGACTTTTTCATTTTTTTATTATTTGTCTGCTTTATTTGTGATGTAAAACACTTTGGTCAACTCGAAGTTAAGTGCTACAGAACTAAATTATTGATTGATTGTTTTTGTGGCACAGGAATGTTTTAGTTCATTTTCTGCGTTAAATTTTTTTGGCTTAAATGTTGTCGTGGGGCAGCTTAAGGGTTTACGCCACCGCTTTAAGGATCTTCGTCTACACTGGAATGATAACCTTAACATGCAAGAGTGATGAAGTTTATCACTATAAAAAAAAAAGGCATTGTGTCTTATCAGAGGAAGAACAGAAGACGTCCTGCCCCACTCCTTCCCACTCAGCTGTCATAATGTCTGTAGTATGAGACTTGTTTGGGCGACATGTTACCCTGGATATAAAAGCCTTGTCCAACTAGTTTCCTCTCTCACAGTGTTCAGACAGAAATGTGTTTGTCTGACTCATGAAAAAAGACGCCCTTAATTACACAGTGCAGTTTACATTCATATCGTGTCATGCATTTTTATTTTGAATAAGAGACTCGGCAGATTAAACCGTAGCGTAAAAAATATATATAATAAATAAATGAAACTGATGATTAAAACTGTTCTATATGTTCTTTGTTGTGCAGTATGTGAGCCGGATCGAAGAGATTTTCCAGGCCAAGAGAGGGAAAAAACGAGTGAAAAACCAGACAAGCGCCAGCAGAGGTACGGACACGGTCTGATCAATTTCATGAAATATTGTGTAAAGGTATAATGATTCTGGCAGCCGATTTAGGAAATGCATTTATTAATAAATACATTCTTCCTCTTTGCTTTATTTTTCTTGTTATCCTTTCTCTCTCGGTTTTCAGATGAATTGAGTGGAACAGAGAGCGATCCTGAAGAGATCACTAAAAAAGGTTTGTTGCTACATCCGACTTCCTCGACCTGCACCTTGAATTACAGTGCTTTTCCCAGCACTCAAACGTCTCAGGTAGAATTTAAGTTAGATTCAGATGAATCGGCTGTGGAACAGAGAAGATGCACAACTGCTGCTGAAGGTTTTTTTTCTTTTCTTTTTTTTTTCTGGTTGATTCCAAGAACTTCAGCCAATTTCAGTTCACTGTAGTAGATCCAGAAGCTGTGTAAGTTTCTGATTTAAAAAAAGAGTAGGTTTTTCTGCAATCCAGGAGTTGGAGAAGAAAGGTTACAGCTCATCTTATGGAATGTCAGTGATACAAGCTACAGAGAAACCTCCCATGTCAGCTTACTGACAGTTATAAACCCTGTGTGATACGGATGGGACGATTACCTTTTTTTTTTCCTTCTTCTTTTTTTTTTTTCTTTCTCCCCTCCTCAAGACGATTTCATCCATGACAGTTTCAACAGGATACAACTTATAAGTTCATTAACAAAACTATATGGGGAAAAAAGTGGAATAGAGCGCTGCTATTCTGCTGCTTTTGTTTAAATATGTAAAAAGCAAACAAGTACAATAAAGTCCTCATTTTTTTTAATGACATCTGTCGCCTTGCACCTCCATGTTACGAGTTTGATTCCCGCATTCGAGTGCCGAGTGAGTGATCTTTTGATAAATTTTTTTTTTTAAATCATAATAATTATTTATACAGTATCTTTCTGGGGCTCTAGATGTCCAAGTGCATGACTGCAGGGCATATTATTATCTAAAACAGTTATTCAGAATTTCTTCCAGTCTCTGATTGGCACAGTCAGTGTGACGGATAGACGATCAGATCAAGCCTGGGGCTGCTTTGTTAAGAGAGCATGGACACAGACGCGAGAGAGAGTTTTGACAGAGTGAAAATGCAGTCTGATCACATACAAAAATTTGACACTCATTTTACACAATTTTATAATATGTACAAGTACTGCTATACAGTCTCTGGCTTACAAATGTCCGAGTTACAAATTTCCGTAGATGCGAACGGACTGCGGATCTATGACCATTAATTTAAACGAGGTCAGCTGACCCCGCTGCGTCACCGGGATTCCCCTCGTGATTTTTTTTCGTGATTATACACTTATTATACATAAGTGTATAATGCAGGGCCAAAACGCCAAACTTGTGTTTTTTTGCTTGTTGTTTTTTTTAAGCTTTACTTTGTACATTTGTATCAAAGCTGTAGACTCACTTTATCTGACTTACGAACGAATCCGACTTACGAACTCCTGGAACAGAACTTGTTCGTAAAACTTACTGTACTGTATACATTTTTTGCGAGTTCTGCAAAATATCATGTTTCAAATCAGTGAAAAATGTGAAAAAAGTGAAAATATTAAAAAGTTGCAGACATGAGACAAACAATTATTTTTATGTATTTATTTTTTTGGGTTGTTTCCGTTATTTCTTATGGGGGAAATTTGCTTTGATATACGAGTGTTTTGATATACAAGCATGCTTCCAGAACGAATTATGCTTTCAATCCAAGGTTCCACTGTGTGGAATATACTTTTTTTTTTTGGTCTCCCATCCTTCCTGGCTGATGATAGAGATGCAGTAGCCGTGCTAAAGCAGTATACCTATTAACTGGCTAGAAAAACATAACATCTTGGCAAGGAAATTTTTGCTTATCCTTTTCTATAGCAAACACCTAGCAGAGTGCAGTGAAATTTAACAATCTACATAAATATAACACGAGGGCTATACTGAAACTAATGCATTTTTTGTCCATTTACTGACCCATAAGTTAGTAGAGTAACTCTTCCTCTTTACAAAGGTACGACTCAATTCGGTCTCCATCACAAGCCATACATTTCCATCATAGTTCTAAACCCATCTTTCGAATGCTCTTTGAAAATCCCCTTCGTGGCAGTTGTTCTCCCACGGCGCTACGGAATTTTTACAGAGATGACACCATCAACAAGAGCAATGTGCACAGATGGATAAAGTTAAAAAAAAAAAAAAAAAAAAAAGGATAACCACAAAGCACACAGTGCAAATAAGCTAAAATGAAGCATGTGCAAATAATGCAAAATAGCAGAAGGCATGCAAAAAAGTTAAAAATCTATTGATCTGCATTGTTTTCATTTATCATCACCACCACTACCACCACATTCCTCTGTCGTGTTCAGGTGGCTCCCAGCGCCTGGTGTACGTGCAGTCCACTCTGAAGAGGAGACCAGGGTATCGCACTTTGGAAAGAGATCTCATCCAGCTGCAGCAGCAGCAACTCTTCCAGCTGTTCGTCGTGGTGTCACTTAGAAAACGTTCCCCTGGAAATACGTACTACCCCGAGATCACGCAGCAGTTCCCAACCAAGGTAAAGAAGAACCAGTGAGGAACGTTGATGATGGCACACACAGCGCAACACCGGATTTAAAATCTCCCTCGATCGATTGATAAACTATGCCTTGTGTATTTATAATTTTTCTGTTTGTTTTGTGTGTGTGTGTGTATGTGTGTGTGTGTGCACAGTTTGAGAAGACTTCACGGATGTCTCGTGAGACCGAGGATCGGTTAAAAGCCATTCCTAATTTCTGCTTCCCAGATGCTCAGGACTGGAGACCATCTGCAGACATCAACAGGTTAGATTACAAACCGCATTTCCGACTCGGGACAAACCACATTTCTGATTCTGCATTGCGTTCTGACTAGTTCGCCGAGTCAAGCTTCAAAACAAGCCCATAAAGTGTTTTTTTTTTTTTCTTTTTCTTTCCTTCTTTTCTTTTTTTTTTTTTACCGGCTCCAATATGGTTTGTTCTTCATGTGAGTCACGGTTTTTATGGTACCGTATAATTTTTAAAAAAAAGGAAACGTTCTGAACCGAGCCTCTCAGCAGCACAGAGATTGTAAACATGGTTTGTTTTTCTTCTTCCATCCATAGTGAAACCTTTTCATTTGTCCTGACTGGAGAAGACGGGACGCGATGGTTTGGTTACTGTCGGAAAATCTTGGTGAGTTGAGAGCCATGACACAGGACCATAATGAATACGTATGATGGAATATTCATAGGTCGTGCTGGGGTTTCGCTGCCTTACAGTACTGCTGACTCATCGCTGCTTTGATGTGTGTGTGTGTGTGTGTGTGTGTGTGTGTGTGTGTGTGTGTGTGTGTGTGTGTGTGGTGTGTGTTTCGGTTTGCCGCTGTGTCCTGCAGCCCTGCGGAAAGGGGAAGAGGCTGCCCGAAGTTCACTGCATCATCAGCAGACTCGGGTGCTTCAATTTGTTTGCGAAGGTCAGTGGGGATTTCCAGTGGTTCTCTCTTTCTCTTTGGTTGTAAACTAACTGATTTGGGAAGAAAAGTGTTATCCTGTCTTTATGCAAAAAAACAAAGAAATTCCAGAGTGATTTAAAAAAAAAAATGATAATAATATAATAATCTCTGCTCATGTGTCATGTGATGTGACCTCAAAGGTTAATAGAAGTACATGCATATGTATATATAATGTGTGTGTTTAGATTTTGGAGGAGGTAGAGAGGAGGAGGGAGATCTCTCCTGCGCTGGTCCACCCGTTCATGCGCAGCGTCATGGAGGCGCCGTTTCCTGCCCCGGGACGCACCATCACTGTGAAGAGCTTTTTGCCCGGCTCTGGTAATGAGGTAAAGCCGTCATCTCCAATTGTTTTTCTCTAGACACGTCTAGATGTAGATATCATCATGTCATCATCATCTTCTTGTAGTGGTGTGTATGTTTAGTATACTGGTGAGACAAGACAAGCTGAAGAAATGACTTTAAACATAAGAATTATTTGTAAAATCATGATGCTTATAGAATCGTATGTTATACCCTATCTGGAGGAGACTGGCGATTCCTGGCCCTGCTTTGTATGATACTGTTTAGTGTTTGCCACAACATAGAGCTGCCCAATCATGTCGATGGCCGCCCAAGTACATTTGCCGATACTTTTAAAAAAAATCTGTCCATCTGCCATCCGCGATCGATTAACTGGTAGCTCTTTTGCGCTAGCAGAAATCATGTCGTGTGCCAATGACGGCTGCGAGCCCGAATCTTTTGTCCCTCCCCGCTCACTCCATGGGCTCACTAGGTACGAAGGGGAAGGGGCTTAGGAAAGCTGGTGAACTACCATCGTTACTGTGTTAATGGATCTCGGTATGAAAAGTATAAAATGTATAAGGGTCGTACAGTGAACGAGCGCAAGATGATTAACCTTTAAAACTAAAGCGGCGCGGATCCGTGCCGGCAACTCAGTGTTGGGCTGATTTAAAAAAAAAAAAAAAAAAAAATTTATATAAATTTAAAATCGCTTATAACAAAACAACATGCTGCCAGTGTGTGTTAATAAGGATGGTTTAGACATCACACTGTACATTTGGATTTTCAGATATGTCATGCAGAAACAAAGTGATCATTACTTTTAAAACATGTAAATTGTACTGCCTTCGGAATATGGGAATAACGTCGCAAAAATGTCGAACTAAAAATGTGTGTATTATTATTATTATAATTTCGTCACAGAAACAAACTGAAACAGCCATAAAAACACACCTGATCTTAGGAATCTGTGCCATTGCTATGCCTTCACAAAGGCCTTTTTTTTAAACCATTTTTTAATTAAGTCATGTTTGTATAGTTGAAAAGGTTAAAATTGAATAAAATTCAGTACATATTCCCTAGGTTGTGCTGATAAAAAGGATGTCAGTCTGTACTGCACAATCCTGTGTGTGTGTGTGTATACTACAGTATATGTACTGTATATACAGTATAATATCTATAGCTCTGGGGGAAGAAAAAAAAAAAAAGTGACTACTGCAATTTACTCCAGAAAACTTTTGGAATCTCATCACGAGGGAGGTGGAGGTCACAAACCATCAAGCAAAGCTGAGCTGGTTGCTTTTTTTTTTATTTATGCAAAAAAGAGTGGTATAAAGTTACCCAACAACAATGTGGAAAAACTGGTAGAGAGCATGGCAAAAACGCATGAAAGCTGTAATTGAAAATCGTGGTCATTCCAGCAAATACTGATTTCATAATGTTATTTAGACAAAGCATTAACACACATTGTTTGGAAATGATTTGCATTTTGTTTTATTTAAATTATTAAATTACTGCACAAATACTGTAAGATCTTGAGTGTTGTGATGTCATTTCCTTTAAATATACACTCTAAATAATAATAGTTGTAATTTGAATGTAGGAGAAATATCGTCAGCAGTTCACAAAAAAATGAAACAGAACTGTTTATCTCACCAATACGTGCACCTGTAAGAAAAACAAAGACAAACATAAGAAACTGATTATTCTGTAGTGGTCTCTAATTTTTTTTTTTTTAGAGCTGTATGTGTGTGGGTGCGTATGCGTGTGAGAGTGTTTGTGTGTGTGTGTGTATTTATATTATATATACTTTCCAACTGTACTTTTTTCAAGAAACATCCAAAATAGCCTGTCACTATAATCTCATTGTTGTGTGTACGTTCAGTATAATGGTGTGTGACGAGACAAGTTGAAAAAAAAAAAAAAAAAGACTCCCCAAAGACACTTTAGACTTTTTATATATGTATATTCAAGTTAACAGAGACTTTCGTTCTAAAAATGTATTTATAAACGTTATGCCAAACAAGTCATGAGGGTTTTTGTTAGAAAATCAGTCTAACAGCAGTGCAGGGTAAAAAAAGAAAAGAAAAATAAAACAGTGTGATGTTGATTTTCTTTGTCGCGTTGATCTGAGAGATATGTATTTGAGAGACAACATGTTTGAACTGGCATAATCCTGGAACAGCCTTCATAATCATCAATTGTACATTTTAACAAAGGGGGAAAATTCACCTCTCTCATGTGTTTCACAAACAGGCAGTGCATAAGATGTAAACGTTTTAAAACTTACCAGTCATCTCCTTATATAATGGGAGAGATGCAGCAACAACAAAAATAAATCCCAGTATTTAGATCTTTTAATGGTGGACAGATTTCCACCTCCCTCGTGTTCAGTCTGGGATGTTTGTGTAATTCCAGAACAAGGTTCTGATATCAAAAAAAAAAAAAAAAAAAACAGATGTTCATTTATTTCACAGTTAAGGATGAGCCTTTTTCTTTTATGATGCCGTTAGTAAAAGCTAATAAAAGCTGGAACACTGGACGATGACTATGATGTCTATGAAGAGTCCTGGATTTCTTCATAAGCATAAGCTCATCCTAATGGGTTCATCCTATTACTTAGACATGCTGCTCTTACTTTTCACTCGAGAGAGAGCACTATTTGAAGCATCCAACGCCTGTCCTGGGAATCCGGGCCTTAAGATGGGAATACGCCCTGGATGAAATACCAGTCCATCTCTCACACAAGGAGACACACACACACATTAACATACTCATTTACACAGAAGGGAACTTTAGAGTAGCTGTTCCTCCTTTTTGGGAGGATGGAGGAAGCCACTTTATTGACCTTTTGTTGAGTCTTTACATAACTCGTAATCGTGTGTGTGTGTGTGTGTGTGTGTAGGAGCTGACTCTGTGTCGGCCGGTGGACTCGCGACTGGAGCACGTGGACTTCGAGAGTCTGCTGCAGTGTCTAAGTGTGAGCACGCTGCTGCAGGTTTTCGCTTCCCTCTTGCTGGAGCGGAGAGTCATCTTCATCGCAGATAAACTCGGGTATGTCGCTGCACGATCTAACTTTATTCAGTGGATTATCACACACACTTCTGTTTTATTGCATCAGCAATCACGATGATGAGAATACCTCTCCCTCTCTCCCTCTCCTGTCTCAGCACCTTGTCTCGCTGTGCACACTCGGCTCTCGCTCTGCTCTACCCCTTCACATGGCAGCACACCTTCGTCCCCGTGCTGCCTGCCAACATGCTGGACATTAGCTGCTCTCCAACTCCCTTCGTCATGGGAGCGCTGTCGCCATCTCTGGACCAGCTGCTGGATTTGCCCATTGAAGAGGTCGGTCACTTAAACCTGTCTACACGGAAACAGGGAACTTGTAGCAAACATTAGACTTTTTTTTTTTTTATGGAACTGTGTTGGGTCAGAGACAACAAGAAAAACAGGGAAGTGCTAAAGCATTGTGATATTGATTAATTGTTGGCGCTGGGAGTGTTTTCATAACGCAGTACTAAGTAGGAATATTTATCAGGTAGCGATCTAGAGTGCTTTGAATGCGGATTATAACCACAAGTCAGATTAAAGTATATTACACCCTGGTTCTCCACAACAAGAGTATAATATATCAAGTAAAGGATCACTTGTATTATCGTGCAGGCTTTTTATTTTTATTTTTACAGTTATAGACTAAACATTAAGATCAACTTTGACGGATTCTAGTGCAGAGCAAAACTTGTATAAAAAGATTAAATTTAGCACATTTAAAGAGACTGGAAAGCTGTGTAAAAAAACATATCCCGCAAGTGGGTACAAGTTGTACCCCTGGGGCGCAAGAGGTGCCTAAATTTGCCCCATATTATGGTGAAACAGGAAGTGATCACAGTTAACCCCCATTGAAACAGGAAGTGACCACAGTTGCATTACCTACTATATGTAACTTCCAGAGGAACTTGGAAAACTGAACCCCTCTGTCGATCCCATAGTCATAGAGTCTCATTTTACTCAGACAACTAATTTGTTTCTCAGGATCATTGTGAAGCTGTCCAGCCACGCCCTACCCACCACTTTAGAGCAACTCATCCATTATAAAAGGCCCAGAGTTTTGCCACGGCAAGCACCACCCACATTTTCTTCAAAAAATTTACCTGACTATTTATTTATTTTTTTCTGCGATATTTCCTGATTTTCTTCTTTATTTTAGTCGTAGCCAATCCCCACCCGTCGTTCGGGCACTCCACCATCAAGGCTACAACTGTCAGTCAGAGAGGGCTGAAGATTATCACGCGTTTCCTCCAAACCAATCAGCTCTTTTTAGGCTTTCGCTTTTTCTTTTTTTTTTTTTTAAGCACTGCGTCTGTCGTCCCAAACGTGTCCCGTTATGCAAAATCCACTGTTTTGATATTCAGATAGGTTGTGAGGAAAAAAAACTATTTCTTCTGTTTTTGTATTGGCTAGGGTCCAGTAGACTCGCCCCCCCCCCCCCCCCCCCCCCCACCCCACCCCTTAATGTTATATCATATAAGGGAAACCCTCCCCCAGCTTGTTGCTCAGCAGCAGCGCATTTACATACACAGAACCGTATTTGAGCTGGATACGTTGGCGGGGGCCCTGAGCCGTATGTTAACTTGTTGAAGAAATAGTTTAAAAGTTCCGATATTTTACTGACACTTCACATAATAAGATCTTAGTGGGGAAATACCGAGACTGTATAAACAAAAACGTTTCCATTCATTTGAAATCATTCTGAGAATGTTCTTGGGAGAAAAAAACTTTCCAGACGTATTTAAAGTCAACCCTGATATGCGGTTCTTTTTCTTGTTTGTAATGGGTGCAAAAAAAAATAAAAAATTAGTAGACTTTTCTACATACAGTATTAGGTATGTTGCTGAATGTTAATGTTTAACCATCTTGTGATTGAAATCTTGCTTATCCTAGATACCGTAGTTATCGTGTTCTTCTCTCGCTCCAGGTGCTTATTGTGGATCTGTGTGCTGACAAGTTCGTTGTTCAGGTGAGTGTCCTGGTGTGGCCTCTTTTCCAGTAGAGAGATGTGCGTGTGTGTGTTTAAGGATATCGCTATAAGATAGGTGTGGATCTTTTGTGTACGGGTGGCATGATCCGAGGTTCAAGTCCAGGCCTGCGTTATTAATTACGTTTAACCAAATAACGTTTCTGGATTTACGTGTTCTCTCGATTCTTTCCAATCGACCGAAATGAACAAGGAAGGAATAAAACACAGCAGGGAGTGCTGTATGGGGAAACTTGGCGCACTAATGAAGGTGCGCAGTGTGAAGCGGAGATATTCTCATCCGTACAATGTTTTTGAAGTTGTTGCTATCTGCCAACCTTTTTCATTTATTATAGATGGAACGGTCGTCCGTTTATAAATCTATAGCTGCACCTTAACATCATGGTCTGCCAAACAGCGCTTATATCAGTAAACAGTTGTTTGTTCAAAGATTATTTTTTAATAGAATTAAAAAAAAAAAAAAAAAAAAGAACTTGTGATTTTATGTGTGAATGAACTTTGAACTCCCTCTTTTCTCAAGTCTTAAAGGAGCTGAATTAGTTCTGCATGTTACAATGAACTGACACGAAGGTCCTTTCCATAAATGCCAAATAAGCATTATCTCTCCTCTAACCAGAGTTGCACTTTTAAAAAAAATCAGTTTACTGTATATCCAGCATCTGTTATAAAAGTTTTAACCGAAAAGACGTTCATTTAGAGTCACCAGCCTCAAAAATCACCAATTAACAACCAGCACCTCAGATTAGAGCAGATTTGAAGGATTTACAGAGCATGAGTAGCAGATACATCTCAATATCAATAATCTGTTTAAAATGAGATTAATACATACTAGATGTGCCTATGACTTTGTTCACGTAGAATTTAATTGCACTCTCATAATCACGTTAAAAAAAAAAAATACAACGCCATCTGAATTTAGGAAAATTAACACATTTTTACGTGTTACTGTGAAGTGTACGGAATGAAGGTGCACGTATATTAAAAAAAATTATAATAAATGAGAAAAAAAATAGATGTACAGCGCCATCTGTTGAATTTTAAGATGAACTAATGATTTTTTTCAAGGTCGAATTTTTTTATAAGGATGTCTTCCATTAAAATTCCACAGTAGGATATATTCTCATCCCGTGAGCCGATTGCGATGAAACAAAGCTTATATGTTACCTCAAGCTCGGCCAAATACACCTGTGAAAACCCCATTAAAATTCGTTCAGTAGTTTTAATGTGATGCGTGCACAAACTGACAGACAGACGAAAAATTTCAAAAACAATCTTGAAAATATATGTATAAATGTATTGATTTCTTTTACACTTCAGCGCTGATTTGCAATGTAGAATGACCCAAAAATCAGGAAAGATCCTGGAATTAAAAGGCGTGTTTCGACCGGTTGAGGTATAAACTCGCCTAATGAGGTCACAGTTATGTTTCTGTACTCTTTTATAGATTTTGTGCATTATTGCTAATGTAGTACTCGTGTTTGGATATAATACTGAAGCATCAACCTTCTAAACCTTTTTCTCTCTCTCTCTCTCTCTCTCTCTCTCTCTCTCCCTCCGTCTCTCGCTGTTATCTTCGGCATCTCGCGCTCGTACATTCCTGCATGTCTGCCAGATGGGAGATGAGGATTGCATCCTCCCTAGCAAGCTCCAAGCAGCCCTGCAGGAAGTCCTGGAGAGTCGGGAGGAGATGCTCGAACACTGCAGCGAGGACAGGAAGGAAGGTCAGCGTGCATACATTTTGTTTAAACAGATGAACATACAAAAGCCATGAGCTTTAAAACGAGCGTTGCATGGATTCTGTTTACTTGAAATGAATCTTTGAATACTTCGTCTTCTTTATGCACAAAGACGTTTGACTCATCACACGGTTAATTTCACTCAGACTGCTGACAAGCAAGACGCAACCTGACTAATGCACAACATCTGTCTTCGAAAAAAAAAATATATATATATATTTTTTTCTGAATTCTTGACGCGGCACAAGATGACAGGAGTTGAAATTGGCAAACCGGAAAACAAGACAAGACCCCTTTTTTCGCTTTTAACCAAACGTCACAATCGGACTAAAATTTATCCGATTCCATAAACATCGGACAGCTATATGCACATATGCACAGCTAAACCATCTGTGCATGTTTATGCACAGCTACATTAATTGACAGAACCGGCACCCTAAACCCACAGATGGGAAGCTGATGACTTTCAAATTAGACAAGCACTCAAATTTATGGTGTTAAAATGGTGCTGATTGCAGTGCTAGAGCGGCTATAAAACATCAAATCAATTCAATTCCATTTTTGTTTGTGTAACAGTTTTAACCATACTGTACATACAGTATAACCTGAATTCTGGACAAGTTGGGACGTCTTTTGTTTGTTTTGTTTGAATAAAATGAAAACTAAAAGACTTTCAAATCACATGAGCCAATATTTTATTCACAATAAAACAATTTTATCCGCTAAATGAGCTCATTGCAAATTTGATGCCGTTACTGTTGGTCTTTTAATGAGCAAGACAAATGTTATCGTGACGCGGAGGGTAAGAAAAAAAATCCTGCAAATGGCATGAGAAAGAAACCTCAAGAGGAACAAGACTAATAAAAGGCACTGGTATCACATCAGGGAACATGAAAGCACATATAGATTTCACATCACTATTTACAGACGTGTACGCAGATCAGCCATCGTGTGTAAAAACCACCTGACTGATATTATGTGGGCTCCCACCGTGCCTCCAAAACAGCTCAGCTCTAACCTGTCGAGGCATGGACTCAACAAGTCCTCCGAAGGCGTGTCGTGATATCTGGCACCGAGACGTTAGCAGCAGATCCTTTAACTCTCCCGTAAGCTGCAAGGTGGGGCCCTCCATGGATCAGACTTGTTTGGATTGGATTGGATTGGATTGATGTCCGGGCACTTTGGAGGCCATGAAATCTCTGTCGTGAAAATCTTTGTTCAGTGTGTGGCAGGGTGCTGAAAAAGGCTACGGTCATGTAGAGGTGTTTTTGTTTCTGCAGCAGTTTTTAGGCACCTCTCGAAAGTTTGGGATCACTTTCTAACTCCATGGTTGTTACAGATTTCTCTTTCTTTCTACACTGTAAAACAATGCTCAATGCTGAAGGCGTCCAAAATATACAATAATCTCCTTCGAACAGTTGATATTGAGACGTATCTGCGACTCATGATCTGTAAATCCTTCATAACGGCTCTAATCCGAGGTGCTGTTTGTTAACTGCTGATTTCTGAGGCGGGTGACACTAAATGAACTTCTCCTCTGCAGTAGAGGTAGGTTTTGGTCTTGCTTTTCTGGGAAGGTCTTCATGAGAGACAGTTTCATCATGGTGCTCGATGGGTTTTGCAAATGCACTTGACAATACTGTTCTTGCAAGAACTATTCCAGAAAGACTGACATCCATGTCTTAAAATAACAATCGACTGTTTTTGTTGGTAATGAAGTACCTCATTCCATTTGTTATTTCATAGTTTTGAAATCCCCAGTATTGTTGTAGAATGTAGAAAATAAAACACTAAACAAAAACGGATCAATTCTCAAGTGATCCCAAGCTTTTGAGAGGTAGTGTACGTCAAAGTATCATCCATACTGTATGAATGACAGGACCCAAGGTTTCCCACAGCCTTGCCACCATAGTTCATCCCTTTCTGCAAGTAAGTGACACACACGCAGAGAAAATATAAAAGCAGACCAGATCGCCGCCTTCAGTTGCCGTCACGGTTTGCCCCTGAAGTGCCTCAGATCCATAAACTTGCCCATTTTTCCCTGCTTCCAACACATCCACTTTGTGAACTGATTGTTTATTTCTGTATTGCTGTATCTCACCCCTTGGGAATCAGTGTTCTTCACTTCACCTGTCAATGCTTTTAATAAGAGTCAGGGGAAAACAATTGGGTGGAAAAAAATATCATGTATCGCCAAACTGACTGCAAAATTGATTTCTTTTTTTTAAACTCATTTTGAATTCATATATATACTAGCATTTGAGGCGATAAAATAATATTGGAGTTCCTCTATAATCCTACAGGATTACATTATATCGAAATTATATCTGTATCTGCTCTAAATTATTCACACATTTGCATCCTGTGTACATATTGTTTGATCATTTTATTTAGAACCAGATGTCCCCGTGACTTCGTTCGCATGGAATTTAATTGCACACTTACTGTATAAGCGCATTTAAAATATATATATATACAGCGCCATTGAATTGTGGGAAGAACTACAGATTTTCACGTGTTACCGAGAAGTGCGCCCAATGAAGGTGTGAGATCGCGTTTATTACGTAGATTTCAATTGCACACTCATAAGCGTGTTTTTAATAATGTACAGCGCCATCTGTTGAATTTTGAGATGAACTAATGATTTCTTTCAAGGTTGATTTTTTATTTTTAATTTTTTTTTTAGATTTTCCATTTAAATTTCAAACTAGCATATCTTCTTTTCCCGTGGGCCGATTGTGATGAAACAAATGTTACCTCAAGCTCGGTGAAAACCCCATCAAAATGAGTTCAGTAGGTTTTTGCATGATGCGTGCAGAAACATATTATAAAAAACATCTTGATGTGTCTCTATTACGCTTGTGTCACCACAAATAATTTTTTTCCAAAATATCTTCACTGTACAGACACGGCAATTTTAAGGTTTTATTATACAATTGTCAGAGAATATGGGAAAAGTAATATCCAGTCAGGATATTTATAAAATCTTGATACAGGATCGCAGTACAAATCAAATCGGCACCTACAGTGGGTATCGACGATACTATCAGATCGGCCGGTCTTAATGTTGTGGCTGTGTTAGTATACAAGCTGAAAAACTAATAAAATTGTAAAATGACTCTGACCATTAGCTCCACACTTTCTACTCTTGTCCTGAAGACATGATGCAGATACAACAACGTCCTTTGTTAGCTGATGCCGAGGGAGAGAGAGATTTGTCAATCACTTGTTTGTCTTTCCTTCCTTCTGTGCAGACGAATGCAGCCTGAGCGCTCTGGTGTCCGAAGCGTTCGTGCGATTGTTCGTGGAGCTGGTGGGCCATTACCCGCTGCACATCAACGAGACGGGATACAACGGCGTCCGCGAGCTCAACAGAGAAACCTTCAGAAAGTCTCATCCGTCCAGAGGCGTGCGCCAGTTCCTCCAGCTGTTCATGGACACCCAGATGTTCGCCGGCTTCATCCATGACCGAGAGCTCCGCAAGGGGGGAGTCAAGGGTGAGAGACGAGCGTCACGTAAACGCGCCCATCGGCGTCATCACTCAGTTCGTTGAACATTCTAATGATCTGATTTGATTAAAAAAAAAATTTTTTTAAAGTAGAAGTAGTTTATGAAACCTGAAGTTGTTTTTATTTGAAAACAAACTAAAAAATGATGAAAGGCAGAAAATGATTAATGAGTTCATACTTACTTGGGTAGAGATGACAGATGCAGAATTTTACATGAAGCACTTTTACCAGGAACGATTATCTTTCTTAGGAACAGCACATATACTGTAGAGGGGGTAACAGCTAACCACGCTCGCTCTTTTAAGGAAAAGAAAAACACCTTCATTTTGGGTTCTACATCATTCAATTTATTTATTTATTTTTTTACTTTTGTGGAATTGATGATCTATGATGGATGTAAGAATAGCATTTACTGTATCTGTTGTTCATAAGAGACACGTCATAGTCGCAGACATGATGTACGAGGGTGAGTCAATAAATTATCCGCACGCCAGTTATATTAACACTTTTTTGTCTGTTCAAAGCTCCTGTCTCCCCAGTCACTGCTGTACAGGCGTGAACGTGTTATATCAGTTCATTTGTAACTTTAGGGTGAACCTGATGCTAAAACATCTCGTGGAAGAACATCAACAGAAGCGTTTTGCAATTTTCTACTGATTTTTAACAACAACAAAAAAAAGCAAAGGCAGGTTAATATACAATTGACACCCACAGCAAAACATTTAAACACACACAAAAATCTGTTAATATAAAAGAGTGACCATGGAAAAAGCAAAGGGTCTTGGTTGTTCAAGTAGATCCCACACAGGGGCCTGTATCTGACAGAATGCTTCAAATTTGTTCCATAAGACATGTATACGTAGATCCAAAGAAAGATGATGAGCCACTTGTACCAAACACGTCTTCAGAGTTGGTAGACGAGATGCAGATACATTTCTTTGCCAGATAAGTAATAAACTTTAGTAAACAGTTTAAATCAGAAGGAAGATCTAGTAATGTTTTACAATTTACCAGGTAATATAATTGGAGACAAAGTTAATTCTTTTAGCCAGGATTTTCTGAACCAGATCATGCACATCATACCAAAAAGTTTTTTTTTGTTGTTGTTCCCGTTTCTGAATTACATTTAAAACACAGCTGAGGTGCATTCGGACACATTTTGTGGAGGCGTACAAGGGTGAGATATGTTCTGTATATGAATTTTTTTAGGTTTTGGTCATGCACGGAAATTGGAAGTTGATTTATGAAAAACCTCCTCACATATATAGAGCCATTTATCATCAGTGTGCAGAAAAATTTTGACCGATAGTGTAAGAATGGTGGACGTTTCTTAAGGAGAATCTGGTGACGAGACACGGATTCATCACTACGAGTC
This sequence comes from Clarias fuscus, assembly GCA_030347435.1. NCBI lineage: Eukaryota > Metazoa > Chordata > Actinopteri > Siluriformes > Clariidae > Clarias > Clarias fuscus. The sequence continues at coordinate 30,781,849 of CM059213.1, forward strand.
AGAGAGTAAACGACAGAGTATGGAAAAGCAACATCATCAAAAAGTTAAAAAGTCGACCATCAGCTGGGAAATTGATGGGAAGTTTTCTGGGATACTCAAGGACCAGTATTGGATCGTTTTTAGGAAAAATATCAACAGTGCTCGTTACATCATCATTGTGATTCTACATGATGATGATGCATGTCCACACACTTCGTTTTGAGATGTTAAAGCATCTTCTCTATAGTCCAGATCTCCTCCATCAGACTTTCACCTGCCCGGTCGCTTGAAAGCAGCGAAGATTCACTTCTGATGAAGAAGTGAAGACGGCAGTGCATCCGTGGCTCGCAGCTCAGCCTAAAACATTTTTAATGAGGGAATATGAATGAAAGCTTATACAAAGTGTATTGAAAAACAAATTGATTCTGTCCAAAATTTTTTTTTTTTCCAAAAGTGAGAAAAATTTGAAAAATCAGAGTGCGGATCATTTTGACTCGCTCTCGTACTCGCGAACAATAGCAGTTAGGAATAATGTCTTCTGTCACAACTGTCTTTCAGTGCGTGGTGTTGTGTTTGTCTAGTAGATTTATGGCCATGATGAGACTCCATGTTCAGCCGTAATGGTTTTGCAATTATATTACAGAGTTACTGGCGGGTAGTAGAAGTATTTTGGCCCGTCGTTAATTATGACCAGATGTCGCTATTCTTTGGAGTTCATGCTGATGAACAGTGTTCAGTGGCCGTTTGCTACTGACAGGAGAAAAAGGAAATTTTCCATAAAAAACACAGACATTTAACTGCAAGATAAATTCCACAGACCTTTCCATACACATTTACATTATACGGACAATACCCAAGCATTTCAAATCTGTGAAATCTTAATATTTCGTTCCCCTTTTGCAGTTATGTTAAGCTCTGCTTTTCTGGAAAGGTTTTCCACTAGGCTTTGGAGCGTGGCTCGACGGTTTGTGCTCATTCAGCCCCAAGTGAGATCACATGGTCATATCAGGCCACTCTGCCTGGGATTGAGGTGAAGGAGGCACGAGTTCTTCCACTACAAATCTGGCAGGGTGTGAGGGTTAGGTGTTCACATACTTTTGGCCATACGGTGAATATAACAAACTTGGTTCAACAATTATTGAAACCAATGAGATTTTTGTTCCTGAACCTTCCACAAGAAGATTATCCGTTGCATCTGTTTAGTGGCCATCTGTATCTGAGTCGTCAGTCGTAGGGCTGCTATCCAGTGTGCGTCTGCACATTAGTCCCGACTCCTACCAGTTCAGGAAGCAAATGACAGCCTTAAAAAAAATTAATGGATTTCTTTGTTATGGGTTTTATTGTAAAATGTTTTTGTATGCTGTCCAATGTGGTTCTTGGGGTTAAAAAAAATCAGCATCGGTATCTGCATACTTTTTTTAATTATTTTTATTTATTGTATTTTTTTTTTTTAATAAAGGAGAAAAAAATATGGGCAATCAGTGCCTCTCTACTTGTAAATAATTTCTTCCCTCCTATTCCTCTGTGCTCTCCTTGACTTTTTGGTTGTGCAATTTTTCTATAACACGATTTCTATATAGCACTTGAAATTAGATTATAGACTGACTTGTTTTTTAGTAAACACATTCAGTTAATGTGACCAGTTAAACCAGACTTTTAAATGGTTAAGGCTGTGTGTTACTGGGTTACTGATGGGAAGTTCTGGGGGTTCGTGCCCAAACATTGCCATGTTGCCACTGTTTAACCCTATCTGCTGTAGTTGGCACTGTATCCTGGCTGACCCGGCGCTCTGATACGAACTGCCTAACTGGGAAATGCGAAAAAATTATTTCACTGTGCTGTACGGTACATGTGACAAATAATTTAATCCTAATCTTATTAAATGAATTGACTTTAATTTTTTATGAAATAACTTTTTTTTTTTTTTTAACTACTACATAGGGGTATGTGAAGCACAGCAAAGTGATCTGAGATTTATTAAATAAAAAAATTGTTAAAGTAGTTTTTTTTTTTTTTAAATCACTATTATAAGTTATTTCATTACTTTGAGAGTCAGGGTGTCATTGGACCTTTACCTTCACATGTTTTGCCAATTATGAACAGCCCAGGTACAGGATTGACCGAATGATCTCGTTTGTCTCCATTGCAGGCCTGTTTGAAGTGCGAGCAGCGGAATATCTCGCCTCCTGTCCTGAGCCTGAACCCAGCGGAGTCAACAAATTTCTCAAGGGACTCGGTACGCCTCTTGCTTCACCTCTACCAAAAAAGGGAATCATTTGTATTGTTTCCTCGCTGTGACGGTCTGTTGTGCTTTCAGGGAACAAAATGAAGTTCTTGCAGAAAAAGTGAGGGATTGCCTAAGCAGAGGGGGGAAGAGCAGTGGTGTGTGTGCGTGTGTGGCGTGCCAAGCAAGATGGATCGCTCAAAGGGAGAGCTGTGAGTCACCGCAGAAGTCGTTTGCCTCTGAGAAAAACTGGACCGGCTGGGTGGAGACGAGATCGAGCCTGGACTGGACTTGTTTCGCCCTGGTTTAAGAGCGCCTGTGCAATGTGTAAAGATTAAAAAGTTAAAATGTAGTATTCTAAAAAAAATTATTATTGTTGTAAAGAACAGACGGACTGAATTTAAAGCTGGGAGAAAAGTGATGTGGTTAAAGTTGAGACTTCAGACTTTATTACAGGACGATGCAGCATAATGAAGTAGTTCTTTTTTTTTTTTTTTTTTTTTAATACTAATCTTTATCTTTTGATCTGTTCTGTAACTGTTGGAAAATAAAACTGTTCATTTTGTACTAAATGACCGGTCGGGAAAGTATTTCCTTTTGAACTTTAATTAAATGCTTTCCAACCTGAAAAGTGGTATTTCAAAGAAATACAATTGATACGAAGAGGTGTTTTTCATCTCTTTCAAAATGTATTTATAAATGTTAATAATACCTCTGAGACACACTGAGCATACTTCCATTCATAATTGTCTATATGTTTTTTTTTTACCTTTTCATATTCTTTTTTTTAATCCAAGTGTTTGTAAATAAATTGTACAAAACCTTTTTTTTTTTTAAGATGCTTTCACATGTTATATAGGTTTACATATATTAATTGCTCTGCGTAACAACCATAAAGTGTTCTGCTATATGTTTAAATAAAATGCCTTTACAGAAAACGGTGTACATTAGGTTTGCCTGTGGATCCACCCACGTGCAGATTCTGACGCCTGTGTGCTATCATTACCTTCAAATGGAGTGCCTGGTCAACTCGCTGCCGCTCTTTATGCTTCTCCAATGCTTCAGCAGTCCTTACTTCTGCCTATCATATGTGATGTCACTGTGTGTGAGACGCTCGTATGAACACCAGCGACTGGCCACCAAACAGAATTTCTCTTTTACGTACACTGATGATGCATAAGGTTATGACCACTCGCCTAATATTGAGTAGGCCTCACCCTTTTCCACCAAAAAAAAAATAAAAATTTAATGACCTTGTTGCCAATTCACCAGTTTTCCTTCCTTTGATCACTTTTTGGTATGTCCTGACTGGGAACATTCCACAAGAGCTGCAGTTTTGGAGTTGCTATGACCCAGATGTCTAGACATCACAATTTGGACCATGTCACAGTAGCTACATTTTCAATCTCTTGTTACAATGGGGGTAGAAGTGGGTGGGATATATTGGACAGCATTTTTTCCTGACGTTGATGTGTTGGAAGCAGAAAAAAATGGGCAAGCATAAGGATTTTAGTGACTTTCACAACGGTCAAATTATGTTGGCTAGAGGATTGGGAGAGGACAACTTCAAAACTGCAGATCTTGTGGGATGTTCCTGGTTTTCTGTGGTCAGGCCATATTAATCGAAGGAAAGAAAACAGGATCGACAGGATCATGGATGGCCAAGGCCTACTGATGCACATGTGGAGTGAAGGCTGGCTTGTGTGGTCCAATCCAGAAGAAGCATCGTTGTAGATGAAATTGATGAAAAGGTACAGGCTGGTTCTCAGAGCAAGGTGTCAGATATATGTATATATATATATATATATATATATATATATATATATATATATGTATATGTATATATGTGTATATATATGTATATGTATATATGTGTATATATATGTATATGTATATATGTGTATATATATGTATATATGTATATATATATATATGTATATATATGTATATATGTATATATATGTATGTACAGTATATATGGTTCAGGGCTAACGTGCTCTATTCTCCAATACACCAGGTGGCGCACGTTAACATGTTAAAACTTACGAACGAGCAAATTTCCCACTTCGTTTCCGATAAGCCCCGCCTTTAGCATTTGATTGGATATCATTTCGCTTTGTTCTAAAGGAAAGCCATACGATTTGTAACTTTTTTTTCTGAGGATGATTTGCCAACCAATGAGAGTTTAGAATACCGGTTGTTACGGAATATGGGTAGGAACGAAAAAACCTAACGTGATCGCGTGTTGTTGTAACGCTGGGTCAATATGGCGGGAGCTTCGTCTGTAGCCGGTGAGGTGTTTGTGGACGCTTTGCCGTATTTTGACCAGGGTTATGACGCTCCCGGAGTCAGAGAAGCAGTAAGTACATAATAAACTACTGATAAGAGTGAACAACGAGTGAAAAACCCAAGCAAATTTTTACTCATGTAGTTAAGTAGCAAGGCTGTATAGCTTAGCACGCTCATGCTAGCTAGTTAGAGTTACCCTACATTCATTTAACGTTAGCTGGTTAGTTTAGCTTAGCACGCTCATGCTAGCTAGTTAGAGTTACCTTACATTCATTTAACGTTAGCTGGTTAGTTTAGCTTAGCACGTCTAAACTGATTTTATAATAACAATAAAAGTAAAAGAACAGTAAATCAGTAATCTGTTGGTTATTCTATACCAGTAGTCCTCAGTTGTTTAGCTCTGGACCCATTTAAATAAAATAAATTAACTGTAAATAAACTGTAAAAAATCCGTTTAGTATTAATTTAATTGCATGAAGATTATTTATTTCACTCGATACTGCATTGTGTCCTAATATCAGTACCTAGATAAAATTACTCAGTATTTATTAGGGCTGTAGCTATCGAATATTTTAGTAATCGAGTATTCTACCGAATTGTTTTTATGAATTAATCGAGTAATTGGATAAAATATATTTTTGCTTAATTAAACAGCAATGTAAAATATATAAGAGAAACAAAGATTAATTGGTTTTCTTTTTAGAAAAATCTTTTATTTATTAAATGCATACAGCATTTTATCAAAAAGAAACATTGTCATTATTCAAAATAAAAGGAATAGCTTAAAGTTGACTGAGATGAATTAAGTGCATTACAGCCATACATTCTTATTTTAAAGCATTTTCTCAGATGCAAAAACTAAAAATAAAAATAAAAAAAAGGTATTTCAAATGACTAAGTATAAAAAAAATTTTTTTTTTAAACTAAGGCACACTTTAAAATAAATTTTAATGTCTTTATCGCTCCATTCCATTTTGCAGCCCGCAACAGAACGCTCCCTCACAACAATACACAGCTAGCTGTTCACGTCTCCTTCCGCTTTGTTGTTGGTTAAGCGCTTCTTCTTCGTCGGTGTTTACTGGCGGCTTGCATCCGGAAGCGCGCTGTCACACCAAACAAATAATTGCACAAAAACATAACGCAAGCTTTTAACATTAATTAAAAGAAGCTTCGAGGCAGAAGATTATGCCTCGATCATTTTTTTGTAATCGAATTTCTCGAGTTACTTGAGAAATCGTTTCAGCTCTAGTATTTATCTTTTAATCAATATCACACGAGAGGGACTGCTGTTATAACGGATGTGAGGACGGCTGTGATGCCTTTGCCTGACTAAATCTGCATAATGTTTTTTAGTAAAAAATAATTTATCCTTAATTTACATTTAAGAAATATCACAGGAGAGGGAGCGCTGTCATGCTAGATAGCTGTGATGCCTTTTTAGATACGAGTGTCCCAGCCAGAATTGGATGAGTGTGTGAATAAGTGACAGAATGAATGCGTGAGGTAGTGACTGGGTGAGCGTGTGAGTGACCCGATGAGGCAGGAGTGAGGTAGTGAAACGGTGAGTGAGGTAGTGCCTGAGGGAATGAATGGGTGAGGGAATGAGGGAGGAAAGGAGTAAGTGCATGAATTAATGAGTAAATGCGTGAGGGAATGAGGTAGTGAGTGAGTAAATGAATGAGTAAAAATCCCCGGTCTGTGCTCTACATGCCCTTGGGTATCGCCAGAACACTGTTTTACATTCTCAGTTACTTTTCTTTACTTTTATGATCTTCAACATCTTCACATGGTCTGCTTTTCAGGCTGCTGCGTTGGTGGAGGAGGAAACCCGGAGATACAGGCCGACAAAAAATTATCTGAGTTACCTCCCGACGCCGGATTTCTCAGCTTTTGAAGTGAGATCTAATGAAGCTTTATCTCCTTGATTGTAGATAGATCGATCGATTGATTGATTGAGAGAGGTGTTAGAGAGCCGTATGCTGATACATTAACAGATAATTTTGTGTTTCCCACACAGACTGAGATCATGAAGAACGAGTTTGAGAGACTCGCTGCACGTCAGCCATTGGAGCTTCTAAGCATGAAGAGGTAGATCTGTGTGATGTTTTATCCGAGTGACCACATGCCACACCAAAGATTCACTGCTGTCGGTTTAAGCTGGCGTTTTGCAATTAGCACCTTGAGCTGTGCGCGAAAATAAAATAAAAACAATCGTTGACAAAGGGTCAGAATGCTTCTTTAGCATGGATACAAAGCTTGTCCTTTGCATGCCAAAATGTCACCAGTGTGTGGTGCGGTATTAACATGGGCACTCAACACTCCTTGCTTTGACTACAGAAGGGCTTGTGTGCTCGTAAGTAGGCTTAAGGAAACATACAGTGGATCTACGGTTCATAAAAAGCTGTAGCGCTGCCATGATTTTATTTTTTTTTTTCATGTGGGTCACCCTGATGCATTATGGGACGTTGCAGTCTTGTTGCAAGAATACCCATGATTCATCACTCCATAGCGATCTTGTTTCAAAAATTGTGAAGAAGAACGAAATTGTGAAGAAGAACAATCTGGTGCTTTACTTCTTTACCTCTGAGCTGCCCTCTAGTGGTCAGTGTGTTGGATAAAGATGAATACGATGAGTAAATAAACTGCATAGCTGGCGTTTATTCAAAGACATAACTGGAATAAATGCTCTTAATAAAATCTGAGTTGCCCTAAGACGAGCGCCAGAACCTAGGACAACCGTGGATCTGCCCGAACAAGCCTTCTTAATGTGCGCTTTTACACTAATAGGGCATCTGTTTTTACACATAATGAGCTGGGAGTAGTTTAAACACAAGAGCCAAATCAGATTTTTTTTTTCCTCCAGTGTTCTATACTACTCCTATTTTTTTTAGACATCTTGAGTACTGTTAACTCTTTTGTCTTTGCTTCTTTTAAAGAATTTGAGTTAACGCTACCGTTCAGATTACAATCTCACAATCCCACTTTTTTTCAGGTATGAACTGCCTGCCCCATCATCAGGCCAGAAGAACGACATAACAGCATGGCAGGAGTGCGTGAATAACTCGATGGCCCAGCTCGAGCACCAGGCAGTGCGCATAGAGAACCTGGAACTCATGGCACAGTACGGCACCAACGCCTGGAAGGTGTCAAACGAGTACGTATCAGAACAGACTCAATGGTGTTTTCAGTGAAGCTTATCGTGCGTCCTGCTTATCATACCGAATTTGTTTGTTTGTGTAAAACAGCAATTTGGCGTTCATGATCGAGAACGCACAGAAGGAGCTGCAGAAGGTTCGGTACGTAACTTTTGAACTTTTGATGGGATTATAAAAAAGGAAAACAAATGTTTCTCACCACATTGGACAAAGATTTCTTTTTTTTTTTTTTTTTAACAAAGTTGACAATAACCCATAAGGTTTTTTTTTTTGCATATAAAGAAGGAAAGACTATACTTGTATTAGTTTAATTCTGTTTATTTTATTATTTGGAGACTGATTGTGTCTGATGTTACACCTTATCTCTGTGTGTGTGTGTGTGTGTGTGGGGGGGGGGGATCTGAGATCTGCGAAAGTGTTGTAATGTAAATCCTTCATTTATTTGAAGGCAGCGTATGCTCCATATTCCACTCTCTTATTTCTTTATGTAGATTATAACGAAACTCAATACAAGAACTGGTAACTATGTGCAAAAATGTTCCATTCCGTAACTAGCGGCTCTCACACAAGCCGAAATGCTTTATCTAAAATAACACTTGTACTATACTCGCGCGTTATAATTTGCTGCGTCAGTGAATAATAAATTGAATTTTTGTTCTGAACGTTTTTAATTAAACACACACATCAGTCACTTTGTATTTAGCGAGCCAATCATGGCTACTCATTAGTAAGCAGTAAGGAAGGCATTTTGATCAGTCTTATCATCCAGAATGCGTGCAGCTGTGCTGAATAGTTGCTCACTTGTGTCAGAAAGCGTGGAGCAGTAAGGTAAACCTGGGCTGCCTCAGTCAGAGCTGGCAACTGCTCTTTATTCCTCTCTTCATTATTATATCTTGTGATTATGGTTTTAGTCTTTTTACTATTTGGGTGCAGGTCGATTTTAGCGGCTGCCTTTGCATATAACTTTTCATACTCAAATTATTCTCGCTGCGTTGTGCCATGGCGAGTGCAAGTGGCGAATAAGGTTAGTTGTATTAAAGATTTTGGCAGATGTTCCCCTACATGGTTTTGCTTCAGGGGAAGAGAAAAAAAACTTTGCATATTGCAAATTTGAAATCTTTTTAAAATTCTTTTAAATATTTCCAGTACTGGCGTCTGCATTTTGATCGGCCAGTTGAGAGACGTGGTGATTATCGGCTGATTTCGATCGGCAGCTGATCAATCGGAGCACCACTAATAATTTACACTATATATGATTTCCGGAGAGAATTGTATTGGTTTCAATTCATTTTTTAAAAAAGCGGCATTGTCTCCCTATGGTTTCTATTATTATTTTTTATTTTTGTAGAACTCAGTGCATAAAGCATCTGTGTAACCTTTGGTAATTTTTACTTTTGCATCCACGGCAGAAATTGACCAGTTATTTGATTGTAGTTTTGAAATCCAGTAAGGTGGGAAAAACAGGTTTTTGTTTAGTTTTTTTTTTTTTTTTTATCAAGAACTGCAGATAGAAACCTTAAAAGCGACCTGTGCTACTTCAGCAACTTTAAATTGTATATGAAGTAAGATGGAAAAGGGATCTGTTTTTTCTGAAACCTGTGGTTGTCGCTGATAGGGGCGTATATAGGAAGCCAGTAACATGATATAACCTCTCAGTGCAACCGCACATATGACTCGCTGAATGAGTCGCTCAATCAAGCATGTCAACTGACTCACTGAGAGTGAATCATTTATATATCCGCCTTACCAAATGACTCAGAGTGAATCAGTTGACTGAGTGACTCAGAAGGTGTGTACCCTGCGAAATATACTTCACAGGGTGGTCAGCCATGCTAAGTGTGATTCCAAACTGTAGGAAGCAAAAATGTGAATGAAAAAATTCCTATCAGTCATTGTGTCTCGCTGGAGTGTGGAAAAAAATGGCGCTTGAAAAAAGGATTTATACATTTATTATCCTTATTATCGAGGATGACCTCATATTAAAAGGACACAAAAAATTACATTTTAATTTGAATAGGACATTCCTTAGTATTATATAGTCTGGTAATCTGTAAAAAAAAAAAATAATAACTCGACTCGCAGAGAGCCTCAGACTGTTTGTTAGGGCCCAAGCACTATAGGGTGTGCAGGACCCTCTTGTTTTCCTAAGGATTTTTTTTTTTTTACCACGCTTTTGGACATTTCGGGGGTCTTAACATGCTTGAAAACTCATGAAAATTGAGGTCGGAATCTGCTGCAATTAGGATGCCTGAGAGTCTCGTGGGCCAGGGCTCTCAGGGCCCCCCAATCGAGATTTTGCAGTATAGCTCATACACACTTTCACATAGGCACACGGAACTCAGTACACATTTGGAGCTCATTGAGATGAACAACTTTCGGGCTGCATGTCCTGGGCTCAACTCAACAGAAGTCCGGTTATTTTGGGTCGTTTGCAAAAACGCTCCCGATGGATTTTTATATACTCCTCCTAGGGAATTTATACAATCGTCACCAAATCAGGTCGATGTGATCTAAAGACATTGAGGACGCAAAATTGCAGAGGGATTTTTGATATCTCAAACGGGTCAGCCATGATAATGTCTTAAATTTACACCGAAAAATGATTCATAACTGTGTGGCCTCATATTCAGTGACATCATGTTCGGTGACATCATAGTGTGATTCTTATTTTCCAGCATCTGCAGCCTACTGAACACACACATACATAACACACACACACACACACACACACACACACACACACCTCCCTCACGATGCACACACATGCACAAACACACTTGTATCACAATGTTAACACTCACACTCACAGACGCACACACACGTATACACACACACTCAAAATCATGTACATCACACATCACAAATTTTAACACTCTCATTTCTGTCTCACACGCCCAAACGCAGAAACCCACACACTAACGGACTCAAATCTCAAAATAACACACAGGTGCCCCCAAAGTGGCGGGGGCACAGGGTGCTTGTGCCCGTCATCATTGCTTGCAACTATATTTTACTTTGTTTTCTTGCTGGTTTTAAAGATTTTTGTTTTTAATGTTATGGCTGGTCAGTGTAAATAGTTATAGGTATAATAAATGTTATTTGATTAATTTACAAGGTGTACAGTGTTATTCTAAAGAGATTACACAGATTTAATATGCTATGTTTTTTTTTTTTTGTTTGTTTTTTTTGTAAAGAGAGAGAAATTAGATTCAACTCTGTCACTGCACATGTAGGTACAATGCTGACTGTTCTAACCAGAAATGCATTTTCGCAATGCACAATAATTTTCATATATAAACAGTATACAGCGAGGGAGGTAAATGCAATCCAAATGCTTATAGGTGGTACAATAAGGTATGTATTGTATACCATGGTATAGAATTTGCATATGTCAACAGTATACAGAGAAGACGGTAGATGGATTATTTACCATTTTCTGGCACAATTTAAATGTCATGTCATTCTTGATTATAATGAAAGGTGAAGAAAAATTCAAGGTCTTGTGCAAGCTCCTCACTTCAATGACACAATGGCTGATGGGTAATTTTGCTTACCCACTTTTGCTGAAGTGATGAACCATTATTCTGCTGTTCGCGGTTCCTCTGAACTGAACACTTTTGCCCCCTGTAGGAATCTTACTCTAGATGCTCAGCGCTCACCCTGTTGACTCAGTTTGCATGCTTACATGCTGAACTCACCAAATGACTCAGAATGGAGCGGTATACACACAACTCACACCGATGAGCAGTCCGCCAACGCAACACAAAATCGATGGTCATTTGCAAAGCAGAGAATTTCCACAAAGCTTTATGGTGAATTGGTGCGCTGTGTACTGAATCTGTTCCTGATTTAGACAGCCCTGTTAGTGACTACAGGCTTCAGAGAAATAGACTTTCTCTTTTAGTTGTTTCAGTTTCTATTTTTCCATTTTATTCATCAAGAAAGTGTTTTAAATCTTTTTTTTCTTTTTTTTTAAATAAATAAATCGTCTAATTTTTATTTACTTTTCTTCTTTCTCCTGTCTGGATAATGAAACCGCAAATAGACTTGTTTTATTTTGTTCATGCAAACTGAATGGTCGAAAGTTGCATGGATTTTATAAGTGGTCAGAAACTTGTAAATAACTCATGAAAGAATAAGGTTACGTTAAAACCAAGCACACCATTGTTTTTCTTGTGAAATTCCCAATAAGTTTGATGTGTCACATGACCCTCTTCCTATTGAAAAAACAAAAGTTGGATCCAAGATGGCCGACTTCCAAATGGCCACCATGGTCACCACCCATCTTGAAACGTTTGCCCCCTCACATATACTAATGTGCCACAAACAGGACGTTAATATCACCAACCATTCCCATTTTATTAAGGTGTATCCATATAAATGGCCCACCCTGTATAAGCATTTTATAGCAAAAGGTGCCTCTGGAAAACGATTATTTATTTATTTATGTTTACAATAAAATGTGTTTCATCTGGTTTCTGCAGAGTTGCTTCCTTACACATTATAACATGTACACTTTATTTCCTGTGGATAATTTAAGCTCAGTTTCTTAACACAGTTTTCCATTTTGTAACAGGAAGAATATTCAGGACTTAAACTGGCAGAGGAAAAACGATCAGCTCACCGCAGGCGCCAAGCTGCGAGAACTGGAGTCCAAGTCTGTATAACGAACATAAAACTTTTCTAATAGTAATCTATATTTAAGCCCTGTTTTGATTTGCAGAGTATGATTTTGTGTTGTTTATTAAATCTTGACAGCTGGGTGTCCCTCGTGAGTAAGAACTATGAGATCGAGCGAGCCATCGTGCAGCTGGAGAACGAAGTCGGCCAGATGAGGCAGCAGCAGGGAGACGAGAACAAGGAGAACATCCGACAGGACTTCTAGCAAGTGTCGTTCCTGTCCAGCACAATATGGAACAACAGATGGATGCGCCGTCACGAAAAAAAAAACCCAATGCAAGTCAGGAGAAAAGACATTTTCAGACCGAGGCATGTGGAGATGTTTCCATACTATGAAGTGATCAGATGAAATGGTATTGAAGACAGAGGAGCCCTACAGTACTACAGTTCAGCAAGACAACTTTGATTTGTATGTTTATGGGATGATTTTTTTTTTTTTAGTCTTGTATGTTTTTGTGTGAGAGAATGTTAACTAACTGTATTTTTATAAAATGAAATAAATGAACATTTGAAACAAAAAACTAAGTTAACCATGTGACCCTGTCAATCACTCAGGACTGATGTGTGAGGATTTTAAAAAATGCTTATTAATATCAAGTATTTTATTTATTTATTCGTACAACACAATGTGGAAAGCATGATGAAGGGCAGCGTTTCCAGTGGGCCGAATAAAGCACTAATGCCCTAATATATGCTTCCTTCAAATGGTCCCAATGGCTCCCCTTTAAATAGAGGGGAAGAAACATGTAGAAATTCCCTGACAAAAAAAAACACACACACACATGAAATATCCTGATTGCTGCTTTGTAATTAGGGAAAGAGTGTGAAGAAGTGGCTGTCCATCATATAAAACAAAGCATGACGAAATGTCCCCGAAGGCTGCCCTTCGAATATTTTTTTTAATGGCAGCTTTATAGTTAGCAAAACTGTGTGAAGAAATGCCCTTTTGGTTGCCTTTTGAATGGTTATGAGGCGTGATGAAATGCTTCGGTGGCTGCTCTTCAAATGGGGGGGGGGGGGGGGGACATGAAATGCCCTAGTGGCAGTTTTGTCACTTGGAACAAAGGGTGAAGAAATGCCCTTTCGGCTGCCTTTTAAATGGTTTAGGAGCATGACGAAATGCCCCAATGGCTGCCCTTTAACCGGAAAAAGAAGCATGTTCAAATGCCATGATGGCATGCATTTCCAATGAAAAAGAAAATAAATGCCCTAATGGCTGCTTTGTAATTCGAAATAATTAAATGAAATGTAATAAAAAAAATAAAAGTGTGAATAAATTCTGTTTTGCTGCTCTTTAAATAGCAAATCAGTGGGATTAAATGCCCCAGTGGCTGTCTGTCAAATGAAGTGGGTGGGGGAAAAAATGAAAGTCCCTAATGACAGCTTTGTAATTAGGAACAAACGGTGAAGAAATGCCCATTTGTCTGCCTTTAAAATGGCAAAGAAGCGTAATGAAATGCCCCAATGGCTGCCCAATAAATAGAAATAAGGCATGTTGAAATACCGCAATGGCTGCACTTCAATTTTTATTTCTTTTACAAATGTAATTATAAACTTCATTTTGTTTTTAAAATCTCAGTCGCCTTTTTGGCTTTAGCTTGTTCAAATAGTCAATACTGAATACCGGATGTCCAAACATGCGTTCCTGTCTCAAAGTCAGTTAGCTAGCTTTATTTGCGGGAACAATTAAAAAGCTTGAGATCTCTTTTTGGTTAGGTTTTATAATCGTTAGGGACTATGGTAAGCCTTAGAAAGGTTGGAACATTTTCTTATAATAAGCAAAAATGTATATAAAGTATAAAATTTACTTAAATATACTTATACTTACACTAAAAATATACAGGTAATTGCTTTTCCATGCACAATTCAAAATTTTGTTTAAACCACCAATTTCTGGAGGAGAATCTGGAAATCAATGGAGGATCCATCTGCTATCAAGTTGTAACTTCTTGGTTGAGGCAACCCACTTGTTAAGCTAAAATGTCACGTCATCAATTTTCAAAAGCCTCTGTACCACAAAGCAGACACCATTTAGTAAGACGTTCCGCTTATTGCTAGTGACAGAAAAAAAAAATCAAATATATCAGAGTGCCTATTTAACAGACATCGCTCATGTCCACCAAAAACAATATTTCAAAGATGTTTTTGTTTCCCAATATAACGGATGGGGCAGAGTGGTTGAGGCTCCGGGTTGCTGATCAGAGAGAGGGCCGAGGGTTCGAGTCCTCCCACCACCATCACCCTTGGCCAATGCATTTCTTTTTGGGTCCGTCCATGTGCCGTCTGTCATATCAGACATTTGTTACCCCCCCAACCTGGAGACGTAGCCATTATTTCGCTCTCGGTAACTTAAGAAACCTTCAACTGCCAACACTTTAATTTGTCAACTCGTCATATTTGGTCCAAATCTTTCTCCATTTTCAGCACAGCAGATTTTGCTCTGAAATCTCCAACATGGTGTAAAATTCTTAATCTACCACCACTTGATGGAGTTTCTGTGCAAGGATGCTTTCTCAAAAAAAAAAACTTATGTAAACTAAATATTATATACAGTATTTACAGTATATTTGTACAGTTCTGCAGGAAATTAACTAGTTTTACTGAGCATCCTGCAGGACGGACCAGAGGTCTTTTGAGGACTTTGTTGCACCTGCTTATTTTTGCACGTAAAACCCAGCAGCTTCCGTTTTCTTTTTTCGTCTAAAAAGTGGTCTCATATATTAAATTTTACATTTGTAATAAAATCTCTTAGATGTAATTTGGTAATGGAGTAGTGATGTTTAAAAAATATATATCAGACATGTTTTTGTACTGAAATAATATTTTTGTGACAGTCATAAAAAAAAAATATATATATATATATATATATATATATATATATATATATATAAAACAGTAGGACGGTTTCTACTAATAAACACTGAGTGAATAATACGAGGCGGGATATATATTATATATATTGTACATTGTACACTGCAATACATTTGCACTGTCCTGTATCTCTCTGAAGATATCAACAGCCAGATGGTCCAGCAGTCTCTTTTGGAAGGTGAAGAGGTGCTTCCTTCTAGACAAATGATGCGAGCTAACCACATCTTTGAATTGCTGATTATGCCGAGTCACGAGGCGGGATTGCGCAATTGAAGTAAAGCACTTTTAACACTGTCCTGCATAAGCCTAAGAACAACCAGCGCTGCTATAATCGATAGGAAAGTGTGTATACTAGAGATGGAGTAAAAAAATCTATTTAGTTATGAATCGTCATTCTTTTCTATGGTGATTCACGTATTGACTCCAAAAATGATTTTAAAAAATCTTTTACATTTATAATAGAATTCAATTGAGCACAAGTGGTGCAAAAGAAACACATTTCTATGGCGTTACGTTGCCTTGAATCGTACTCACCGTACTCATTAAAGGCCTCCCAGCTGCCTTTCTCTCCAAACTCTGTGAGCCAATTAGTCCAAACCTGCACGCTCACTTTTAAGTTGAGTTTTAAGTCTTTGGAGGCGTTTGACGAGGTAATACGTGGTAATTCCTTTATAATCCTACAGGTGGCGCACTCCATGTAGTAGGAGTGAGTTATTTGCTGAGGACAGAGAAGCGTTGCTGCCCAGTTAAATGCTTGTACGGTATATGCGGACTGGATTGTCCGCTGTGGCGACCCCTTTTGCGGAGATTAGGGCCCAAGCACTATAACATCAGCACAATGACAACATGACCATGACGTCATCGCCATCGCTCTGAGAATGCTGATCTTTTAATAGTTACCGATGTCATAATGTGTGGAGGCCGTCTTGTTCTTCCAAAGAATATTATTAGGGCCCAAGCATGATGACGTCTGCGCAATGACATGCCCATGATGTCGTCACCATCGCTCTAAGATAATGCTGTTTTAATAGTGCTGATGGGCATAATGTGTGAAGGCTCTCTAAGGATTATTATTAAGGCCCAAGCACTATGATGTCATCGCCATCGCTCTGATTATGCTGTTTTTGTTTCGCTTTTTCAATCATCTGGGCCCTTTTGGGGGCTTAACATGCTCAAAAACTCAGCACACAGGTTGGAACCTGCTGCCATTAGGAGGCGTACATGTATACACAAACACTCCGGTGCATATGCCAAACTCGTTCTACTTCTAGATCTCATAGAGCTGAACAATGTGTCCATTGTGTGCATTTTGCAAACGACCCGAAATATCATGCATGTTGTCATGGGCTCAACTCAACGATGTCAATGGCAGATAATATGGACACAATGGACACATTACATACACTAGACTAAATGACACATCCTACACCCACACAATTCGATTTAATTCAATTGCAAAGTCAGCGTTACACAATCAAAAGAGATTACGGACGTTTGTATGAAATGTGGACACATATCCGACACACACAAACGATGACCGACCCAAGCACCTGTGCCATCATGATCGCCACCAATGATCTCAATACATTGAGGGAATGCGAAATTAGACAGCCGCCCAAGCGCACCAGCGAGACACACCCAGCCATGATGACGATGCCTTTAACTTACGCCGATGACATTCTGAGTGATCATATTGAGACCATATCGTATAGGGAGGTCACTGGTGATTCCCATCCCTAAAGTATACCAAACTTTCTATCCAGACAGCACCACTGTCTTGGACTTGAACTTCTGCCTACGGAGGGTTGGATGGATAACGTGCAGATTTTTCTCTTGTGCCACTCAGGAGCTCATATTTTTAAGGATATATGAATCGGATGGAATATTCCAAACCAGACTAATCTGGAATTGGGACTAGAAATCTCAATGCTTGAAAATGTTCCTCTTGTAATTGTAATGAATGTGTCTGCACTGGCGTCCCATCTGAGTTGAATTTGCAGCCCGTGCACCTGCTGTCCCCGGGACTAGCTCCAGGTTCCCTGTGATAAATCGATCGTTGAAGATAACGGACTAATTAAATGCATAAATAATCGCACCGAAGACTCTTGCACAATACAGTTATGCAGAATATTTAAGCGAAATTCCTGAGTAACACTAAAGTGTACTTCGGCTGATAGATGTAGAGGTAGTGAAAACCGCAGTGTAGGACACAACGTTTCCAGAGAAACAGGATGTTTCAGGGAGAAGTCCCGCATCAGCTGTGCAAGCAACATCCTGCAGATCTCCGGGTTTAATAGGTGAACGAATGAAAAACGCATTTTGACGCGCAGAAGGAAAGTAATTGAAAATAGATAAGAAGCCACTCGTTTCAGAGAGTAAACATTCGGAGACAAAAGAGGACACACACAGACACACACACACACACACACATGGTGGAGACGCAGCGAGAGTAAAAACTTGAGTAAATAAACGCCACGCCTGAAGTGCTTTGTGTCTTGCCACTTCTCCTGTCTGTTTCACGCTGACGATCATGACAGCGCCGTGTGACCTCCGAAATCAAGGCATCAAGGCTAATAGATCACATGCTGAAAGTTTAGAGTTTCGTGGTTCAGAAAAGATCTTCTTTGCCAAATCAGCGTTCTGGTGAAGAGTTTACTAACTCAGGGCCTTGTTGCTAGGAACGTTATTATCTTTCATAAATTGGCCCTAGTTGCAAGTGTGTGTGTGTGTGTGTGTGTGTGTGTGTGGTGCCTTGTGATGGCCATGAATACCACTAGATACCAATATAATGGCTGGATGTCTTCCCATTGTAACAGAGAAATCCAGGCCAGAAACTTCAATGAGTTGTAGTGAAAACAATGGCAAGTGCATCAAGTGCATGAAAACCAAACATTCTAACTTTTAGAGGTCCAGCTGTTAACATCTGACCTTATCGAGCAAGAGTCCTGGCAGTGTATTCAATAGTCTTTCCATAGCAATATGTAGATGAACTGGTGAATCCTTTGGAGTCTTCATAATTATTGTTATTTTCACATAGCATTTCATTCTTAATAATTAAGAGTCCACTGGCTAATTAACCCCAAAACACAAAACTTCCATTACATTACTGGGCGGCATGGTGGTGTAGTGGTTAGCACCTCCAGGGTCCTTGCACCTCCAGGGTCCGTGTTCGATTCCCCTCCCTGGAGTTGGCATGTTCTCCGGTTGCCTCCCACAGTCCAAACACATGCAGATTAGACTAATTGGCATTCCCAAATCGCCTGTAGTGTGTGAGTGAGTGTATGTGTGTACCCTATGATGAATTGGCACCCTGTCCAGGGTGTACCCCTTCTGGGATAGGCTCCAGGCCCCCCGTGACCCTGAATATAAAGCGGATAAGGCTGTGTAGACGATGAGTGAGTGAGTGAGTGAAAGAAACTTCCATTACTGTCTCATAAAAAAATGTTTTTGAGTTTGCAGGTTCTCTCCATGCTTGGTGGGTTTCCTCTGAGTACCAATGTAAGTGTGTGCTGCATTGGATTGGCACCCTGTCCAGGATGTAACCCCGCCTCATGCCCTACAGTAAGTCTCCTGGGATAGGCTCCAAGCAAGAAGGTTGGTTTCACTTTATAGCACTGCATACAGTTGTTGTATTCCTGACGCAACCCTCCTACTTCATCCGGGCTTGGGACCGGCACTGCATCCAGTGGCTGGGAATCGAACCCGGTCCTTCTGCATGGCTGGTGATAAACCTACCGCAGGACCACAGTATGAAGCGGTATAGGCGATGAGTCTAAGGCGGTGGACTACGCTACCCATCAGCCACTGCAGGTTGGGTTCATTGTCACATGTCACTTATATTTTTTCAAGCACTGTGCACTGTAGTTTCATGTCTCACTGCCTTGGTTTCATTTTCAGTATAGTGTAACGTTACAGGTTTTCGAGTATTGCTTGCCACTACCGCTTTTTCGAGTTTGTTTCATCTGCATAATGAATAACCTCTTTCGGCACTTGCATCCACCTGACAAGCAGCAGTATTTCAAAGATCTGTTTGAAAATGTAGACCATCATCGTGAGCTACAAATGAAGAAACCTCAAACACGTCACCTAATTCAGAATATATGACAAAATATTCTCAAACATGGAGTCAAATCATGACCGACTGAATTACTGTTAAGTTGTGTAATCTTGTTTATGTGGTGATTTCTACTGAATCTACTATCATCGTGAACACCATACTCCCTGCAACAACAACAACAAAAAAGCACACAGGAACGTCATTTTTGAACAGCTGCTTTTCATGTGCCAGCATGTGATGATTTGTGAAATGTCACATGATTATTCACTAATTTGTGTGATTCCTCTGTAAAGGTCATTCCTACATCGAGCCAAATTTATCACGGACTTGATTCTTATCAAGTATTCAAATTCAAGATGAACTAAAAATGACCGATAGATTGCTAATGATCGATGGGTGTTCAAGTCAAAAAGGGACTTTTGATTGCTCAGAATGACAGAACGGTTATGAACAAAAAAAATTCCCTCTGTATTTCTCTATATAATCCCCTGCAACACTTATACTCTTACCCCACTAGAAGTTTCACTAGAACTTGGATACCATTAAGGGGGATCACTAAATTCCTAACACATACTATATGTGCCTTGTGAAGGTCTTTATACCCCTTGAACTTTTCCGCATTTAGTCACATTACACTCACAAATGCAAATGGATGTGATGTGATAGTGGCGTAGTGGTGTAGCTAGCAGTGTCGCCTTGCACCTCCAGGGTCCGAGTTCGATTCCCGCCTCTGTGTGGATTGAGTTTGCATGTTCTCCCCCTGTCTTTGTTGGGTTTCCTCCCACAGTCCAAAGACACTAACTGGCGTTCCCCCAAATTGCCCGTAGTGTGTGAATGAGTGTGTGAGTATGTGTGTGTCCTATGATGGATTGGCACCCCGTCGAGGGTGTACTCCGCCTCGTGTCCTAAGTCTCCTGGGATAGGCTCCAGGCCGCCCGCGACCCTGAATACAGCATAAAGCGGTATAGCCGACGAGTGAGTGAGTGATGATGTGATAGAGCAACACCGTATATTATTTTCGTTTGTAGTATTTTAGCATTTCCTAATGTTTTTCAGCTGTTTTTTTTTTTTTTTTTTTTTTACAAAAAATTACCAAGAGAAATATCTTGTATGTGAAAAGCAACTTGGCAATATACTGAATCTTATTCTACATAATGAGCAGTAATCTAAAATAGCATTCAGGGAACAGTGAACTGCATTATTTATCGTATCTTGACACACTGGACACAATATTAAGTCAAAGAAAGACACTACTATGTAACTCATCCACATCCCAAAAAATATATGTAACACTACCAACACTAATAGTAATTTAGCAACAACAACAAAAAAAAAAGGCAAAGCCAGTAAAAGCAATAATTAAGAGATAAATAAGATGATTATTATAAAATAGTCTGATAAAAAAAAATTCATTCATCAACCCCTTAAACTATCCCGGTTGCCTTCACTGAAATTGTTTTTAATCCACCAGGAAATCAATATGAGCAAATCCTCCTTTTATAGTTTAAACAAATTTTGGTTTCCTTCACTTCCCCTAGCCACTTCTACATCTGTTTCATTCTTACATTAACGTGTTCCTTCCAGCTTGTTCAAAGAGGAAGAATCACAGCGTAAATCCGTTATTAAGACTTCCATGTTGTACAGGTTTATTTACTACCGCAGTAGTGGGAAGAACTGACAGAGTTTTAATCCATTTGCCTGAGCTTTGGTCACAGCACTGCATCGATTTTATTTAGACCTTTTAAAATGAAGTAGATACAATTTTTAGTAATATATAATAATAGTAATAATAATATAGTACCGGAACTTGTTTTCTTAGTGTAGGAAACGATAGTTACCTAGCTAACTCAAACGAAGCCTTTTCATTTCATTTAAACAAGGAAGTAAAACGTAAATGAGCAGAATTTCTGAGTCATAAATGCACAGCTGTCTTCATTTCTTCATCAGAACTGAATCAACCTCCTCGTACGGCTGCTTTCAGGAGACAAACAGGGATAAGACTAATGGTGCAAAATCCAAACTATAGAGGGGATGCTTTAACACTTACAATTTTTTTAATCAATAAGCGTCTCACTGTAACGAGCACCGTTGATTGTTGAACCTTTTTCCTGATAATCTTTCCATACTGACACAGAGAATCCCAGAAAAATGTAAGCAGGTTTTTTTTTTTTTTTTTTTTTTTTTTAAAGTTACCTGAATGGACAAAATGTACTTTTTTCACAAGCTATTTAACTTCAATTTATCTGTATGTGGATGTGCTGATATAGTGGCTAAAGCTGCATGTGTGAAATACGAGAGCAATGTCCACTACCAGCTTGCAACCATGTAAAAATATGAATGTGAGACTCTCGGTTCTGACAGCCCTGATTTATCTGACCTGATTCAGAAGTAAAGCCTGAACATGTGTACAACATGCAAAGGTCCAGACTAGGCTCCCTGCAGCACCTTCTTCACCAGCATGCCACCATTTTAGACTATAAAACATGGCCTGTTTTTATTATTATTATTATTATTATTAATAATAATAATAATAATATCATAAAACAGATGACAAAGCATGTATTGTTTTTCATGCTGTGTGTTCGTGTTTGAAGAGTTTTCATATTCTGCTTGGTGGGTTTCCTCCAGGTATGCCAGTTTCCTCCTACAGTCCAAAGACATGCCGATTAGGTTCCCAAATTGCCAGTAGTGTGCGAGTAAGTGTGTGCGTGTTTGTTTGTCTGTCCTGCAGTTGGCACCCTGTCCAGTGTGTATCACACCTCGGGATACAAGGTGGTATCGAAAAGTTTCGAGACTAGTTTTGTAACACGCCCACAGATTACACCACAAGGCTGCATGTACAGTCACAGGGAGCACCGACCTTCATACTGTATGTCAGTGTGCCGAAAGACATCGTCCTGTGTATATCAGGAGCTGTGCGACTGGTGCTATACTGACCAGATGCTTTACCATGTCTGCTATTTCATGTTTGTTTTTTTTATTATTTATTTACAGATTTCATAATCTGTAAATAAACCAAGTGGTGTCATATTTAAATGACAAGGTTTAAATGAATAATTTAAGCTTCATAACTGCAGATATGATCATTTTTAATTGCTAAACTACATAAAAACTTAATTATTCTGTAATTATGCTGAAATTAATTAATAAATTAATTAAATTCAATTTATCTATTTTATATTATATTATTGTTATTTTTCTTAAAACTACATTACAACTGGATTGTTTTAATATTAAATCTAATTTACTTCATTTAAAAAAGTGTGAATGTGTTTATTTATTGAAGTAAATCAATAAATATTCATAGAATGAGATACATAAATTAATATAATAAGTAAATAAAGTAATTAAACGTTTTTCAATAAATAAAGACGTTCACGCTTTTAAAAACTTTTTTTGTTTAAAGCTTGTTTATTTATTTATTTATTTATTTATTTTCGGTGAATCACCGCGACTTGTACGTCGGCGGCGCGCGATTGCAGCGTGATGACGTCAGCCGCAGCGAAGTTCAGATCGTGCAAGCGAGCTGGCGTGTGGCGGAGTGCGGGGGGGGGGACGTCACGTCAGGCGGTTCAAAGAGGAGCAAAGATGGCGGACAACAAAGGCCAAGGGGATACAGAGAGCTCGGCTAGCATGGAGGCAGAACCTCCGACGACGCTTAACGGAGACGACGCAGGCGAACACAGCGAGAAGGCGAACAGCGCGGACGCCGCCTCGAAGGACGGAGACGACGGACAGTGCCGGGAAACCGCTCCGGAGACGCCGACACCCAGCGCCGAGAGCTGCGAGCCTGCCGCCGCCGCCAGCGCCGCCACTGCCGCCACCGATGGAGGAGGAGGAGGAGGAGGAGAGGTAGAAGGAGAAGGTGGTGGCGGTGGAGGAGATGCAGAAGGAGAAGGAGGAGGTGGCGGTGAAACGAGCGCCAGCAGCAGTAATGTTAACCCTAGCCCGGACGCGGACGCGAACTCGAACACGGAGAGCACCGAGCCCGCGGTAGACGCCACAGCCACCGCCGCAGTGGCGAGCATGCCTTCCCCGGCTCCCGGTGCTGAGACGGCGGCTGGCGCGGCTGCGACTCCGACTCCGGCGGCGGCTCCGGCTCCGGCTGCGGTGCCGCTGAACCTCCTGGATACCTGCGCCGTGTGTAAACAGAGTCTCCAGGGCCGGGACTGCGAGCCCAAACTCCTGCCCTGTCTGCACTCGTTCTGTTTAAAGTGTATCCCTCAGCTGGAGAGACAGGTCAGCCTGGGAGTCTCTGGTCCTCACGGCCAGGACACACACGTCGGTGAGTGAGAAATAAAAGACAACTAAATAATAATAATCGTAAAAAAAAATTGGGATCAGGATACGCTCGAGATGTGATCATTCTGATCACAGATGACACCCTGAATAAACACACACACACACACACACTGAGACAACTCCTTACATCTTACTGGAACTTTCTTAGACAAGTTACTGGTGATTAATAACCAGAAAGACCAGTCACTCGATGGTCAGCTAAGCTACTAGGTATCATGGCCTGCAAGTCTTCAAATATGTTAGATATTGATAATTTATAAAGATTAATAATTTTATATTTTGCTAATTATGAAGTCATTTGATTTCACACTGTTTACCCCGGTGATGTTTATTAAATTCCCATAACAGTGCCCATCACATGGGTCTATACATTTGTGTGTGTGTGTGTGTGTGTGTGTGTGTGTGTGTGTATATGTATAGATAGATATGTGTGTGTGTGTATGTATGTATGTATGTGTGTGTATATATATCAACTGGCCTGTTCTCGTTTCTATGGTGACAGGTCATTCTAAACAAGCCAAATCTTGTGCAAGCGGAATTCTTGTTGCGACGAATGTTTGTGTAAGGAGACGTTTATTTAAACGGGAAGTTCACCTTTAAGCAGAAAATAAAAGTCTTGGAGACGTGCTGTGAGTGGAAAGTAATCAACTGCAGAGTGGGAGAACAACCCGACATAAAAGTGTTACATCACCTCGATGTTCTGTCGTTTGGTTTTCTGTAACGACCGTGGTCGTTGTCGCAGAATCAAACGGAAATTATGAAAATGCTGTGAGAAATTATGTATAAATCGGAATCGTCGGATTGTCCCAAGGAAGGAAAAACTCCCTGAGATGGCAGTAGGAAGAAACCCTCAGAGGAATCGGACTCATTTGGGTGATAACGGATAGCAGGAATTGCCTGGCACTAAGTAGACTGTGTATTTTATCTTGTCCTTTGTTGGTTGATTGTGTGTGCGTGGCCGATTTTTGGAGATTTAGCTCTTGCTAGTGTTCATGTTGAATAGTTTTTTCTGATGACGACGGGACGACGTTTTACAACGTTTGGTGCATGTATGCGTCATGATTGAGGCTTCGTTCTGGATCGTTTTGTTAACATTTATGAAGATGACAGCGTTTATGGGAATATATGGTTGTGTTTTGTTGTAGCAAGCCTGTACGTTTCAGTTCGGTTTTGTAATAAATGACTAGTGTCTGTTGTATGTGTTGAGTTATGCACTGAACTGAGCTCAGGAGTTCCTTAAGCAATGATGAACAGCTGCTTCCTAACATGTATTTCCTTTCAGGTAAGTTCGTCCTTCGTTGGTTGTGTGTGATCGATTGGAGGATTAGGTTTTGGTAGTGTACATTTTGAATAGTTTTTTCGACAGAGATGTCTTGTTATCCAGAACTAACCTAGATGCTGTGTTAAAATGTACCAATTAGTTAAATGTGCTAATTACAGTGATGTGCTGTCTGTGTGTGTCTGAGCGTTTTTTTTCCGATTCTTGTGGCACCAAAAGGGACGATATTTTAAAATCAGTTTTGCACGACTATGATGTATCTTGTCCTCAACAGCAAGGAGATGAGGAGGACACGAGAACAATGTCTCTATTATTACGAACTGAAGCATGTGACTCATGAGCTGGTGATTGATATAAAGTATTAACAGTTGACGGACGTGTAGCATCGACGCCTCGCAGCTCCGGGGTCCGTGGATCGGCTTACTGTCTGTGTCCGTTTTTATTTCAGCAGGGTTCTTTGGGTTTCAGTCCCACTGTCCACCAACGTGATGTATGCTTAACTGCCCATGGGTGAGAGTGTGTGTGTGTGTGTGTGTGTGTGTGATGTCCTGTGATGAACTGCTCTCTCATCCAGGGTAAATTCTCCTGCCTTAAGCCAAACATTGACCAGGATGAAACGCTTGAACATGAACGAATGAGCAAACAGTTGAAGGAATCAGCATCAGGAAAAGCTCATCTAGGACAGGAAATATGAACGTGGGTTCATGAAGAGGTTCTGTAAAACATTTCATCTGGCTCATTATGGATTAGGTGAGCAAATGGTCGGTAGAGTAGAAGTAAAAAAAAATGTGGTGTTGCAGGACCATAATAAAGCTTTTGTTTTGTTTAGTTAAATTCAGCCTGTTTTCATCATATATATAAATTACTGCACAGTGAAAATCTTTATTTGTACATCCCAGCTTCTTAGAAACCTGGGGTCAGAGAGCAGGGTCAACCATTATACATTGCCCATGGAGCAGACGGGGTTAAGGGCTTTGCTCACGGGCCCAACATCTGCAACCTAGCAGAGGCGTTGGCTTGAACCCACCGACCTTCCAATCACTAACGCCGAGCCTTAACATACTGAGCCGCCACTGCCCAAAGACTGTGTATTATATTATACTATATAAATAAATATAAATAATAAGTAAATAAATGAAAATTTAAATTGTTTGCGCAGATTGTTTACGATCGACACTGACCGTGTCATAATTGTTTGTGGCCTTGTTTGTTTGCACGGAAAATTTGTGTTTGTGTTTTTGCGTAAGTTGTTTATGACATACTGTGACCATGTCGCAATCGTGTTTGTGGCTTTGTTGGTTTCCTCGTGCCGGACGCTGCATCTGCAGAGAGATGCCAATCACTGCGAGTGCCTGGACATTTTCTTGCAACAGTCCCATATAGGTCGGATTCGTGGAGAATTTACAGTATTGTCGTCACATGCACACAATGAATTCCTGCAACTGCTTCAGAGTTGCTGTAGGCCTCCTGATGGCCTCCCTGCTCTGGCCTCCCTGACCTGGAGCAAAGTCCTGATCCAGGGAGGCCCAAATGTTGTACCAAATACATTCCACTTCTAAATAGTGGATTTCATTGTGCGTTTAGGCAGTGATAAATCCCGGCTTTGTGTTTGCACAAGTAGTTTCGTTTACAGGCGTGTTAAAGGCGTTTATGCCAACCTGCAAAATTGTCAGTCTTTCCTCTTCGAATTCAACGATTGCCAGCGTCATTCAACAGCTCCTGTAAATACGGCCTAAAAAATATACTGATATACCGATTTCTGTGATCGTTAGGAATGCAACGGTAAGCATCATCATCAACTCCGGTCACGTTCTTAGTGTTTTAGCAGTTCTTCACTGAATTGTACCACTAGGTGGTGTCATTGATGGCTAAAATGTGGATCTGTGGTGTGGACAAGCTTGCTCCTGTTATCTACAATATTAAGTTAAATTTTATTTGTGTAGCATTTTTAGTGGCTGCTGTCAAAAATCAGCTTAACAGGATTAATAGTTTATGGAAATAAATTAGAACATGTGAAGATAAAAGTAGTACAAAAAGTACAATAGTTTGTCCCTGATATATAATATATAATGTAATATAACTGCTCTAAACAGTCACCACGTCATCAAAGCAGTCCATCTTGATGAGGTCTGAATGATGTAGTGGAAACCCTACGTTTTTGGGACAGTGAGGTGGAGGAATGCAGTGAGGATAAAAAGGTGTAGGGTTTAAGATGCCAAGGATCACGTTCCAGATTCACAAAGCTCATGAATCAACAACACATAATTTGTTATTCATGTTTTTTTACAAGATAAATTTTAAGCATCTTCCGTGTGGTTGTTGCTTGACGGGGTCTTCTAAAGGACAAAAACTCAGCTGGGATTGCCCCATCCCTGGTACATTACTGACCTTGCTCCAAGCCATTTCCACATATTTGGGACATTAAAGGAGTTCCTGGGAGGCCGGCGTTTCAGACAAGTCTGAAAATGGCTCTGGCGTACTGGAACTTGAAACTTGGAACTGAAACTTTCAGCCTTGTTGGTATCCAGGCACTAGTGAAATGCAGGGTAAGTTTTTTAGTGCAGCAGGAGTTTTGTAGAGAAATAAAGTGAGGTCATAAATGTCCATCGGGTATGTAAACGCACAGCTCGACCATGAGCTCGGGTTACTGCTGTATTTCCTCCTGGTGTTAGCGGGGGTATCCTGTTTGCATTTAGTAGTTTATCAGGTTGGACCATAAGGTGGGAAAGATTGACTGTTAAAGTGTGGCCCGTGGTGTTGTGTATCTCAAAATGTCACTGTCAGTGTGAGCCTGAGGTCACTGTTCGGGCCCAAGCACTATAGGACCCCCCCCCACCACCACCACCCTTTTGGGCTTTTTGTGTGTCTTTGCTTGCTTGAAAACTCTTGAAAATTGGCAAACAGGTTGGAATCTCCTGCCATTTGAATGCCTGAGAGTCTCATGGCCCGGGGCCCTCAGGGGCCCCCAAACAAGATTTTGCTGCATAGCTCATACACACTTGCATGTAGGCGCACAAACTCAGTACACATTTAAAGCTCATTGAGCTGAACAACTTTCGCGCTGCATGTCCTGGGCTCAACTCAACAGTTCCCAAAAAAACGCACTTGATAGATTTTGATATACTCCTGCTAGGGGATTTATACGATCACCACCAAACCGGGCTGATGTGACCTTAAGATATTGAGGACGCAAAATTGCAGAGGAATTTTTGATATCTCGAACGAGTCAGCCGTGATAATGCTTTAAACTTGTGCTGAAAAATAATAACTTTGTGTGGCATTATATTCAGTGACATGTTCAGTGACATCATTTTCAGTGACATCACATTGAGTAACATCATAGTGTAATGCGTTTTTTCCAGCATCTGCAGCCTATTGAACACACATGCACATCACAAATGTTAACACACATACACACACATACTGTACATCACACACATGCATACACACACATTACAAATGTTAACACTCACACAGCCGCGCATGTACACGTGTGCGCGCATACACCGATACATACACACACATTAAACACGTTAACACTCACACTCACCACACACACACTAACACATTCAACAAATATTTAGGGGCTAAACTGACATCAGCCCTATATAGTGTCTGAAACAGGTTGGAATCTGCTGCCATTAGGATGCTTGAGAGTTGCGTGGTCCGGGGCCCCCACACAAGATTTTGCTGGATAGCTCATATACACTTTCACGTAGACACACGATACTTTCGCACTACATGTCCTGGGCTCAACTCAACAGGAGGCCAGTTATTTTGCGTCGTTCGTAAAAACGTATCCAATGGATTTTGATATGCTCCTCGGAATTTATACGATCGTCACCAAACCGGCCACATGTGATCTAAAGACATTGAGGGTGCAAAATTGTGGAGAGATTCTTGATATCTCAAATGGGTCAGCCTTGATAATGTCTTAAACTTACACTGTAAAATGATGAATAACTTTGTGTGGTGTTATATTCAGTGACATCACGTTCAGTGACATCATAGTGTGATGCTTATTTTCCAGCATCTGCGGCCTACTGAACACACGTACACATCACAAATGTTAACGCGCGCACACACAAACACACCCATACATCACACATATGCACACATGGATACACACACATTACAAATGTTAACACTCAAACACACTCACACACCTCTCTCATGACGCACACATGCGCACAAACATACTTGTATCACAATGTTAACACTCACTCAGACGCATACACGCACGTATACACAAGCACACTCATACTCCTGTATATCACACATTACAAATTTTAACACCCACATCTCTATCTCACACACCCGCACGCAAAAACACCCAAACACACTAAGAAGTCACATGTTTCACACACATACTAACGCACTCAACAAATATTTAGAGCCCAAACTGATATTAGCCTTTTATAGTGTGTGACGTGTGCAAGTTGTGCGGTGCAACCAGATGCCGATGGCTTTTTCGAGGTCTTAACACACTCAAATAACACACAGGTTGTGCGGAGTGCTTGGGGTGGCGATGGCACAGGATGCCCAAGCACTATAAGGTACGCAGGACCCTCTTGTCTTTCTAAGGTTTTTTTTTTTTCCACCCTTTTGGACTTTTCGGGGGTTTTAACATGCTCAAAAACTCATGACACTTGGCAGACAGGTTGGAATCTGCTGCCATTAGGATGCCTGAGAGTCTCGTGGCCCAGGTCCCCTAGGGGCCACCACACGAGATTTTGCTGCCTAGCTCATACACAATTTCACGTAGGCACACGAAACTCGGTACACATTTAGAGCTCATTGAGCCGAACAACTTTTGCACTGCATGTCCTGGGCTAAACTCAACAGGAGGCCGGTTATTTTGGGTCGTTCGCAAAAACGCACCCGATGGATTTTGATATACTCCTCCTAGGGAAATTATACAATCGCAACCAAACCGGGCTGAAGAGATCTAAAGACATCGAGGATGCAAAATTGCGGAGGGATTTTTGATATCTCAAACGGGTCAGCTGTGATAATGTCTTAAATGTACGCCGAAAAATGATTAATAACTTTGTGTGGTATTATATTGAGTGACATCATATTCAGTGACACGTTCAGTGACATCACATTCAGGAACATCATAGCGTGATGCTTTTCTTCCAGCATCTGCGGCCTATTGTACACACATACACATCACAAATTTTAACACACACACACACACACACACACACACACATCACTAATGTTAACACACACAGACTCACAAACCATACACACAAACAAGCACATTTACTCGTCACACACCTCTCTCCCTCACTCACAAACACTAACCCTCACAAACTAACGCGCGCACACAAACGCATGCATGCATGCACACAAACATACTCGCACATACACCCATATTACAAATGTTTACACTCGCGCGCGCACACACACACACGACGCATACACACCTCTTTCTCACACACACACACACACACACACACACACGCGCACACACACACCTCTTTCTCGCACAAAACCTGTGTGTGTGCACGCACGCACACACACACACACATTAGCCCTGTAACCTGTATAGGTTGTGCGGTGCAAACGAGTGGCGATGACTTTTTCGAGGTCTTAACACACTGGGGGTATGGGGTGGCGGCGATGGCACAGGGTGCTTGGGCCCATCATCGTTGCTTGCAGCTATATATTTTTTGTTATTATAATATTTTTTTCGTTTAAATAAAATCTTATTTTTTAGCCTTGTTTGCAGAAAGAGATGTGTAAAAATAACTGAAAAAAATCCAAAGAGGTTAAAGGTCAACGCTGCGGTTAGTTTCAGGTGTGAAACATGTTCTTATGAATAAAATATCTGTAGTGTGCCGCGACCGCTTCCTTTTCTTGCCATTCATATCATTTAATGCTAATCTGTCAATTGTACCAGTTCGGTATTATGGAATTAATAATAATAAAATGATCAGCCTGTATGAGTAAAAAAAAAAAGAAAAAAAGGGAAGGAACTGCTGGAATACATCAATATTTTTCATCATATTAGATTGTGTGTTTTAGTGGTTTTTGTGCCCGTGTGTGTGCAAACACCACAAATATATTTAATCGAGAACAACAATATTAAAGTCCATCTTGAATCTGCTGAAGAGAATCGTTTTATCCTGGAACCCAATTGGTCATGATACTATAATAGGAGCACCGACAATAGTTCTGTCTGTTAATGCACTCATTGTAATACGTTAGTTTTCTATAGTAGAACAACTTGTCCGCTCATACAGTGGACATGTTCATTTAATGTTAATGGAAGTCACATGTTAATGTTACCCGTCACAGTAAAGCCTCCAAAGCTGAGGAATTTTACGTTCTGTGGTTTCCTGTGGCTGTGTGTGTGTGTGTGTGTGTGTGTGTGTGTGTGTGTGTGTGTGTGGTGGGGGGGGGGGGGTTGTTTTTATCACTTTCAAGGTAAATGAAAAGATGATGGTGAGGGAACGACTGTTTAGAGCTACTCTACCATAAGCGATAACTTGTGACGACATTGAGTGTGACCGTTATGGATGGGAATCGCGAGTCACCTCACGATACATACTGTAGGTTTCTTACAATTTTAAGCCTTAACAAATAGTTTAAATATAACTATATAATATAACAACGATGAACCGGCCCAAGCACCCTGCGCCATGACTGCCCGGGTGCATCTCACAGCTTGTACACTGCACACAATATGATGTGATAGGGCTGATGTTAGCTTGGGCCCTAAATATTTGTCAGGGCAACCGTGTGTGTGAGAGTGAGAGATGCAAGTGTTAACATTTGTTAACAGAATAGGGGTGGATTTTATGTTAAATCCTTTGAAAAGCTGGTGTGTGTGTGTGTGTGTGTGTGTGTGTGTGTGTGTGTGTGTCTATGTACATGTGTGAGAGTGAGAAATGAGTGTGAGAGTGTTAACATTTGTGATGGTATGTGTGTGATGCACGAGTGTGTTTATGCATGCATCTCTGTGTGTGTGAGGGAGAGATGTGAGTGTGTCAGTGTTACCATTTGTGATGTGTGTTTGAGTGTGAGAGTGCTAACTTTTGTAGTGTTTGTGTGCGTGTGTAAAATTGCGATTCAACGCATCATGTTTTTTTAACTATCCGGTTTCCATATTACATTTTTAAGTCTCAAAACATTATAACATTCCTTATAACATTAGTTTTCTCACTTAAAGACCCAGGTCAGCATTTAAACAATACAAAATAACTTTGAATACAGGAGTTCAACGTTTAACTGATCCACCGTAATTATTATATCTAAATAAACTTGGCAAATAAGTCCACTCCTAACACACCGGATCATAAGTGTCAATAGTTCAGTGTGTCCCACCTGTAGGATAAAAACAAAAAAAACAAAACAGTGAGTGACCTCCTCAATATCTCATGACTCGACAGTGAGCGTGCGGGTTGGATGGCTGCAAGGACGCGAGTGCGTGAGGCACTCAACGGCTAATGAGTGCTCAGTGTTTTGCGACGTGTATGTAATGTGTAGTAAATGGGTTTTAGACTAATTCGCTCCCAGAGTTTGGAGGAAAAGAGAAATCGGAGGCTTTTAAAGAGTGTGACTACATTTTTTTTTTATATATATAATTGAACACGTTTTCTGTTTCTGTCCGCTCCTGCGCTCCTTAAAAAAATAATAGTTTGTCGTCGGTTTTAAGTAAATAATTTAAAACCAGAGAATTCTGGTCAATGACTGATCAAGCTGGTCGTCTCTATTATTATTCTAAACGTAAAAATAGTTTTAAAAAAATTTCAAGTCGACGTGTAAATCACCACAAAAAAATAATGGTTCATAACAAAATCTATTTTTTCCCCCCTACTATTTGTTTCCCCTTTCTCGCCATCTGTAATTGTCACTTTCGTTGTTTTTAAATGAATAAATTGTTGTACACACTGCCAAAATGTTGTATAAGAGTTTTTAAGAATAAACCCTTCAGGATGTGCCGTTACAGGAACGCGATCAACTCCAGAGTAGTAAGAGTGACTTTAATGATTTTCCAGTAGCAGCACACTTCATCATGCTTCCTTGCCTCCTTACACTGGTTTACATATAAGAAGTGTGTTTAACATGTGCTTAATGATTAGCTACTCATTCCTACTGCTGCTTTCCTGTAAAGTACACACGGCTGATAAATAATGCGTTCATTTAAAAAAAATGTTTATGTGCATTCAGTTCAAACCGGGACTTGGGATGAAAGTTCTAGTGAGATGCTGGGGATTATATGATGAGCGAAGGGTAGTTACAGCACTCTCATCACAGCAGAATAACAGGACACAATCAAAAGGTGACGCTGAAGTACAAAACGCAGCATTTTCTAAAAAATAAGCACTATTCGGACGGGACTGGTTTTACTGCGGGACGTTAGAGAAATTTCTATTTCACAGAGGTACTTTGTGATTTCAATCCCGT
This sequence comes from Clarias fuscus, assembly GCA_030347435.1. Taxonomy (NCBI): domain Eukaryota; kingdom Metazoa; phylum Chordata; class Actinopteri; order Siluriformes; family Clariidae; genus Clarias; species Clarias fuscus. The sequence goes on from CM059213.1 coordinate 30,815,103, forward strand.
CCGAATCTGCCATGTCTGGCTTTTTCATCACGCGACCTCTGTAAAAATTCTTGAGCAAATTACCTACTGTTTTTCAGCAAACTCAGCGGTCTTCTGAGAAATCTAATCCCGTCCGAATTCGAATGTCTGCGTTTGCCGAAAATGTTTTTTTCTGAAACACGTTTTCTTATGTGTTTTGGTCAACGTGACCTACTGTACAATCTCTAGCGCGCCGGTATTTGAGTTTTTTCTGGAACACAAGACCATTTCCAGAAACACTGGAACATTTCACAAGTCATAACCGTTTCAAATTTACTGAAAAGTTGGGGACAACATACACTAGTTTGCTGTGTAAACTTCCTGTCAGGCATAGAACGATCGGTCCATCTTATGAACTTAAGACGAGCCTCCTTGTGGGTTTCTTCCGCGAAGCATGGTTGTAACTGTATGCCTTTTTAAAATTAATTTTTATTTATTTAGTTAGTTATTTTTACATACAGTCCATGTTTTTGCCTGGCTGCTCCATCCTCGCAGTCCTGCTGCTTTCAAGCGTGTTTTCAGAGTTTGAGGGTACATTTTAACATTGCGAATAACATTTAACAAATGACTTCATATTAAAAACCTTCATTCTTTGAAATGCTTTGGAAAATGTGGTTCTATTTTATACTTAAGGGTCACCGTACAATAGGCCTGGTTTGACTTGAACACCCCTCATAATACAAGTATAGAATTTGGTTTTGTTAGAATTTTTGCATCAATCTGATTTGTGCAGTCTGTCACACATCATCCACCCATTGGGTCATTTAGGGTTCTGTATTTTTTTTTTTTTTTTTAAGCCTTAAGCATGTAACCCATTTTACATTTTCAGTGTGACATGATGTCAAAGGTCAGCAAGGTTTTTTTTTTTTTTTTTGGAAAGGAAGTGTTTTTTTTTTTCTCTCTCCTTTTTACATTCGAAACTTGACACTTTGGTCCCTGTGCGAGTCTTTTTAGACATGACTTTGCCTCCTTGAGGTAAACGCCCATCGAGATCATTGAACTCGTCTGTTAAAAAGAATGATGTTTCAGCTGTGTTGTGAACGCTGGTTCCGATTTTCCGAGCGGTTTCTATCGTACAGCGACGACCGTGTGCTTGGTTTCATTTTTGTGCACAGAACTGAAACGCAGGGCCTCTTGAATGTCACTCAAAAACTTGAATGTTAAAACATCTCTCTCTTAACGTTATGCAACCTGTCAGAAACCTTACAGATGTTTTTGACATTTCCAAATCTAATTTCCAGATAAACACACTCATTTTTTTTTTGCCAGGTATATTTATTTGGTGGGTTTTTCTCAGCGGGAAGTTTTTAAGTAATGTGATTTTTGTCTGTAATTTTATTTTGTTAAAAAAAGAAGCAAAAAAGAATTTACTGTCATGTACTGAGTAAAGGGGAAATGATTACTTGGTTATTTTTAATCAGTGTCATTAATATGCAGGCCTTTGTTTTGACATTTCTGGTGGTGGTTCTTGAGTTGTCATTTATATGTTGAAGGTTTTTCAGGTCTTTTAAAACTTAAGAAGAAATGGTGTTTTGATCATTTTATCAAATTATAGCCTCAACTTTTAAGTACTGTATTATCCTTTAGTTTGTTTATGTATTTCTTGTGTGTGTGTGTTTTTTTTTTTTAATGAGATCAAAAATATTAAGACTTTGAAATTGTGGGGCATTTTTTTCTTCTTCTTTTTTCCCCCCATTTAAATGTTGTTGATAAATTTCTCTTAAATTTTGGTAGATGGACCATTATGACATAATTTAGGAATAAGTGGAATTTTATGTTAAAACCTCCAAAAAGCCCGGATTGCTGGGGGGAAAACAAAGCGTCACTCAAGGTGATGTCACTCAAGGTGATGTCACTCAAGGTGATGTCACTCAAGGTGATGTCACTCAAGGTGATGTCACTCAAGGTGATGTCACTCAAGGTGATGTCACTCAAGGTGATGTCACTCAAGGTGATGTCACTCAAGGCTGAACCATGAAAGAATGGGAAAGTGTGTATGAGCTATGCTATGCTCAATATATCGTGTGAAGCCCCGCTCGCGCTCAAGCGTCCTAATAGCTGCAGATTCCAACCTGTGTGCTGATTTTCGTGACTTTTTAAGAATGTTGGATGCTGGGGAAAATAATAATGATCTAATAATCCGTAGTAGTACAAGAGGGTCTTTCAAACACTGACTACATAGGGCTGATGTCATAGTGCTTGGGCCCTGAATATAGTCGCAAAGCAATGATAATTGGGCCCAAGCACCTGCGCCTTCACCGCTTGGGTGCTGTTCGAGCATGTTAAGACCTCCAAAAGGAGGTGCTGGAAAAAAAGAATCAGACTATGTCACTTAGGAAGTTATTAGCCACTTTTCGGCACAAGTTTAAGGCATTACCACGACTGAACCGTTTGAGAGCTCAAAAATTCCTTGGCAGTTTTGTACTCTTAATGTCTTGCGATCACATTGCATCTTTTTGATGGTGATTGTATAAATCCCTTACGTGGAGTATATCAAATTACACTGGGTTGCTTTTTGGAAACCGACCAAAATAACTGACTCCCTGTTGAGTAGAGCCCATGACGGTGTGTAAAAATAGAATACATGATGAACATAAATATAAAAGATGATCTAAAATGCGCAATCATGTAGTACTATTTCATTAAGATGTCTGAGCAGCTGAGATATTGCACATGTGAACAGTGTGATCTGGTAAGCTTACACACTTTAACTAAAACAATAAAACCATTTAAATAACACTAAAGTAAGACTAATGTATTGCAAATGACCATCTTGTACCTTTGTCTGTTAAATAATACAATCTATATAAAATAGTTAATACTGACATTTTACACCATAAAATATTATGTAATAATATATCAAGGTGTTTATTTTACAGTTTTAATAAAGTTTATTCCCGACATCCAACCCTTTTTTGTGCGTTTTTTAAAAATTATTCATGGATGACACTCTTAAGCCTTAGAAAGAAGAAATATATGTTATTTTTGGATTAAACAAATCACATTGAGATCATTTAGACATCCATTGTAATTTCTACTGTGATTCCCAAGATCTTGTATTGATGATGGGGGAGTTGGATCACTTCGTAATGTTTTCTCCAGAACAACCCAAAGATTCCCAATGGGGTAAACGTCTCAACTCTGTGGTCTCATCGATTTGTGAAAATGGTCTCGTGGACCCTCATTTACAATTCGAGGCTGATCAATCTTGGCGTTTTTATCTTGGAATATGAAAGGAGGGGAAAAGCTGGTCATTCAATATATTCAGTTCATTAGCTGATCTCATTTTAGGGCACATAACGCTGCTGAATCAAGACCTGACCAAAATAAGCAATCCCAGATCATAATTCTGCCCCACAGACACTTGTATGGTTGGCAGTAGTCATGATCCAACTTTGTTTAGCCTGATGCACATATCACTCTTGAACAGGGTAGATCTGGACTCGTCAGGCTACACAGCTGTTTAGTTCCAGTCCCTTGTTCTATTCACATTGTGTATGGAAATGCTCTTGAGTTCTATTGTTGTAGGGCTATTGATTAAAATGTACTTTTGCTTAATTAAACAGCAATGTAAAGTAAATAAGAGAATCAAAGATTAATTGGTTTTCTTTTTAGATAAATCAACTTTTACTGAGATGAATTAAGTGCTTTACAGTGCCATACATTCTTTTACTCAGATGCAAATACAAACAAAAAAGTATTTCAAATGACTTTAAGTATCAAAATAAGGCACACTTTAAAATAAATTTTAATATATTTTTATCGCTCCCTTTCATTTTGCAGCCCGCAACAGAACGCTCCCTCACAACAATACTCAGCTAACTGTTTGCGTCTCCTTCCGCTTTGTTGTTGACGAAAGCGCTTCTTCTTCGTCTGTGTTTTCTGACGGCTTGCACCCGGAAGCACTCCGTCATTCCAAACAAATCATTGCGCAAAAACATAACGCAAGCTTTTAAAATTAATTAAAATAAGCTTCAAGGCAGAAGATTTTGCCTCGATCATTTTTTGTAATCGAATTACTCGAGTTACTCAAGCAATCATTTCAGCCCTATACTGTTGTATTTTGTTTGTGATTTGATTTCACCAAGTGTTCTCCAATCACGGTTGTTCAGGGTGTTCTTCTGACCACAATGCGTTCTACAGTTCACCCGATTTAAGTAGATTCTTCCAGAATCGGTGAAACACCTTTTGCCACAACTACATGATGTCGTCTCCTGATACGGTTGTTGACCAGCTTGCCGCAGCTGAACCGTGTTAATGACTTCTGTAATTATCCAGTGGACGGCTCGTAACTATTTGCTTAGTTAAATCAGGGTCTTCACGCTTTATTTATTTATTTTTTTGGGGTCGGGCCGTGCATTTACCTGCACCATTTAGTATTCGGTTGTATTTATGCAGACTAACAGCACAGATGATTCCACTAAGGGAATGTTTGCTGCATTTAAAAAAATAAATAAATAAACAATTTTATTCAGCGCCTGAAATTTTATTTGAAAAAATACCTACATTAATAAACTAAATTATTGACGGACACTACATAAATTCCTGATTTGTCTTTTCGCGACATCGGTTCATAACACAATTTCAATTTGTATCTAGTTATAGTTATCCCACTATAAATTTTTCGACTTAGTGTTAGTTCCTCAAGATCAAGGTTGCTGGTAGTTTTACAACGCTTTTTATTCTGTGTCAAAGTCGTTGTGGTTAGTAAGAGCCTTGGGTGTCGATGGTGTTTTAAAGCCGCCTCTGTAATGATGATGATGATGATGATGATGATGATGATGCCTGTTGCCTTACCATCCTCATTTGAATTGTGCGTCTCAGCTCTGAAATAGGAGCAAGGAAGTGTTTGGCAGAATTTGCATAAAAAACCTAAACAAAACATTTTCCTTTAGCTGGTTTGCAATGGATGTTTAGAGGTTCATTTTAAGCACTTGTATAATGTCGTCGAGGCTTTTGTTTTAACTATTACTGAGTATTATTTCCTCAGCGAACCAGGAGCTTGTCTGTCTATATGTTGGCATTATTAATACATTCCGTGTCTATCGCGTTTTTTATTAACTTTTAACGTTCTGACCTCAGAAGGAAGGTATTAGGATTTTTCCTTTATAAAAGTACACCGTGAGAAGAAATGGCTGTTTAAACATGGCGGCTTTTAATACAATCATTTTGCTTCACATGAAGCCGAAGCAGCACTTTTAAATCATGTTCGTGTTTTTTTTTTTTTTTTTTTTTAAGAACAATTTTTTATCTAAACTCGAGTCAGATGCCTTCGATTTTACAATCCCGTCTGAGTTAAAGTAAATGTTTTGGCTCTTCTGGATCAGGACTTGCCTGTTTGTCTAAACACTAATCTCTAATAGTCACTCTGGATGGTGGTGATTATCTGTCCTCTGAGCTCTCTCTCTCTTTCTGTGTGAGGTGTTTACCCGTGCAGATACGAGTAGAGTGGTATTACTGAAGGCTCTGAATACAAATCCTGTGCAGTGGACTCCGTCCATCACTCCCCTGCACTGGCTGCGTTCACTTCAGCTGCACTCGGCAGCCAATCGGCGTGTGGGTTTTCCCCAGCCGAGGATTAGAGGGAACTGGCTGGTTGCAGTAAGCGCTGGCTGAAACAGGCTCAAACCAGCTCAGACCGGTTCCGGCTGCAGCCGGCTAGATGGGGGGAAGTGAATTGATGGCATGTCAAGGAGGCTATTAAGAGGGGGGCAGTGATGAATGAGGATTGGGTGGGGGGAAGGGAAAAGGCCACATCACATTCATTTATCTGAGTTTAAAAACTGGATTAGAGTAAAATTCAATTAGTTTCATGGATAGATTAGCGGTAATTCCCGTGCGTCTGTTTGGAGCACACTGGGAATGAGAATTTCAGACTTTGGTATTTGTTCAAGGCAAACCTTAAAAAGTGTTTCATAATCCTGCAATCATTTTAATAATAAAAACAACAAAACAATAAAATCTATTAAATAATGCGCCACAGTAATGTAAAAGTAATGTGCGCCTTAGTGCTCGAGGCACAGTTGATTTCCATATCTAAATTTGTTTAAAGCATTAATATGAAAATTTCCACGATTTGTTTACTTGATTGTTGTTCTAATCCTCTAGACTTTAGTCCTGTTTTGCATACGTGGGTGTGTGCAGCGAAGTATTGGTTTCATAATACAAGGTTTCTCAGTTACGTTAAGCTAATATTCTGCTCTCAACATCTCTTGATATCTTTGATCTTTTTTTTTTTCCTCCTTTTCTTTTTTTCTTTCCTAAAGGCTTCTCCGTGACTCTCAGTTTACGTCTTTGAATGCGTGGCGAGGTCTTTTTGAACTCCTCGGTTAATATTAATACGGTTGAGCAAATATTACTCCAGGGTTGAAATGCAATTACGTTATCGTTCTGTGTATATTAAAAAAAAAAAATTATAGAATTTTTTTTAATATAATCTAAAGACAAGGTTTTCAGAGACTTGCACAAAAAGTTGAAATACTTATCTACAAATTTCATCTACTGGTAATATTTTATGCGTGGACTTCAAGCTGGATTAGAGGAGTGAGTGGACATGCTTTCAGCTGTAAAGAGAGGAGGAATGAGCGAGTGGGTCTGTGGCCTCAAGCCTGGGGTAATGCTGCTGTACGTGTGATCTTGTGATCCTTTACATCTCTCTCACAGTCTCCTTGTTTTATGTTTAGTGAACGTCATGCGGTGTTCGGTGTGCTACCAGGACTACAAACAGATCGACATGGTGGACAATTACTTTGTCAAGGACTCGACGGAAGCGTCTAGCGCAGCGGCGGAAAGATCGGCGCAGGTGAGGGGATCCGTCTCTCAGATACGCACCAGTTCTTGATTTATTTTCTTGATTAATTTTTTTCTGAAAACACAGCTGTAGCGTGTCTTGAGAGTGTACGTGTTTCTTAGAAGGGTATTTCTGTACGGCTGTAACTCCGCAGGTATGCACCAGCTGCGAGGACAACGCCAGTGCTGTCGGTTTCTGCGTGGAGTGCGGCGAATGGCTATGCAAGACGTGCATCGAAGCACACCAGAGAGTGAAATTCACCAAGGATCACACGATACGGAAGAAAGAGGAGGTCTCTCAAGGTAGCATTGCGTTTTTAACATTTTGTCTAGATTCTCTGATTCAAATGACTTCTATGCTAAGGCTGAATCAAAACTGTGTCGATTTATTTACTTATGCAGTTTCAACAATCTTGTCTCGGTCAGCTTTCGAATCTATTCAGAACAGATTCATTCTTGTTGATTTAAATAGATAAACTTACTAAGAGTAAATTGTTCTGAAATTGAGTGTGTTTGAATGTCCTTGGATGCTCATTGAAATTGTGCGGTGTTTCATTTATTACTGACATTAGGTGTTTATTTTATTTATTTATTATAATTATAATTTTTTTCAATACTTGTCCGGTACCTTGCTGTCTAACACGTGTGACGTGACGTAGCTAAGACTTTTTCCCTCATTCCCTGTCTATCCATCCAAACTCTACATCGGATGCTACACATACAGAGATGTCTAGTGAAAGTTCTCAGGTACAGTCATCGTTAACAGATAACACTAGCAAAGCAGACTCGGTTTGTTTACTTAGCCACTGTGCGTTTACATTTCACTCGAAACGCACCAGAGCTTGTTTGGAAGCAGACAGAGACGTGCACCTTTTCAAGCCGTCTCGGTTCGCTTGCTTGGTGCGCGCCAAGGTTCGGCTTTACTCAGTGTTTGCATTTTTTTCGAATGAACCGCACATATATTATTTTATTGATATTTTCTTCAGATTTTGGAACAGTTCTAAATTCTAAACTCACAGGACAATGTGCTGCCTGCCAATATGTTAACACTTTTTAGAGATCACCACCTGTAGGATTATAGAAGAACTGCAACATATTACCGTCTCAAACGCAAACATGTATAAATTAAAAACTAATTTTTAAAAAAGTCATTTTCGAGATTGCGATACATTAGTTGCCACACAAAGGAATTGCGATACATCACCGACTCGATTTTTTTTTTTTTTTTTTTTTTTTTAATCCTCCATGCACCACTAATTAGTGCTGTTGAATTAAATTGAATCACAAATTACAATGTCTCAAAATTAACTGGACTTGAATCAACGTGAGGCACGATGAATGAATGAATGAATTAATCAAAACCACACGCTAACTAATTTATATGATGCGTTTTAAATGGAATTTGGAACGTCTTTGAAGTTTCAGGGAGTTTATTTTGAGATCACAAAAGTAAATTACCACAGATGAAGAAATCATGAAATAATTTTCCGTAAACTCAAAGCTCCAGTGTGCTGCCATACGTCATACGTTCTAGTGGCCAGATGTCACGTTAGAACCGGACTAAAACGACAAGCGAAAACGAGGACGTCCTGAGAGAAGGGTGACTATGGCACTCTGTCGAAACCTGTCCGTTCTCCTCTCCTGACATCGTCGCCGGCGATTGCACACGCCTTGCCGAAATGTCTTTGGCTGACATTTTAGCTGTGGCGCTGTGCTATTCGCTTGTCGATTATTCCCAGCAGAGGGTACGATGCGTTACTCTTACATTAGAGTTATATAACCGGTTCACATACTGCACTGTATTCTCCCCAGCCCGGTCACTAATAGAAATATTCCTAGTAAAATTAGTTTCTAGTCACCGACAGGTCGTGTCTGTGTTGTGAGAGAGTTCAGGAAAAAGATCAGACCGATACATCAGTCAGTTGGAGTAGGTTGCGTTTAATCAAACCATTAAATAGGACTGAGAAAGTTAATAGGGTGGGGAGGTGCACTTAGGTTGTAAAAAAAAAAAAAAAAAAAAGGAGAATACCTACTAAATGTCTCACATGCTCACAGCCCAAATACTCTTGGATATGCTTGTCTGCAATTAATTCCAACACCATATGCAGTGGTTTAGGATCAGGCCCATGTTATCCTCATGTCTAAGCTGAAATGATTAAAGATTTTAGAAAGAAATGACATAAAGGAGTTGTAAATAAATAATCATCTGTGTTTAATCATAGTTCATTAATAAAAGAGAGAATGCATGGTGTGTGTGTGTGTGTGTGTGTGTGTGTGTGTGTGCGTCCGTCCCTCGACTGGGCCTAGGTTTTATTAATGTTGCAGGATCTTTTTTTTTTTTTTTTGCCTTGCAGTAAATATATGAACTAATAATTAGCTGAGACGCTCATGGATCTTAATCATTTGCTAGTTTTGGCCTCGTTCCACCCGGCGGGAGATCGTAATGCAGTTGCCATGGCGACGGGCAGAGTTTCAAGGGGGGTGCCGGTCTTTCGGCCACACTGTTTTCATTACCGCGACCGCAACTCGAACAAGATCTGGAGAGGAACGGTTAAACCATATGGCCACTCAGGAGTGACTGAGACGGGGAAACTGAGTGAGGAAAGGATTTTTAAGACATGTTGCTGAATGCCAGAAATGTAAATGTGTGTGTGTGTGTGGGCCAAGACAATATCACTATGACTGCCTGGATTAGACTGAGGTTTAGGCATTACCTGTATTTAGGTCATTAATGCTGCACAGTATTATGTTTCTCCTCTTCTCAGTGCAGCTGAGACAACACTAATTAGCTTTATTTCTACGACTACTACTACTAATAATAATAATACAGGGTTGGCCATTTATATGGATAATAAAACCTTAATAAACCTTAATAAAATGGGAATGGTTGGTGATATTAACGTCCTGTTTGTGGCACATTAGTATATGTTGAGGGGGCAAACTTTTCAAGATGGGTGGTGACCATGGTGGCCATTTGGAAGTCGGCCATCTTGGATCCAACTTTTGTTTTTTCAATAGGAAGAGGGTCATGTGACACATCAAACTTATTGGGAATTTCACAAGAAAAACAATGGTGTGTTTGGTTTTAATGTAACCTTATTCTTTCATGAGTTATTTACAAGTTTCTGACCACTTATAAAATGTGTTCAATGTGCTGCCCATTGTGATGGATTGTCAATGCAACCCTCTTCTCCCACTCTTCACACACTGATAGCAACACCGCAGGAGAAATGCCAGCACTGGCTTCCAGTATCCGTAGTTTCAGGTGCTGCACATCTCGTATCTTCACACCATAGACAATTGCCTTCAGATGACCCCAAAGATAAAAGTTTAAGGGGGTCAGCTCGAGAGACCTTGGGAGCCATTTAACTGGCCCACGACAACCAATCCACTTTTCAGGAAACTGTTCATCTAGGAATGCTCGGACCTGACACCCATAATGTGGTGGTGCACCATCTTGCTGGAAAAACTCAGGGAACGTGCCAGCTTCAGTGCATAAAGAGGGAAACACATCATCATGTAGCAATTTCACATATCCAGTGGCCTTGAGGTTTCCATTGATGAAGAATGGCCCCACTATCTTTGTACCCCATATACCACACCATACCATCACTTTTTTTGTTCCAACAGTCTTGGAGGGATCTATCCAATGTGGGTTAGTGTCAGACCAATAGCGGTGGTTTTGTTTGTTAACTTCACCATTCACATAAGTTTGCCTCATCACTGAACAAAATCTTCTGCGTGAACTGAGGGTCCTGTTCCAATTTTTGTTTTGCCCATTCTGCAAATTGTGTGCGCCGATCTGGGTCATCCTCGTTGAGATGCTGCAGTAGCTGGAGTTTGTAAGATGGCATTTGTGAGTAGCTAATATCCGCCGAAGGGATGTTCGACTAATGCCACTCTCCAGTGACATGCGGCGAGTGCTACGCTGTGGGCTCTTGCTGAATGAAGCTAGGACAGCCACTGATGTTTGTTCATTAGTGACAGTTTTCATGCGTCCAGATTTTGGCAAACCCAACACTGAACCAGTTTCACGAAACTTAGCAAGCAGTTTGCTAACTGTAGCATGGGAGATGGGTGGTCTCGTAGGGTGTCTTGCATTGAAATCTGCTGCAATGACCCGGTTACTGCGTTCACCAGATATCAACACAATTTCGATCCGCTCATCACGTGTTAACCTCTTCGACATGTCAATGGCTGTGAACAAAGAGAAACTTGTAAATAACTCATGAATGAATAAAGGTACGTTAAAACCAAGGACACCATAGTTTTTCTTGTGAAATTCCCAATAAGTTTGATGTGTCACATGACTCTCTTCCTATTGAAAAAACTAAAGTTGGATCCAAGATGGCCGACTTCCAAATGGCCACCATGGTCACCACCCATCTTGAAAAGTTTGCCCCCTCACATATACTAATGTGCCACAAACAGGACGTTAATATCACCAACCATTCCCATTTTATTAAGGTGTATCCATATAAATGGCCCACCCTGTAGAAGCCAGTAGGTTGGGGGTAAAAATAAATAAATAATTTTCAGAAATTTTTGCACTTTGTTGTCTACTCATGAAACGTCTCATTTAAGCACTTCCACAACCTCCTGCAATATTCCTGTCAGGAAGAGTTTTCACGCTTGAATCCGTGTGAAAGATGTGAAAGTGTTCGGTGATGGTGAGAAACCGAGCCGCCACACATGGCAACCTTCTCTCATCGGCAGCCGCACAGACACGTCGCTCTGTGGGGCTTCATAGACGACATAATCTAATGCTTACGATTGGGTTAAATAAGTTTTCTGTGGTTATTAGCAAACTGAAAAATGTTTTGGTGTTGCAGAGTCGGTAAATACATCGGGACAGAGGACGGTCTTCTGTCCGGTCCACAAACAGGAGGCGCTCAAGCTGTTCTGTGAGACCTGCGACAAGCTGACCTGCAGAGACTGCCAGCTGCTGGAGCACAAGGAGCACAGGTCAGATATCCATCCACATCATCACACTCAATATTCCCTGCCTCCTGTTAGGAAGTTCGCTGAATTTAGTTTTTACAGAATCCTGTTTTACTAAGCGACGGTAATGCAGGAATTACAGGTGGTGATGGACCTGGCCGTTTCTGTTTAACTGTAAGATTCGAGCTGGGGTGACTTTTTAGACAAATGACACAGATTATTAATCATATTAATCCAGACCATTTATGAACAATTCTACTGTATTTATTAAAGTCACAGTTTACATTAGGGGTGCTCCGATCAGGATTTTTGGGGCCGATCACCGATCACTAGAAGCTTTATCGGCCGATACTGATCACCGATTACAGGGTCTACTTGAAAGCCTTATCATGTAGCATTATTTATTAAACTACATCAAAGAACAATATAAATTAAGTATTGAAATTACAAGAAGAGGAATATCATGAATTGACAACTGTATTTATTGGCAAGCAACACGTCAACTTGAAACATATCACCCTGTGCTTGGTTACTAATTGGGAACAGCATAGAGCTTGACAATTAAAACTTTCCTGTAGATTGTATAAAAATTAAGTAAAATGACAGACGAGCAGGACGCGAGTCGCCGGAAGTTCTGCAAAGTCTGCAAGCATCCGCGAGGACCGCCAAAAAATTAAACATGTTTAAAAATTAAACATGTTTAATTTTTCGCGCAGAAAGATGGAAACGTAATCACAGCGCCAAAACTCACAGTAAATCATGATGAACCGTACTTACGGCTACCGAGCGAAACCGCGTAGGTGATGTAGGGGAATTACCCACAGCTGAGTGAGCGGTGGCGCGTGAGTTACTGAGCTCTCCCGCTCTTAGTGTTGGCCAACTTTGAAAACTGCTCATGTTCCCTTACGTAACTAACCTTCAAATGTCTGATGAGGATCATGGTGTTAAAATGCCTTTGGCTCGTGGAATTGTCTTGTTACACAGGTTGCAGATTGCTAATGTATTGTCTTTTTCACACAACACGTAGAATTGCCAGAAAGCAAAAATTGTCCCGCGAGTTTAGTGTCATCTGATCAGCTTTTCTATATCAACCATTATAGAGACTGCCGATCAAACTTTCCAAAGCAATTATCGGTCGATTATGATCCGATCAATCGGAGCACCCCTAGTTTACATGAATGCTCATAATAATTCCCTAGTCCTGGAATATGCCCATCCATGCATAAGGAGAGAGAAACTCCATAGATGGCATACCCTGGTGCAAGAGAATAATTTAATATAAAAAAAGTTCATTCTTATCTCTTCCTCTCTTCCACATCTGTTCTTAAGGTGCTAACACTCCCACGCTCACCTTCTTATTTTCTCTTTGTCGCTATCTCGGTCTCTCTCTCTTCCCCCTCTCCCCCTAACTCGAGCCAACACCTCCTTGTTCGTCTCTGGAAGAACACCTATCTAACGTCCACTCTTCTGTTCTTCAGGATTTCACCTGGACATTTTACAATGGTTTATGTTCTTTGTAGTAACAGATGTCAACAGCTCAGGCGTTTGGTTTGGTCAAGCTTATTGAAGCACAGCAGATGGACCGAGCAACTCGCCTATTCAACTTTAAAACTTTATACCTGGTCCAATTCAGGTCATCAGCTGACTTAATTTTATTGCCAAATAATGTTGCTGAGCTGATCATAAGCCCAGGTCATAACACCGTCTCCAGAGGCTTGTACAGTGACCACTATACATGATCGCTTCATGTGCTTCCCTTCTCACTCTGGAATAGGGACAATCTGGTCTCATCAGACCACATGACCTTTTCCATTGCTCTTCAATCTCATCTTTATGATCCCTAACAATTTTTTTTTTTTTTTTTTTGCTCTTTCTACTCACGAGTGGTTTTCTTATGGACACATGGCTGTTTAGTCCCAATCCTGAGACCTCTCCTCACACTGTCTATGGAAGTGCTCTATTAAACATAGCTGTGGATTTTACTGTTGATTTATTTATTTATTTTGCCATGCAACTTTTTAAGTGATCTCCATTCAAGATTTTTTTTTTTCTTTTCTTTTCCCTTCTGACCACATTTCTTCTACGTAGTTGTTGGTTCATCACGATCCTTCCAGGTTTTGATAATGAGTTGTGTTGTTTGATGCCACCCAGTAAAATATATGATCCTTCTGTGGTTACTGCATCATAGCATTAACCACATGATTGCCGATCAACAAAAGCATCTGTTATGATAGTTGAATAATCTGTTTATCGCTGAAGCAATTAATCTGTTCAGATTATTTAGTTATTATATATAATTATACGACTTGGTTGCTCTTGGCTTTGCTTTTATCATCTTTTGAATTTAGCTTGAGGTTGTTTTAGGCACGTGCTAACTAACATCACAGCCTTTTAGAGATAAAGATAAAAAAACAAACAAAAGAAAAACAATGGTCAATAATGTATTAAGAAAACTGATTAAAAAAAAATTTCCCTGATGCTAGCAGCTATAAGGAGTTTAATCGGATTGGCTCACATTATGCTCATCATTATTAAGACCTTCATTTATTATGCGTTGAATTAATTCTACGTATTCACAAGTGAGCACCAGTATTAAGAAAACTTAAAACAAAACTTACAAAACAAAACACAATGGTTCACACTCGTTATTGAAAAACAATTAATGATGAGGTGATATAATGCTTCAAGCTTGATTTAGTTTTTTCCTGTAACACCATGTCGTAAAGTGTTTTTTATATTATTATTTTTTTACATTTTAATAAACAAGCAACATATTTATTATATAATTTCTTCCCCCCCAGTTAGGTAATAGTTTATTTATATTTGTATGATGGGTGGAATGTAAATATATGAAATATTTTTTTATTAAATAAGCCTTTAAAAGTAGAATTGATTACTTAAATGTTGTAAAAAAAAAAAAAAAAAAGAATTTGTAATGGACGATGCTCAAATTTTTTAAATAATCTTACTGATTTGCTATTCTAATGTTTTATTTTTTAAGTTGTTTATTTTTATGATTGATTTATTTCATTTATTTCACTAGTCTGTCTGAAATGCACCAAGAAATAATAAGCAATATCAGAGTCGCGGGTCAAACTGCGCGGGCCGGCTGTAATGCTGATCTGCTGTAATGTCTATTGCTTTGGATTGCCAGAGATCTAAAACTACAGCCTTGTGTAATATGTAATCCTTCAGTTAAAAAATCTCCGGTGGTTGAAATGGAAGATTATAATTATATAATGTATAATAATAATAATAATAATAATAATAATAATAGTTATAAAAATAGAGTTAATAATAATTGCACACATCTATGGGCCCAAGCACCTTGTGCCGTCGCCACTCAGGTGCACAGCACAACTTACACACTTCACACACTATGAAGTAGTAGCACTGATGTCAGCTTGGGCCCTAAATATTTGTCTTGTCAATAAAGCATAATTCAAAGCTTTGAACCGCGTGTGTGTATGATCTGGGTGGGGTCGTGTGTTTGTATGTGTCATGTGAGTGTGTTAGAGTGTGTGTACGTGTGTGACAAGTGAATGGTCTGTGCTTGTTTGAGTGTATGGTGCGCGAGTCTGTCTGTTAACATTCGTGATGTGTGAGACATGTGACTTGTTAGTGTATGTGTGAGTGGGTGTGCGTGCGTGAGAGTGAGTGTTAACATTCGTGATGTGCGAGTGTGTAGAATCGGGGACTTTTTTATATTAAGACCTCCAAAAAGCCGCATGTCACTCAGGAAGTTATTAGCCACCATGCTAAGACCTCGAAAAAGCCCTGATGTCCTTAAATATAATGTCTCACGAAGTTGTTAACCACTGTTTAGCATAAGTTTAAGGCATCAGCACAGATGATTAGTTTGGCACTGAACAAAAATATAAACGCAACACATTTGTTTTTGCTTCCTATTGTCTACGTACACAAAATAACCATATCCCTCAAATATTGTTCACAAATCTGTGATGGTGAGCGCTTCTCCTTTGCCGTGATAATTCATCCCACCTCACAGGTGTGCCATATCAAGATGCTGATTATACAGCATGATAATTGCACAGGTGCGCCTTAGACTGGCCACAATAAAAGGCTACTCTGAAACATGCAGTTTTGTTTTACTGGGGTGGTCTGGGGACTCCAGTCAGTATCTGGTGTGAGCACCATTTGCCTCATGCAGTGCTACGCATAGAGTTGATCAGGTTGTCGATTGTGGCCTGTGGAACGAGTGTTAACATTCGTCATGTGTGAATGTGTAAAATAGGGGTTTAAGACCGCCAAAAAGCCATTGTTGCTGGAAAAACAGCATCGCACTGTAGGGCTGATGTCATGGTGCTTGGGCCCTAATAACATCAAGTGATTTTCAGTAGTGATGTACTGTAGGTTTACAGGCAGGTGGCCCGGGTTCAGTTCCCAGTCACTACAACTTTTTTTTTTTTTGAGCTTCTTTTAGGAAGCTCAAAAAGGAGGAACAACAATACAGCCCCCTGTGCTTCTATTGTAGGTAACAAAAAAGCTATTCACAAATCGTCTGTTCTCAATAAAAGCTATACTGTTACCTAGAGCTGCACTATTAATCATGTAAAATCTAAATCACAATATGGACCCGTCTGATTATTTAATCGCACAAGGCTGCTATTTATTACAGGTATCATAGTTGGGAATTTATGTTAAGTAAAAAAAAATTTTTTATCAACTTTTGAGCAGATAAATATTGGCAAACGGGATCTTAACGGGATCATTTGTACAATTATTAGGTGTTAGCCTAGATAATTACAAAAACGGCACATTTTAAAAGTTAAATATCGCAGTTTAAATGCGATTCTTTTATTTTTTTGATCACATCATGCAGCTCTTCACAGAGGTATTTTGACTTGCTGTATACACTGGATATTAGCATGTATAAATATATCTTGTTTTTAAAACCGACTGAACCATCTTTATCTTTTTACACTCACACTCCTGTACATATCCACCCATGACCTTATTTTTTTCAGTAGAGAAATCTTAACTAAATGTGCTTTTGTTAGGGATGCAAGATCAACAAAAGTCTACTTTTGCTTTGTTATAAATGTATATAGTGATGCTTATTCATTGGTTTATTATTAATCTGTGTTCTGAGGAGTGTCTGCCATATTAATCCCTGTGAATTTGCTGTTATTATGGAAATGATTGAGGTATTAGAAGCACATTTGATATAAACCACAGCGATGTTGTGGAAAATTCTATGAAGTCATCTGATTTTTCTCGTCCTCTGTGGCAGGTACCAGTTCCTGGAGGAGGCATTCGAGAATCAGAAAGGAATTATTGAGACGTTTATGGCCAAACTGCACGACAAGAGAAATTATGTACAGTATTCTGCCGCTCAGGTGCAAAATCGGTAAGGCTGAAAAGTACTGTTGCAGTGCTGACTTCGGGAGTGTGTTCTACAGTACAAGTCCCGACCCACCCCTCATTTCTTCATGTTTTGCTTCCTCAGAGCCAGACGTTCTCGTATTTTTAATGTAGGCTTGAGGGAATAGTTCTCCTCAAGGTTAAAATGAGATTTTGCCTCTCATTTTCAGTCCAGTTTCTGTACATGACCAGCTTCAGGAGAATGTTTTTTGTTTAAGTTGATGTATGAATCAATGAAGCATAAAAAGACGTCTAACTTGTGGCGAGAAACAGATGAGAGGGGAAATGAGGTCGCTGCTGAGGTCGTTACATAAACAACCAATTTATAAATTGTATCTTTAGGGCACTTTGCAGCCTCTTTCAGTAAAACATTTGTTCCCGTTTCGTTAATTGAATCTACTTAATTTTATTACATTTAATATGAAGAAATGAGGTGTATCTTAAGACTTTTGCCCAGTACTGTATATAATCTGTTAGTAATAATAAAAAAAAAAAAAAAATGTAATTGTTGTACAAGCGTACATTTACGTTATGCACCATATTAAATAATATTTCTTTTCTTTTCTCTCTCTTTCTTGTTACAGATTAAAAGAGGCATCGGAGACGCACAAGAAGGTCGAGCATGAGATTAAAATCGCAGTCTTCACGCTAATCAATGAAATCAACAAGAAAGGAAAATCTCTGCTTCAGCAGCTGGAGGTATACGGCGGAGTGCTGATGCAGAAAGAAAGAAACAACAATATGTTCAATATATATATATATATATTTTTTAATCTTTTTTTTAGTAAAAGTAACTAATCTGATCCAATTAGGATTGTGATAGAGTTTTTCCCTCATTACAAGTTTTACAATGATCAAGAGTATTAAGAATGTAAACGGTAGCTCACTAATGATTTCTGAACAATCAGAATTGAGAGTTTTACATTTGTTGAAGGTAAAAATAAATTTCCATTTTGTCGTCTGTTGCTGTGTTGCAGAGCGTGACGAAGGAGCGCACGATGAAGTTGCTAAACCAGCAGCGGGACATCAACTCACTGGCACAGCAGATCCTGCACGTTCTCCGCTTCACACACTGGGCCATCGGCAACGGCAGCAGCACCGCCCTGCTCTACAGCAAAAGACTGGTGAGTCAGTCAGATTGGAGCCTGAAGTAAAAAAAAAAAAAAAAAGGTGTACGAGAAGCCATTTTATGTGGCTGCATTTCTAGCAATCGTGGGATGTTTGTGACGTAAAGAACTTGTTCTCAGCACGGAGACAATAAACGCTCTCCCACAATCAACAGTCTCCACTCACCTTTTTAAGCAAAGTTACTCACAATTGGTGTTTATTTAAACAAACGGTGAAAGTTTGGTGCCCCTTTTGTCCGAGGTGGTTTCCTAGTGCGGGTGTAAATGTGGAGCAGAAGTGTGAAGCTTTCCTACAGCATGAAAGAATAAACCGTTTGGCGTCAACGTGTGAAACCGCTCGTTTGCTTAAATGGTATTTACAGACAGTGAGACGGTGCGGTTGGGAGGAATTGCAGCGCTTTGTACTGGTTTTACTTGTGTTTACTTTTTACTTTTACTCCATTTCCATCCTTTCACACTTTCACACAGCGATGTGTAGCATTTGAAGCGCTAACATCGTCACCCGCTGACTATTATACGTAATTGTGTGATTTGCCTTCCCTCCGTGAAATGCTCGGTCGTGTCGCAGGTGTTGGAAGTGGAGACGGTTTTCAGATAGGGATAAAGCGAGCATGTCCACCTCTGAGAGAGAGTGAGAAAAAGTGAATTCACTACAGTGAGTGAACACAAGCTCAGTACTTTTGATACTTCAGTAAATTTGAAGGTGACCTACTCTTATTTTCTCAAGTTGGAATGTAAATCAAGCACTTTTACATTTTGTTAAAGCATTTTGTTAAATTTCAATGTTGGTATTAAACATTATTGTATCATCTAATAGTAGTAGAGTAACAGAACACATCTAGATGGTTTTTGGAATTTTTGTGTTTGTTTGTGCATGAATCATGTAAAAACTACTGAACAAATTTTAATGGGGTTTTAACCGGTGTATTCGGTCAAGCTTGAGGTAACATACAGTAGGTTTTGTTTCATCGCAGTCAGTCCACGGGAAGAGAAGATATGCTAAATTTAAATGGAAAACGACCTTATCATTAAAAAAAAAATCAACCTTGAATAAAAGCATTAGTCCATCTCAAAATTCAACAGATGGCGCCGTACATTTTCAAATATGCGCTTATGCGTGTGCAATTGCAATCTGATTAATAAACACGATCTCGCACTTTCTTTCCACGCACTTAACGGTAACATGTTTAAAAAAAAAAAAATTATTCATTAAAAAAATTATTAAATGGCGCTGTACATTTTTAATAACGTCGTGGGCACATTTTGTTTTAAAATAAGATTTCCAGTTCTACATCAGTGTGTCATAATATTTTGTATGTGTTAATGTGACTTTATACTTTAAGGATTTGTGATTCATATACTGTATGTTTGTAGGTCTGATCTTGGGATACAGAAAGTGACCAGGGTGCACAATTATACATGAAACCAACACGTTCACATTAATGGAAAGATCTTCCTGGTTGAAAGGGTTTATTGTGATCACAATTGTAGGTGGTCTAGAGCGTAAATGGCCACAACACATTTGTTGTCTTGAAATGTGCAATCACTGTGCGAAAATCTGCCAAACGTCGTCTTTTTTATTAATTCCTGTTTCATTAGCAAACTTTTGAAACGGTCTGTAAAGCTCATCAGAGTGAGCAAGTGCCATTCCAGCCTGAGAATAAATGGAGCGGAAGACGATGATGAACGTGCGTGACGGGCGGAAACTCCTTAAATGAAAACTGTCGCTGAAGAAGCGTTCATGAGAACAGCTATGTGTCTCCGATGTCCACTTGTGGTCTGTTCATCCAGGATGCATGTAACTGCCAGGTGTGAGCAGGACATTCCTAAGCGGCACACTGTCATTTCTTCCAGTTCTGTAAAGGTGTATAGAATCAGTGCACTTCCTGAGAAGACTGTGAAGGATTGTGCAAATTGATGCGGATGCTCGACCGAGTCTTGTCCAAGGAAGCTGCGCTTACTATGGTGTCCAAGTCAGTTTATGATTGTGGTGAAGAATAGAGCGGCATATATTTAAGCATATGTGTGTTTAGATTGTGTGTGTGTATTAGCTTTGCTTCTTTGGACTGAAGTGCAGTTGACTAAATGTGGCATGTCTCTCAGGGAAATATCAGTAAACTCCTAATGGTTAGTGTTACACTTCACGTGCAGATGACATCTGTTCAAGCAGCCTCGTTTGCATGCTCATCTGTCATCATTTACATGTACAACGTTTAGCAAGCGCTTCTATCCCAGAGCCACTTAGCAACTTACAGAAATGTTTTTTTTTTGTTGTTGTTTTTTTTTGTCTTGTAAAAGCTGAAAAGTCACCTGTCAAGCATTTGTGTTTTCATGCGATTATAATTTTTTAATTGGCTTAAAATTTGTGTATTACAATTTTTTGGGTTTTATTTTTATAATCAGTGTTTCTTTTTTTTCCTTCTTCTTTGGTTTAGATCACATTCCAGCTTCGCTTCCTGCTTAAAGCTCGCGTTGACCCGGTGCCTCATGCCAACGGAGCGGTCCGTTTCTTCTGTGACCCCACGTTCTGGGCCAAGAACGTTGTAAACCTCGGTAAATGTTAACCAGAAAACATGATACGATGCATAGTATTAAGACGTTTAAGATATTTATTTATTTTCAGCAGTTGTATTTGATTGATTTCTCCTCCTTCCTGTTTAGGAAACCTTGTGATTGAGAAGGTACCCCCACCGGCCCCGCATCCACCCAACATGATGGTGGGACAGCAGATCTCACCCGGTCACAACACGGCAGGAAAACACCCTGGTCAGATCAACCTGGCGCAGCTGCGGCTGCAGCACATGCAGCAAGCTGCTTTCCAGCAGAAACAGCAGCAGCAGCAGCAACAACAGCAACAGCAGTTGCAGCAGCAGCAGCAGATGCAACAGCAAATGCGCATCGCCTCGCAGATGGCCCAGCACCCGCGGCAGGCAGGGCCGCCTCAGATGATGCAGCAGCAGGTATGGGAAAAAAATTCTGAGGTAAAACTAGAGGCTGTTCCTGTGCATACATTGTTTCACATGGGTTTCGATCCTAACCATAACGGGTATCGTCTCTCCGTTTAAGCCTCCAAGACTCATCAGCATGCAGTCGCTGCAGAGAGAGGGTGTTAACGGCGGGCCGCACATGTACCCCCCTCCCCCTCACCTGCGCATGGCCAACTCGCAGAACCGCATGCCCGTCGCACAGCCCCGCCTCAACGGTCAGCCGTATCCCATGATGCAACCGCAGCTCCAGAGACAGGTCAGTGTGTTACGCTTTGAATCAAGAGTCATGTTCAACCTCGCATCGTAGCCTCCCCATTAAAAAAAAAAAAAAAAATAAAAAATCCATTTTCTGTTCCTCTGCAGCATTCCAACCCCGGCCACGCCGGCCCCTTCCCTGTGGCGTCCCTGCACAACGTCAGCGCTAACAACCCCACCAGCCCTACCAGTGCCAGCATGGCTAGTGTCCATGGCCACCGGGGACCCACCAGCCCCGTGGTGGGTCCCATCGAGCTTATTCCTTCAGTGACAAACCCTGAGAACCTACCCTGCCTCCCTGACATACCCCCCATTCAGGTACACACAAATACACGCGTCTTATCTGTGGAGCGACTCTGGATCCACTCACTGAATTTTTGTCTCTGCTTTTCATCAGTTGGAAGACGCGGGTTCGAGTACATTGGACAGTATCTTAAGTCGCGTCATGTCCGCCAGCATACACCCCCCAACTCTAGCAACCAACAACAACCTGAACTCCTCACCGGGCCCGTCCACACACTCTCCCGGCTCGTCAGGTACGTCAGTCTAATGTCTTGTATGAGAAAATGTAATGAAGTAAATAATGACCTGCAAAAAAGAAAAGGATCAAAACAAAAAACAGTTGTTATGAAACTATTAAGTATTTTGTTCCAACCAGGACAGTAAGATTAGAATAGTGACGTCATGTGATGAAGCTGCCGATCAGGTGAACAAATGTAGTTGCAAACTAGAGCTTTGCAATTAAATTGATTGATAATGTAATTGAATAGATCTTTTTGTTGAAATCAGTCAGTTAAAAGAGGGATTCGTTTTTTGACTCGCAGTCGATTCAGACTTGAGCTGAGCTTACAGACTCTCTTAAAATATTGTGGAACAATACAAACCACTTGCATCTTTTGCAAAAGGCCTTCGTTTTTTTTGCGGCAATAACTCGCCTCCTGATTTAATACTGCCACCTACAGGACTGGAGTGTAGCACAAAATTTTGCAGAGGTTTTACTTACACAGGTTTATTAAATAGCTCAAGTAGAAGTTTTAATACTTTTAAATCTGTAAGATAAATAGCTGCTTGAGACAAATCAGACCCTAAACAATAATGATGTGGGATTGAATCGAAACAACAATGTCAGAGCATGGAGTTTCAATCGACAAGTCTGCTTATGTTTCGCACGGTCATCGTAAACTGGCTAAGGGGGAAAAACAGGAAAAATAAATACAGCAACATGTGTATGGATGTTTTGTTTTCCAGGGTTATCAAGCTCTCTCACCCCTGCACGGCCCTCCAGCTCCTCCAGCACAGGAAGTCGTAGCAGGTACGTGACCTACGCAATGCAGCCGTCTGAACATGCTGGTGCACTTTTTTATTTTTTACTTTGTGTAGGTCATTAGATCATTTCCCTAAAGAGCTCTGTGGTATTTAACAGCCTGGATGAGTGAACACAGTGTTCTTTGACATGGATATATAAAAATATTAAACAAAGTATAACGTAATAAAATATAAATTTTATTAATTATTAGTGGTTTTATCGTAAATTACATTTGTTGTGGAAACATGCTTAGTTTTTCATTTGTGTGTGTGTCGTAGCCGAGGTTCAGCAGGAAGTTCAGGACCCGGGAACGCAGCTGCAGAACAGGTGAAGGTCAAACAGGAGCCTGGAGCGGAGGAGGAGTGTGGATTCTCCGGGACCAACGTCAAGTCTGAACGGGGCAAAGATGGCAGACGGAGCGCTTGCATGGTAGTCTGACTTCTCTCTCTCTCTCTCTCTCTCTCTCTCTGTTTCTCTCTGTTTCAGTGCTGCCTTTATAGATGCACGTTCATCTGTAACCCTGATATAACCTCACCAAGAAGTGTAGCATTCAGATTAAATGTTTTTCTTTTTTTTTGGTCTGGTCCACTGCAGCGTTTTGTCTGTAGTGCAGCAGTGAATCACAAGTGATGCCCAGAAGCTGACACGGTCGATCATACTCGTGTTCGGTTTTGTACTGGGCTTAAAGCACCAAACACAGATGTTGTTTATGCATTTTAACTTGTAATTAAAGTGTCCTAATTCAAACATCAGGACTGAACTCCTAGTTGTATTATTATAGTAAAGGCAAAAATAAAAAATAATGTAATTGGAGCCAGTGGACAAAATTAATTTTCATTTCATTTTTAAGTTAAACCTGATCTAAACCTTCCTTTTAAACCTTACCACCTTTTACAAATGATAAAATAACGACATTCTTTTTTTTTTAATATACTGAATATTGTATACATATAGATACAATCTTCCTGTTATTACTTGCATTATCAAGGCAATAAGCATCCATTTCCTCAGAAATTAGAAATCAGATCAGATTTTATCTGCTGATTTGACCTCATTTGAACCTCATTCGATTATGATCGAAGTACTTTTAAACAGATAAACCGTTTCCCGAACCTGGTGTGTATGTTAGCATATAAAGTATGTGTGTGTGTTTTTAGAATTTTCTTTACACCCTTCTATCTGGACTAGTGTGTCCGTCTCACAGTCCATCCCTAATTACACGTCTCCCTGTGTCCAGATGAGCGGTCCGGAGGACTGCTCGACTCCGCCTCTCCCCGTGCTGGGTTCCGTGTCCACCGGTTCTGTGCAGGATATGTTAAGGACGCTGGGAGAGAACGTTAAAATTGAGCAACAGAGTGAGAACCAGCTGCCGTCCTGCAGCAGCACGCAAAAGCCGAGTTCCCAAAGCGGCACTCATTTCACCAACGGGACTCAGACCACTCCGCTCTCCCATCGGTCCCCGAGGGGCAGCATGAGCGGCTCTCAGAGTAACGCTAACAACCAGTCGAGCGCGGAAGGAAAAGAGGACGACCCCAACGAAGACTGGTGTGCGGTGTGTCAGAACGGCGGAGAGCTCCTGTGCTGCGACCGCTGCCCGAAAGTCTTCCACATCACCTGCCATATTCCTATACTACGCTCCTCACCCAGGTTTGCACCATCGCAACATAGACTGTCCGTGTGTGTATGGGTCCATGATATGTGAAATATATATACATATGTACAGTGTCAGCCAAAAAAAATGCGAAAAGAAAAACTTGTATTTTGATACTAAGTTTGTGTATTTTGTACATAATTTATTGATATATGATGATAATATTATATTAATATAATATATAATATAATAACATTTTTCTTTTCCCGAAGTGCATATACATTTTTAAGCTGTCTCTGCATCTCAATAAATTAGAATATCAGCAAAATTATTATTTATTTCAATAATTCAATTTAAAACTTTGGAACTTGTATATTATATAGATTCATTACACATAGACGGATATTTTTCTAGTGTTTTATATATCATTTTGATTATATATTATAATATATAAATTTGGTGATTATGGCTTACAGCTAATTAGAACCTAAAAGTTAGTATCTCAGAAAAATTTTATATTGTGAAAAAAGTTAAATATTAGAGACTCAGGAAACCTTTCAGGTGTTTTAAGTTAATTTAGCTGATTAGAGTGTGACGCCATGAGTCTCCAATATTGAACTAATATTACTTCCACCGATTATCAAACCTCTTACTTAATATTACTTCCACTGATCAAACTATCAAACCTCTACCGTGGACATTCGTGGATGCAAATATAAATGATTTCAGTCCCAGTTTTTTTGATTAGACTTGCATGGCCACATATTCATCCCATCAGAAAATATATGAAAGCAAATCGAATAAAAAAAAAAAATTGTGATGTGAATT
This sequence comes from Clarias fuscus, assembly GCA_030347435.1. Lineage (NCBI taxonomy): Eukaryota > Metazoa > Chordata > Actinopteri > Siluriformes > Clariidae > Clarias > Clarias fuscus. The sequence goes on from CM059213.1 coordinate 30,840,330, forward strand.
TGTGAAGCTTCGTTCCTCTTATGTGACCGTTTCAGGCTCTTTTTCTCTTTTTTTTCTCATTTCTTTTCATACAGCGGAGACTGGATGTGCACATTTTGTAGAAGTCTAACCAATCCTGAGATAGAATATAATTGTGACGACGACCCTCCTGGTAAAAAAGACAAGAGTGAGCAGGGGCTGAGTCCTGAGGACCAGAGGGTGAGTTCCTGAACCTGAGCCTTTTATAACCCAGGGATTTGGATAATTATTATAATTTGTAAATGTACAAAACATGCAATTAACATGTAACGATTACAAACACTGGGACGATTTTAACTAAAACAAAAGTGTAACTAGTTCGCATTGCCTGCTTGCTATGGTGGTTTATTTATTTATTTATAAACCTAAGCTACAATGCTTGTTAGAAATTCAGGACAGGAATCACCAGAGATCACCCGATGTAATATCACAATATAACAAGATTTTATAAATATTCTGAATGGATATTAAAGGTACCGTTACACCTCTAAAGAAACTCAGCTGATGTTTGCTCCTACCGTACAGGATGCTGTGCTGCCTGCCAGACTGTACATTTAGAGAGCACCACCTGTAGGATTATAGAGGAACTGCAAAATGTTATCACCTCAAATGCAAACACAAATTAAATTTATAAATAAAATAAACGTATTTACAATAAAATTTTTATAGTCAGTGTGGCGATTCATGAATTGCCGCATATAATAAGAATCGTATCTGAATCGGGATTTCCTTGATCTCTATCGGAAAGCAAGTTTAACGATAGCAAAGACCTGTGATACAGTTACAAGTGCCATCATGATAAATTTGTCTATACTGATTGATTTTGCAATTATCACAAGATATGGAAAATTCTGTAACCCTGCCATTGCACTGTCTTCCTCTTAAATCTAAAGATAAATATAAGATGTTTATTTTATTATTATAATATATATTTTTTTTTTATCAGGACATGATGTATAAAATCTACACACATACTATATACGGTTTACGAAATCCTACACAAATCTACATGGAGGATTTCTCCTTTCTTCAGTGTATGTATTGGCATCCTGTCTTCAGCCATAAAATAAGTCACAGGTTGCCAGCTTTGATGTTTTAAAACCCAGAAATTGGGGTAGTTTCTCATTTTACAAGGAAAAAATGCAGCCTTTAAACCATTTTTCTACTTCCACTGTGTGCCTGTAACCATGGCAACCATAAGTAATGGTGACATGAAATCTCTGAGCATGTGGGGGTTCCGAGTTAGTGCTTCTCCACTGTTTACTGTGAAGCTGTTTCGAGTTTATGTACTGGACTTTGTGAAAATGTGTATGTATTTAATGCGTTGTTCAAAAATACGTTACGTATAGCGATAGATTTTTCAATACAGGATGACTTGTATCATAAGGGGCTTTTAAACATGAGATAATGGTGATCAAAGACAACTCAGTCAACTGTTGTTTAGACAACACTCTATACGTGCTATTTAATTGTATTTTAAATTGGAAAACTGGAAATGTTTGCAGAATTTCTCAATGCCGGGAGGCAGCATATATATATAGCATTTTCGCTGAAACTGCAGTTATACAGCAGAACTATTAACTATCCAAACAGATAGTGCAGTGTAATGCCATCGGTCCGGCTTTAGAAAATAAAATCCAAAGGCGCCATACTGGTGGGATCACATTACTTGAGCGTCTCCACGCTGTTTTTCTTTCTGTTGGTGCAACCGAGCTTTGTCACTTGAAAGCATAAGCCATTATTAAGGAATTGTTATATATATATAAATATATAATCCCCCCCCCCCCCCCCCCCCCCCCCCCCCGTTTTTTTTAAATAAACACACCCACACCGGCAACCTAGTGAGACATTTCTGTCTGTGTTAATGTCAAACCTGTGTGTGTGTTTATATACACACATTAAAAAAAAAAAAAGAAGTTTGGAATCACTTTCTAACTCTATGGTGGTTCCTGATTTGTATTTCTTTCTACACTGTAAAACAATGTTGAAGTACAAAATATACAATAATCTCCTTTGAACAGTTGATCATGAGATGCATCTGCTACTCGTGATCTGTAAATCCTTCATAACGGCTCTAATCTGAGGTGCTGGCTGTTAACTGGTGATTTCTGAGGCTGGTGACTCTAAATGAACAACAACTCTGCAGCAGAGTTACGGTTTGCTCTTGCTTTTCTGTGAAGGTCTTTATGAGCGATCGTTTCATCATGGTGCTTGATGGGTTTTGCAAATGCACAACAATACTGTTCTTGCAAGAACTGTTCCAGAACAGCCGACCTTAATGTCTTAAAATGACAACTGACTTATTGTTGTTCTTGTTGTTACATAATTACCTAATTCCATGTGTGTTATTTCATTTTGAAATCCACAGCGTTGTCGTAGAATGTCGAAAATAAGTCACTAAATAAAAACAGAGAAATTTGCAAGTGATCCCAGACTTTGGAGTTGTAGTGTGTATGAGCTATAACGTATTTACTTTGAATAAATGTTTAAAAATGGTGTCTTTTCTCTGTTTTTCAGAGATGCGAGCGTCTGCTGCTTCATATATTCTGTCACGAGCTGAGTGTAGAGTTTCAGGAACCTGTTCCTTCTACGGTAAGACCACAAGAGAATCTTAGCCATCAAAACATTTCTCACATTAGATTAACAAGTTTATCGCAGGAGTCCGTCTCTGTTTTGAACACAGCAGAAGTTGCCAGGCTTTTCCGGCTCCGTTCTCATTACACTCCTTGTTGTTCAATTCTGATCGGATGGGATTTGCATGTCATGACGTTTTCACGTTTATAACTACAAGTGACTTTTATTCGGTGCTAAATGATGATGTCAGCGCACACCCTATGCGTTCATAGAAGCGAAACATCACATGGATGCCAATCTGACCTATCTCGTTCAAGTCACATGAGCACGTATCGGATATACTGTATTTACGATCTAGAAACGCATACGAGAATGACTCGGATCCGATCTGGAAAAAAAAGTTTCAGTGCTTTCAGATAAAGCCACATTAGTCACATTAGGACCAAAAATATGATCGCTTTATACCACAGCAATGTATATTCCCCTGAACTGATTGAACAGCTCAGGTAGTGATATACTCAGATTCTCAGATTTATATTAAAGACTAATGTGAGTAGTCACAGGAACTCACTTGTTTTACGGATATTCCATGTCATTGCAAAAAAAAAAAAAAATATTCAATTCAATTTTATTTATATAGCGCTTTTGTGTAGCTTTACACAATCAAAAGTAAAAAATTTAAAATAAAAGCATTGTCTTGTTTCCTGATTACTACAGTGACTCACTGGCCTTAATTTTAATTTCCTGTGGTAAAACACTTTGGATCGGCCCAGAACAGCACACATCACATTTTATCACTTAGTTATTTTAAAACCATCTTGGGCAAAAAATTTATATATATATGACAAATTTTTCTATTCAGGTTGTGTCCTCGTGTGCCGGTCAGACATGCTAAGCTGTTCTGTGCAGCTTAGATTTATTTATTTTTGTTTTTTTTTTGCCAGGTGCCCAACTACTATAAGATCATAAAGCACCCCATGGATCTGAACCTGGTGAAGAGAAAGCTGCAGCTGAAGCACCCACAGCACTACCAGAGCCCCAAGGATTTCGTCTACGACGTCCGTCTGGTGTTCAGCAACTGTGCCAAGTACAACGAGGTGAGTAGGAGCATGTCCACGCCAGATAAGGGTCCTGGGAATGGTTGCATGCCAGGAACACTGATGGTGTTCATGTTTTTTTTTTTGTTTTTTTGTTTTTTGTAAGTGTGTCTCCGTTTTGGATTTTATTTTATTCTCCCTGGTTTTGAATACGTACGTAACCAAACAAATAGATGTAAATGTTTTGGTGTCGGAGTCGGCCAGAAAGCAGTGTGTTTTGCATGAGTTTGGTGCACCGTGTACACACCCATACTAACAAGCGAATGAATCCGATATGGCTATGAACATTCTGGCGTGTTCATGAATGCACTGGCTGTTGAGTAATTCAAACACTTTTCTCACCGATGTTACATTTGTGTACCGCACATTGCACGTTTGTTTGAGTCAAATCCAGATGTTGCCTGATGATGAGTTCAGTGCTGAGGCACTTCCTCACAGCAGCGTTGGCTAGACGAGAGTCTCTTAGACTCTTTAAATGACTTCATTTCACTTAGCGTATTATAGGAACCAAAGCTAAGATAAGCAAATAGATTTATTATGCAGATTTATTATTATGCGGGTCCTGTGTTAGACAGTGCTGTCTGCCCCATCATCAATCTTAGAAGAAGGGTGTTTATTCCTGCCAAGGCTCATCACAGTTGTTCTGGAGGCTCGTGGTGCACTAACTTTAATTGCTCCCTCATCTGTAGCTCCTCCTTCGTCCTGGGTTTGAAGATAATCATATGATTATTTCTCACTTTTTTATGTACGTACTAGCTTTCCATTGCTTTGTCTTTATCTCAGTTGTCATTGGTGACATTTTAATGATTTACATTAATCCTACCTGGTATTAACATTAATGCTGGTTTTTTGAGAGGATCAGACATATAAGACTGCATAACATTTATATAACCAATGATAGAACCTCCCTAGTGTAACTCTAGTAACAAAGAATGAGTTACTAAATAATTTCAACAGCAATTTGAGTTGGAAAGAAAAAGTTTTAAAAAGTTGTATAAAATTATGATGATGCATGAATTTCCCCGTGAAAAAATCGTCATAAGTAACAAATGACTTTCCCCCCAATCTCAGATAATTTTGCCCGGGATGAGAGATATTTGGTGCTCAATCAATCAGGGGCGTCTGTGAGCTCACGCAAGCGGAGGGACCGGATGGCGCTGTTCTCAGTGTGTTACGCCCCCAACAGTTCGTGAGCGAGCGGTTCGAAAAGATGCGGTCGGCTGGCGTCACGTGGTTCGGAGGAAACACGTGATAGTCTTCGCCCTCCCGGCTGAGTGGTAGTAGTAGCCTTAGTGTGGGAGCCCCCTAGTGACGGGGAGGAATTGAAAAATCGAGGAAAAATCCAAAAATAAAAAAATAAAAATGATTTTATAATTTCCAATAATAAAACAACAAAAATAATAATTGGTCACTACTCAAGGTAAAACTTTCAATTAATCGTGATATTCGCTATTTATAGCGCTAGGCTATAAGTATATATAACGTATAAGTAATAAGCTTTTTCTCGCTTGTGTGCAAACAAGAAAGAGGTTGACAGGGTTGTCAGATCGCACTGACAAAATCCCGCTTAGAAAGTTCTGGAACCCCGTTCACTCAGATGTGAAACAGGCCTAGTGATATCAGTACTATAATCATTCCACCTTTTCACTGATATTGGCCTAGTTTCTTATTAAGACATTCATTTCTGTGCATTTTTCAAGTGCAAGTATGAAAGGAAGGTTCAAAAGAAAAGAGAAGGTCAGTACCTTCTTCTTTTAGAATGTGAATGAAAAAATGGTTTTAAAAAACATAAGACTTAAATTTTATTTACCGATCGACAGTTTATTTATTTATTTATTATTATTATTTTTTACAAATTGAATTCTGAAGTCTGTATCATCAGCAGTATCAGGGTTCAAATTAAAACAATTCTATCAAATACATATACTCAAGGATCCTTTTAATAAACTCTAAGAGTAAATGCTGCCAAAATAAAGAACAATCTAGATCCAATTCTCAAACTATAGTGTTAGCTGTGAACTCGCGTCATTGATCACCACAGATCACCACAACGATGTGTTAAAACCAGGTTTTAAAAAGTCATCTAGCACCTCTCAGGTTCACATTTGTTTACAACCGGATATTTGAGCGACACTTGTTTGTCTTGTCGAGTGCAACTTATCTGCATTTAATAAGCACCTTAAAGGTCACCTCACGAAACGGCACATACAAGTTCTTAACGTAATCAGTCTTTAATTAAAGCGATTATTGAAGAGATTATTAAAGACCACATGACATCAAAAGGCTTCAGGTCACATTGAAACATTGAAGTGAACACCCCCAACCCTCCATGTCTCTGTTCAGTGTTTAGCAGCGCTTCATCTGTGATCTGCTTTCGTGACATGGCACACACTTTTGTTCTGTATAAACTTTTTTTTTTTTTTTTCTATGGTATGGGCAGGGGTAGCTCAGTGGTTAGGACGCTGGACTGTACGGATCAGAAGGTCACGGGGCTTCAAACCCCAACACCACCAAGCTACCACTGTTGGGTTCTTGAGCAAGGCCCTTAACCCTCAACTGCTCAGATGTATAATAAGGATAAATGTTAAGGGCATCTGCCATAAACGCCATGAATGTTAAATGTGCATACGCCTTCCCTGCAAAAACTGTGCCGATCAGGAATTATATGTATGTGACAGGAAAGTTTCCGTGTCTTTACACGATTCTTTCTTGCAATGCCTCTGCTGGAATCAATGTCAAAGAAGCACTATATATTAATCAGAGAATTTGAGAAATTACAATGTGATCTAGGCGAGACATCAATTACACAGACACAATTTTTTTTCTCCCCTACAAAAAAAAGGGTCGACTGAATATTGTGCTCCTTGGACATTTTATGCTCCTCAAATACAGTGGAGGTTGTCACCTCTCTGTATGTATGGTATAAAACATTTCTTCCCCCTTTCTGTTTTTTTTTTTTCTTCCTTTTTTCCCCCTATTTTATTGCACTGTTACCACCCCCTTTTTAGATGTCTCGAATAATCCAGGTATATGATGAGGAGAAACAGAGTAATGTGCAGGTAAGCTGTTCTGTAACACACACACCGATGGAGGGTTGGGACAGGTGCGTTGGCGTCCAAGCCACTTAACCCTCTGCTCTAATTCTCCCCTCTTTTGCTCTCCTTCGTCTCTCACTCTTCCCGATCTTTCCGTCTCTTTTCACCTCCCTCCCTTTCTCTCTTTCTCTCTTCCCTTTCTCAGGCCGACTCGGAGGTCGCCGAGGCAGGAAAAGCCGTCAGTATGTACTTCGAGGAAAAGCTGGCCCTGCTCTTTCCCGACCAGAGTTTTCCAGTAGAACCGGAGAAAAGATCAAGGGACGAGGGCTCCGCCGCCACCGCTACCGGCACCAGCACCACCACCACTGCCGAGGAAGCGGAAGAGGACTCGGACGATGAATTCGTGCAGCCGAAGCGGAAGAGGTTAAAACCCGAGGAAAAACCCGTACACATAAAGTGAAGAGGATCCTAGAGGACGTACAGTAGGAGCTGCAAAAACCAGTGTTTTTGGTCTTCCTCACAAATTTCTTTTGCGTTCTGCTCAGACTGACCCATGCCGGACTCGACGGTATTCCGAGCACATGTTCCTGTCCTGCTTACTATGAAGGTTTATTGTAAATAAGTATAAACTATGAAACGTATGTCTTAATTTTTTTTTTTTTTTTGGGAGATGTCATCGGACGAGTTTCTCTATTCTTTGTCTCTCGTTGAAATGTGCTGACAAGGACCTTGTATTTAAAACTGAGTTTGGACTTGAATAAATAATTGTTTTCCTTTTTTTCTTTTTTTTTCTCAATCATATATGACCACATTTGTAAATCTGTTGTGATTTATGCTTTATAAAAGGACTGAACCTCCCACCTACTCGTCTTGCTGTATGATAAACATTTACGGCTTATCTGCTCCTTGTACACGTGCATTTGTTCCGTTGCGGTTTTGTGCTCTTCTGTAAATAATTCCTCATTTCGAGAGGTTGATAAATGCTCATCTTTTCCTCCCCCAATAAAACAGTCACCACTGTATTTTTCTCAAATCTCAGACTCCCCTTTCCGGTGTATATTAAATGCTAGCATGGCGTTAGGAAAGGTTTTTTTTTTTTTTTTTTTTTGTGAACTATCTAAACAAGTTGCAGTCCACCTGTCACGATGAAAGAACATCAAGAAGTTTAATATGAATATTGTATTTTAATAGATTGTGGCATTTTTATTGCATTAAAGGTACAGTTTGTAATTTGGAAGAAAATTAAATTAAAATGTGAATTTTTTTAGATATCTTGTAATAGGTGTGAATTGTGAAGGTATGACGTACAGTGGATTTGGCAAGTTTCTTTTCTTTTCGTTGGCATTTTTCTCGCCCAGAAACTTAACTCCACTCCCCACCATTGAGGCCTACATTTCACTAACGAATCTTTCTTTTGCATGATCATGCTATCAGTCTTTGTTCTAAACGATTGCACTTGCACACCCCTCGCACAGGAACACGTGTACCCCAGGGGGAAGTGGTAGGTCAGTGGTTACGATGTTCGACTTCCAGTTGAAAAGTTCACCAGTTCAGATACCTGTACTGCCAAGGTGCTCCTGAGAAAAGCACTTAACCTTGAACTGCTCAGATTTGTTAATGCACTAAATGTACACAAGGTGTTCAGGTCAAACTGGGACTTTTGATTTTTCACAGAATAATAACTGAACTACCAAAACAAAAACTACCTTTATTTCTGGGCAGTCTGATCATGGCTTCGGTGTATTGAGAGAACTTCCTACCTTGACTAGTTGAAACACTGGGATAAGTGCATTAGTGTACCAGGGGATTATATAGAGAAATAAATATTTTAATCTCATAGCTGCATTCTGGTGTGTGAAAAATCAAAACTCATGGTTTTCCTTGAACGTCTTTTGTAAGTCTGTCTAGTCGATAAGAGCGAGAAATAAACTTGCACCTGTTTATTCATGTAATTATCGCATCAGCCAATCATGGGAAAAGGACCTACTGTTGTGTTGGTGTTTTGATGAGCCAGTACTCGGCGTAAGCCTCAGATCTGTTCTTGGCAGACAGAAGTGGAATTCTTCAGCTCGTACAGCTGCCCGGAGGGTTAACGTCACCAGTCTGGGCTATTTCTCAACAACAAAAAGGAACAAAGAAAAATCTGCAGCAGCAAAAACAATATGAATATAAAACTGGGAGAGCTAAATGACCAGTCTTGCTGAAAAAGGCCAGGGTTCTCATCACTATAAGAGATATTTTCTTCGGATATCACGACTAAAATGTCAAATCTAATATTTTTCCTGTACAGGATAATATCCAGCATATTGATTCTTCTTTCTTGATTTTTTTTGGCAAAAACATGGTAATATAACAAAGCAATCAAACTCTTAACATGTGCTTTGTTCCAATGAGTGGAATGAGTGAGGATCAGCTTCAGGAGTATAGTGAACGTTTACTTGATTACATAATGCCCAGCATTGTGAAAGAATGAAATCTGGATAGCTTAAACAAATCTCTCCTGTGGTCACAGATGTCCATTGTGCTGACTTGCCAAGCTTTTGGTCATATGAGACGCAGTCAGGTGACATGTCGGGTTTCGTTCTAAATCACACCATATATGACATTATAGTAGTGCTCTACATAGGAAGCTGAAGTCATTATTTCCTTGCCAGATGTAGGCAGGAGGAGGGTGTTGGAGATCTAGACACTCAGGAAAGGTGAAAGGTAACTGTGAGCACTTTGGTGCTTTTTCTCTACTTTTAAGATCTACAATAATTTTATTTTCACTTATAATGTATTCTGTGATCAAAGTTTGTTTTGTTAAATTGAAGTGTATAAGCATAGTGAAGATTCTTTAAGCAGATGTGCTACATGTCTGTCTTCTCAGTAAGACTTGTATTACACTAGTTTTCTGGTAAAGGAGTGTGAAAATGACGCTCCGATTCAGGTGTCGACACAACCGAGTTGATTCACGATTCATCACACGAAACGTGCATTTTATACAAATAAAAAACGTTATAAGGAACTAAGGTTTATTATATAGAAGATTGTGAGTGATCTAGACATGTTCGCTCGATTTGCTTCAAGACTTGTGAGCAAATAACTATCTTATTCAATTTCTGAGTCGAGTCTAGTGCTTAGGAGTCGATTCAACACAATTGACCTAAGGACAAAGAGATGTTTTTAAATAATAACTTTATTAAAAGTATATATTGAGTGAGCTAGACTTGTTAGCGTCGATAGTCTCGTGACTAACCGAGATCCAAAGACAAAGGAGTCGCATTTTTTCTTAATTTCCGGAAGAATCGGCTCGGATTTAGGAGTCGATTCAGTAGTGTGAGTTTGATTCAGCTCAAGTTCGCGCTTAGAAAATGTACAATGCGTGACTTTTAAGTTGTTATTATTATTACTCCACACTATTGATTCGAAATATGATATATATCTCATCTTTTGATATATTTCTTGTGGTAAAGTAATTACTTTTATTTTCGTTTTGAGAATCGTCAGCAGAATCACTTTGCTGAATCGATTCTTTTATTTGAAACATTCGAATCCCAACACCTGGAATGGTAGAAAAAAAACGAGTCCTTGATAAACAAAGCATTGCTAAAGCAATACGGTGCGAGTTTTTACCTGGTTTATATATTACTAAACTAGCTAGAAATACAATAAAAATCCCATAAAAATAAGAAAAATAAGCGCTTTCATAAACCCTTTTTCACCCTTCGAACATAGATTTCGCTCAGTTCTTTCCGAGAGACATAAATCCTAATTCGACTGGTCGAGTCTCAAATACCATACTTACACACTTGTTTAGTGCACTACATCATTGTTTAGATGTTGTACTTTGTGCTCGATTTAGTGCACTAGACGTCTAATAGGAAACCATTTTGGGTTGTAGGCGTGGCCATGGCAACCGGGTGTCACGCGGAACTGAAATAGCCAATCAGAATCGATTGCGGAAGTATCCCTTGACTTTGTTTTGGCCGCTTGTTTTTTTAAGACACGAAGACACACGTTGTTGTTCATCATCTTTATCAGACGGTCAGAGCTTCAGGTAGGATTTTTTTAGTATATATATTTGTGTCGGATGAGCAGTTAATTCGGGTTAAAAAAAAATCCTATGCTGACATCTAAGGTATAAATCTTTCATTTGTCCAGGTGTGTGATGCTACTGTATAATAATAACAAAGGGGAATTATGTTTATTAATAAGATCAGGAGATGTTTATAGGCTTATTTCAGGTCTGAATCTGAAATATTTTATAATACATCCAAATTATCCATTCATTCTTAACACACACACACACAGCTTTCAGTGTAAACTGCCTGTCCAAAAAAAGGTCACCATTAGCTTTAATTAGAGCACACAATGAATGTGCTGCCAGAAACCCTCTTTCACAATCTGAGTTCTGGAATGGGACAGTGCATGCCATAAGGGAAGTAAAACTCCATAGATGTGATAAACTCACATTCAGTACATTCAGGTCATCAGCTGACTACATTACTGCTGAGCCTCGACCTGAGTAACCATAGCAACCCCAGATTATACCACCATCTCCAGAGGCTTGTACAGTGGACGCTGTAATACATGATGTATCCATCGCTTCATTTGCTTCCCTTCTTTCCCTGATGCACACATTGTTTTTGTGATAGGGTCAATCTGAGCTCATCACACCACATGACCATTTACCGTCGCTCCAAAGTCCAGTCTTTCTGTTCCCTAACAAACCGAAGCCTTTTTTTTTTCTGATGAACTATATTCTGAACTCAATAAAGATTGGTTTTCTTATGGACGCAGCTGTTTTGTGTTTTGTATGTTAAACATAGCTATGGTTTTAACTGTTTTTTGTTGTTGTTGTTGTTGTTTTTTTTACCCTGCAGCTTTATCAAATGATCTCCATTCATGATTTTTTTTTTTCTGCAAAGTTTCTGGTTCAGCGCGATCCTTCCAGGTTTTGACACTGTGTTGAAATGTTCTCAACCCCAAATCTCCTCAGTTGTTTTCTCTGTTTCGATACAGCCCAATAATTTGACCCTACGACTTTTCATTTATCAGATTTTGAATTTGTCTTCACTTCATTGACCTGTAACAGTTCTAAAAATAGCGCCACAAAGTCATTGTTGCGATTCCTTGATATTTACCCACGCTAGCTTTCAGCTAATGTGTCACTTTATTTACGTGCATTGTCGGCTAATCTGTGTTGTGTAGGGGAACAGGATTACCCTCATGTGCATTTTATATGATTTTTTTTTTTCACTGTTGTTTAGTAGTGAGGAGAAAAAAAAAGGGTTCTTATTTTCTTTCTTTTTATAAGATAAAATGAACATTTTCACTCATCACCAATTAACCTTGACAAATTGTGATCAACACGGTCATTAACACTTTATAGCTATGTTATTAATACGGCCAGATTGATTAAGAGTAGATCCTGCCTTAAATGTCTAAATCAGTGATCCTACTCAGGCAATCAGTATTGTACAGCTTGGCTTGTTCAAGTCAAACCGGGACTTGAGATGGCATTTCAGGTGTAAACCGATTGACATTTACGTTCCCTTTGTTTCGCTAGCTTGCGGACGGGACGCATCTGCCAGTGGGAACTGTACACACATTCGTTCACCAGGAACACTTGCATGTTACAGGAACTCGGCTTGGAGTTGTTGCCACATTCCCCCGTACAGTCCTGACCTCACTCCAAATCGTTTCTAAATGCTTGGGACAGTAGCCGGGTTCCTGCAGGCACTCGGATCATTTCTCCGGTGTACTGAGAAAACGTTCTACCCTGATGGTATCCAAGCAGTAGTGAAACGCTGGGATAAGTGCATTAGTGTAGCAGGAAGGGAGTTTTTCCTCTCATAACTGTGTTCTGTGAGTCCCGGGTTTGACGTGAACACCCCTCGTGTTTAGGATGATTTCTTCAACCCCCACACATTCCCTGAAATGAGTTCCCGGTTATACACCTGATTAAATTGCTCCAGTTCGTCAATATCATGACCAGCTGTTAGAAAGTAAGTGATAACAGGAGTGAACAATTTTATTATGTTATAAGTGCACGATGCAGTAAACTTTGTCTTTTTTTTTTTTTTTTTTTTTTTTGTCCACAGACATGTCAGACGGGCATGGAGTGCTGCTCAGATGGACATCTCCATCTAACGATGAGGGGAATTTCAGCTCTCTCTGCCCGAACGGCTCAGAATGGGTCTGGGACGCACTCGGGGAGTGCACTCAGGACGCCCGGGACTTGAGCAGCGTGGTCCTGGGGCTGCTGTCCATCGGCTGCTTCCTCGTGTCATCCTTCCCGTAAGTCCAACCCTCTGACTGGATAATACCCTACACCCAGGGTAAATCTTATTTCAGTCCAAATCTGGGCAAATTTCATTCTAACTGATCTACACCATTTGAGCAAAGTGCAATATGATAAATGTGCTTTTCTCCCAGTTCGTACTAAAGAAATAAAAAAGACAAATTTTCACTTATCAGTGGATCAAAGATCACATGTAACACTTGCAGGGGAAAAAAAAATGTTGACAAAAGGGTTTATAACGTCAGGCTTCATGGGAAAGGGTTAGGGTTAGGGTTAGGGTTAACCCTAACCCTAACCCTAACCCGAGTTCCAGGAACGTTGTAGTTTTTCAGTCACCTTAGTCATGCAGTGGTTTTACTTCTGTCTCGAACACAATATTTGTTGAACTATTACCTATTAACGGTTACAGAGATACAAGCTTATTTGTCATGTGCACAAAATGTCTCTGACAGTCGTACACTAATGTCCGCCGTGCAATACATGACACACACACACACACGTACAGCATGGCTGGATTTGTAGGCGAAATGTATTTTATAAGTATAGATTACAACAAAGACTTGGTGGAACTTGTGTGTACTCTCGGCAAAACCACATTTGTAGTATTTGTGCTGTTTTCATTTTTTTATGTTATACATGTAATACAGAAAATGTGTGTGTGTGTGTGGCCAAAGAAGCTACTTCTGAAGTTTATGCAACATGGAAGTCCCCGCTCTCGCTTCCCCCAAAACTTCTACTTGCTAACTTCAGCCGTTTTGGAGAAATGATTGTATATGTGGGCAATTTTTCAGCGTTACACTGTCTCACTTCAAACAATAATACTTGAAAATGCTAGTTATTCATATGATCATTATGATTATGATCAATACAAAAATTGGTGTTAAAATTGGGTTCCAGAAGCATATGAGCTCTAAGAATCGCTGCTTAAATTAAAGCATTCAGTGGTTTTTGGTATAAGCTTAAAAGGCAGAAAAAAATCTGTAGTGTCAAATTTCATGTCGCAATTTCTTAACAATTTAGCATTTTAGAATAATACACTTTTTCAGGTTTAGGTCTAAATCGGCCAAGTTTCATCTGAATGACAGTTAAGATCGTTGAAAGATTTGAATTCAAAAAAGTTCCGAACACTACGGACATAAAAGGGCGTGACATTGTATTTAGCAAGTGTGTTTCTTTACAAAAACAAAGCGTGGATCGGGAGATAAGAAGCATTAAGTATTATGAAAAATGGTGTCCTATGATTCTATCTTAAAATTCATTTTTGAGCACCGATTTCATGTTTTGGCCGCCTGAATACAACATTTCCTGATGTATCAGAACCGACGCTGATGCACGCAGAGATTATTTCCTCATTTAGAGCAAAGCTTGTTCTGGGCCGATTCTCAAAGAAAAAAGTGGAGTGGTGTTCGGTCTGCTTTTTTTTTTTCATTGTTTGTTGTAAGTTTCAAAGCCGTCTTGTGTTTGGAATAAACAGAAAAATACCAGATTACATATAAACAGAAGCATGCCAGTACTGTATATATATATTCAGGCTGCGTATGCATGTGTGTGATCAGCCATAAGATTAAAACCAGGGTTCCCCTCGGGGCATGACTCCATAAGACTTGTAGGCGTGTGCTGTTGTGTGTCTGGTGCCAGGGTGTCGGAGGTGGAGTCAGCAGCCTCGGGCTCTTTGGTTGCCAGGTCTGGTGTGTAACGGCCTGTGGTGCACTGGTTGTCCTGGTGTCTTTCAGTCGTGGACAGCATCGCCTTTTTTTCAGTGAATTGTGCTGCATTGGCTTTTTCATGGAATCGGACCAGATTGAATGGCCTTTGGTCACCGTGGGCCTTGGGTGGGCCTTGCGTGGTCCTTGGGTGGGCCTTGCGTGGTCCTTGGGTGGTCCTTGCGTGGTCCTTGCGTGGGCCTTGCGTGGGCCTTGGGTGGGCCTTGGGTGCCAATGATATCTTCACCAGGTTACTGATATGGATTTGATAATCAGTGTTGCACTCATGTACAGTACCACTCAAAAGTTTGGGATCACTTCAAAATAAATTATTTTCCAAGGAAATACACAAAATCAGTCTGAATAGAAAATACAGCAAAAGAACAAGACATGCTGAACTTGTTGGAGTTGGAGAAATAATGATTTTGATGGAAATGATAAATGTGTTCTTGAAAACTTTTGCAGTAAAAGGCAGACCATAGGCAATCTAGCTGTTTAAGCTAATCTGATGAGAGTTCACCCCGCGTTTCCTGGAGCATCTCCCACAAGATGGATCGGCTTGATGGAGTCTTCCTCCGTACCATACGGTCAAGCTCCTCCCACAACAGCTCGATAGGGGATTTAGATCCGGAAGGGGATTGTTCGAGAAATGGATGAAGTTGTTTATGTGAAGTGCATGAAAATGTTTTTCTTTTCTTTGGAAAACGAAGAAATTTGCAAGTGATCCCAGCCGTTCGAGCGGTAGTGTATGTCTCGTCTGCGTACCGGCTGGAGTAGAGTTTATTCAAGATCCTGTTTGCTTTTGCTGTTTTCTGCTTCTGGATTGAATACTCCGGTACCGCTGGGATCCTTGTTAAACAGACCGTGATTGGGACACTGTGTGAGGATGATGTCCTCTAAGACACAATATTATCTGTTGCCGATTGTGATTTCAGCTCAAACCAAGCCAGTCAGCTATGGTGCATATGTAGAAATATTTGCATTTGTAGGGTTTTGCGGGTGTGGGGAGACCAAACTTCACAGGAAGTAGAGTTGCTGACGAGTGGGTTTCAGCGCAGTGTGTAGGGACCAGGCCGGTCCGGGCGTCTGTACGGATAAAGTACGATTCGCCATTCGTTACCAAATGAAGATCTGTATCAGAAGTGATAGAAGCAGAATAACAGACGTCAGGTTTAAGGAAATGAATTAATGAACTTCTCTGTGGGAACAGCAATCGCACGTCACGTCACATCACTGATCTTCTTCTCCGTGGTTTGTCCATACAGTTACTGAAGCTCCTTCGTAAATATATTCTGTTCAGGCAATAACAATTGAACCAAGCAAGGTCTTCATGTTGTAAAAAAGTTTGCAAATGACATATAAAAAGTGACTGCTTTTATATTTGATTTTATTCTTTTTTTTTTTTTTTTCCAGGCAGTACTACAGCTCGTGTAAGAAGGGTAACATGGACAGCGCTTTATCCATTTGGTTCTTGTTGCTCTGGCTGTCAGGTGACTCGTGTAATCTGGCAGGCTCGTTTTTAGCTGACCAGCTTCCTCTTCAGGTAAGAATACACGACTGACATGTCAGTAAATTCTGTGTCTGTGAACAGCTGTGATGTGATTGGAGGGGGGGGGGGGGCGATTGTGTTCCAGATGTGGGTTTTCTTGAGAAAACATTTCCAACGTAAGCACCGTTCGATGCTCACCAGTGACAGCCCTTTGATTCTGCTTACTAGGTAGATGATTTGCTGACCTTCCTGAACGTTTGTTCCTTGTCTTGTCTCGTCTTATCTTGTCTTCCAGAAATACACAGCAGTGTACTATGTCCTGGCTGACCTTTTAATGATATCCATGTACACCTACTATAAGATGAGGAACGGGTGGTCAAGCGGTGAGTCGCTTATATGATTTTAACATCTCTGTAAAGCATGGTGGTAATAATAAAGTATTATTATTATTATTATTATTATTATTATTATTATTATTATATGGGGCGTTCAAGTCAAACCAGGACTTGTGATGAGATTTCTCATGAAATCAGGTGTAAAAGCGATTGATATTTACAGGAGGCTTAAAAAGCGGCCCGGTGATGAGACATAACTACAATATCTTCCTTTTTTTTTTTTTTTTTTAAACTGTGCAATATTATATTACCTAGTGCAATGCGATTGAAACAAGCACAAGTAAAAAAATAAAAATAAAAAAAAAAAGAGAGAGAGAAATGCATTAGTGTATCAGGGGATTATGTAGAGAAATAAAAAGTTTTTGACTCTCATCACTATGCTCTGTTATTCTGTAGAATCAAAATCCTGGTTTGACTTGAACGTCCCTTGTATCATCATCATCATCATCATCATCATCATGAATGTGTAAATGACGGCGTTAATCTCTTCCTCTCGAGTGTGTAGGCGACGGCAGAGCCGTGCTGTACGCCGTCGGAGTGCTGTGCACGCTCTGTGTGTTTTCTTCTCCGCTGCAGTTCCCCAACTCCCTCACACACACGCGCACCTCGTCAGGCTTCACGAGCCGAACACTGCTGGCGGTGGATGAGCCCGACACAAGTTCAATACGGGTAAACGAAGGCTTGTTTGTGCGCGCTGAGAATTGCTGAAAGGTTCGGATTGCGTCTGTTGAAAAACTGCGTGAGCTCGATGCTTATTTGGTGGATTTGCCTGTTTTGTTCTTTAGCCTTTCGGCACTAAGGAGATCATCGGCTTCACGTTCGGCTCGGTCTCCTCCATGCTTTACCTCTGCTCCAGGCTGCCACAGATTTACACGAATGTAAGTTAAAATCTCCTGAAAAAAAGGACTGTTAATAATTTTGTGATATAAAAAAATTATTTCGTATTCATATATCATTTTTTTTTATACATGCTATCCTAGCATGTTCAGTTTGTTAGCATGTAGTTCACTGAGTATCAGTAGCTGTGTGTGTGTGTGTGTGTGTGTGTGTGTGTGTGTGTGTGTGTGTCACTTCTCAGTTTTCACAACATGTTCCGAATGCCTCCGCCGGCATCTCTCACCTTCACCCTTTCTCATCTCTGTTTAAAGCTTCGGAGGAAGTCGACAGAGGGCGTGTCGTTCTTCCTGTTCGCCCTGGTGATTCTGGGTAACCTGACGTACGGGGCGAGTGTGCTGGTGAAGAATCCGGATCCAAGGCAGGGAGAGATCAGCTACATCGTCCATCACCTGCCCTGGCTCGTCGGCAGCCTGGGAACGCTCTTTCTCGACCTGGTGGTATCCTTTCAGTCCCAAAAAAGGGTTTAAAGTGGTGGTCTGATTCCTGCCCCTGTTGTCTCTGAGCACATTTTAGGGGAAAAAAAAAACTTATTCCTTATACTTCCTTCTCCTTAAGGTTTTAGCTGTTTCCTTCTCTGCTTGTGTTGTGTTACAAAGGTACAAACGGTATAGATAAAGGCGATGAGTCCATGATCGATTGGACATGGTTTAGGATTTTGCAGGGGGCCCTCTTGTGGTACTGTTGAGGAGGAGGTTGTACTGTGGAGGTGTGTCCCTGTGCACCATTTCTCCCCTGCAGCCGATCCAGAATGCGGCTGCACGACTTGTTCTCAGCCTTCCTAAATTCCCCGTCCCTCCACTGGCTCCGTGTAGCGTCCCGAGTCGAAATTAAAACACTGATGCTAAAAGCGGCCCGGCGCACACTCTTCTCCCAGCTCTAATCACAATCCCCCACACCGCACCGCGTTCCCTCCGATCCTCCAGCACCGCTCGAAAGGTAGGGTGATGCTGTGTACTTTTTGTCTGTCCTGGCTCTGAGGTGGTGGTGTGAACTTCCTCTAGATGTCAGTAGAGTCACCGGCAATCTTTATGCGACAACTAAAGACGTATCTGTTTTTTAGATATTTGGGTCAATCATCGCACCCCTTCAAAAAAAAAAAAAGGAAACAATGAGCGGGCACAAGCACCACCCGGGCACACCTGGGCACATGCATTTAAAGGAGTCCTACCAATACCATCATGACGACATAATTTTAGAAAAGGGGAAGTGAAAAAAAAAGCGTGAGTCAGTATGATGTCACTCACTCGGTATGATGTCATTCACTGTCACGCGGTACGATGTTGCGTGGTACAATGTCATTCACTATGATGTCGATGTCGCTCGGTACGATGTCACACAGTATGATGTCACTCGGCATGATCGCACAGAAAGTTATTAACCACTTTTGGCCTCCGAGTGGCGCAGTGGTTAAAGCACTCGCCCTATCATCCGGAGATCGCCAGTTCGAATCCCGGGTGGTGCTGTAACCTCTCGCAGCCGGAGGTCTAGAGAGAGCTGATTGGCCGAGCTCTCTCAGAGGGGAGGGATGAGAGGTACTTAGTGCTCCTACATTAATCACGGCTCTACAGCCAGTCAGGGGCGTCTGTGAGCTTGCGCAACGGAGGGAGCGGATAGCGCTGTCCTCCGCCCCCAACGGTGCGCGAGCGAGCAGTTCGAAAAGATGCGGTCGGCTGGCGTCACGTGGTTCGGAGGAATCACGTGATAGTCTTCGGCCCTCCCGGCTGAGTGGTAGTAGTAGCCTTAATGTGGGAGCCCCCTAGTGACGGGGAGGAATTGGACACGACTAAATTAGGGAGAAAATCGAGGGAAAAAAAAAAAAGAAAGTTATTAACCACTTTTCAGCAGATGTTTAAGGCGTCGTCACGGCTGACCCGTTGGTGGCGATTGTTCGGAACTGGTGGAATCCCCTAAGATTGGAAAATCTAAATCCATTGTATGTGTGTTTTGCAATGCAATGTGAAAGTTCAGCTCAATGAGTTCTAAATGTTTACCGGGTTTCGTGTGCACATGTGCAAGTGTGTATGAGCTATGCAGCAAAATCATTAGTGAGGGCCCCCGTGCCAGGCATCCTAATGGCAGCAGATTTCAACCTGTCTGTCGATTTCCATAACGTTGTAAGCATGTTAAGTCCCCCAGAAGCCTCGGATGCTGAAAAAAAAAAATCTATAGAAGAACAAAAGGGCCTTCACACACTATGTGACATAGAGCTAATGTCCTAGTGCTTGGGCCCTAATAACCCTTGTCAACTGTGTTTAACTGATTTGTATTTATAGTTAGAAACCCAGCGTAAGGATCTGTCCAATGACATTTGTATGTCGCTCTGCATATGAGCGTCTGCCAAATGCATCAATGTAAAGGTTTAAAGTAAACCATGACAATCCCGCCCGAGGTGTCCCACTGCGGTCGTTCCTGTGAACATTCAGCGAGTGGATCGCCTGATTCTTGATGACTTGTTATCAGCTTGCAGAAGAGACACATCTGTCTGTGGGAACTGTACAAACAGCACAACCAGGAGTTACTGACACGTTCGCTGTACAGACCTGACCATTTCCACATGTTTGGGACATTAAAGGAGTTCCTGGAAGGCCAGGGTTTCAGCAGGCAGTCTGATCATCTGCGTGATCATCTTGATGGTGTCGAAGCACTAGTGAAACACTGGGATCAGTGCTTACTGTAAGTGCATCAGGGGATTATAGGGAGTTTTTACTCTCAGATCTGTGATCTGTTCTTCTGCACAATAGTAAAAAAACAAACAAGCTTTGACTTGAATGTCCCTCATAATTAATTCAACGATTCTAGTTAATGATTAAGCTAGATGTTTGTTGCAGCTTTAATGTAGATAACGCAGTGATTACACAGGATGGCGTAAGGCTTCGCTTGTTTTGGTTAAAATGTGGAATTAAGCAAGCAACCACCCGGAAAGCGGATTAATGTTTCATGTCTTTCGCGTGAGATAGAAATGCTTATTTTCTGATTCTAGTTCTAGCTCTCTACTACTCTTCCTTCACTCCTCATCCTCAGATATCGGTGCAGTTTGTGATGTACAGAAAAGCTTCCCAGCCTCGACAGGACAACGAGGAGACCACCGCTCTTCTGTACAACTGAGCGTTCCTCAGTCCTCGAGGGTGCGCTCCGTCCCCGGGACGTTCAGGATGCTCCACTCCCGTTCCCCCCCCCGTTCCCCCCCACACGCCTGAGCACTAACGACTCTCAAGAGTGCAATTTATCCCCCCTTTCCCTTTTCCCCCCTACATTTGTCTTGTATTAATAGTAGATTTATATCAATTGTAGGTTTTTAAAATTTAAGTTTTTAAGAAAAAGTGTAAAAAAAAAAAAAAAAAAACGTTTTTGTTTCTTAATGTGCTTTATGGGTGCTGTTCCAAACGGCGCAATGTTCATCAAGAGAGAAAAAAAAAACACACTTATGAAATGCTAAAGAGCATGACTTTCTCCAACCCCCCCCCCCCCCCCCCCCCAAACCCTGCAATGAACTATCTGCATGTGTTGTTGTAAATGTTTTTAATCACTCTTAATGTGTTTTTTTTGTTGTTGTTGTTTGTTTTTGTTTTGGCGGATCTTAAAATATGTATTTTATATGTACTGTATTTGTAAATGTAAAGTAATTGTACTTTTTTTTTTTTTTAAAGGCTGCACTAAAGATTTTTTTTCACAGCCTAACATTGAGATGAGAGCTTTTTTTCATTCTTCATTCATTTCAGTTAAAGGAAAAAGTCCATATTGAAAAAAAAAAAAGAATAATAATAATAAAAATATTTCCATACCGCAAACTTCCTGTACTGAGGAAAGACAAGGAATCGTGAATTACTTAAACTTGTTTAGAATGGAAGATTAAGCTCAGATGCTACAGAGGGCTGATACAGGGTTCGATTCCCACCTCGGGGTCTGTGTGCATGGAGTTTGCATGTTCTCTCCGTGCTTGATGGGTTTCCTCCAGGTTCTCCGGTTTCCTCCCACAGTCCAAAGACATGCAGATTAGTCTAACT